>VUYV01000039.1:4646395-4745158 GCA_008711295.1 Anarhynchus alexandrinus
AAAAAAAAAAAAAAAAAAAAAAAAAAAAAAAAAGAGGAGGAAAAACAAAAAAAGAAAAGAAAAAGGAAAGAACCCCCAAATCCCCCAAAGCAAAACAAATGAAAAAAAATAGACCGAAACAAATCATCGTGAGACTACTGCCGAACTTCCGATAGCTTGAAGTTGGTAGCCGGAATTGGTAAGCACTCAACACGTTTTGTTTTAGCTTTACATGCAAGTTTAAAAAATATCGAACCATTTACCAAACTCCCTTCACAGGTGTGAAGCCTCCACTCTTAAAAATTGATTTGATAAACATACATATTTTATACAGCTTTTAAGAAAAATGTTTGTTTTAAATACAACTCATAACCGCACAGCTTTAGCTCGCCCTTGCTGGGGACGTGGACGCGTTCAGAAGTTGAAAAAAAAAATAATCACAGTTTCATGAAAAGAAAAATGAAAACAAAACAACAATTTTTTGTCAATATCTTGTTAAAAACTCGAACAATAAATTATTCTATGAGCTTTTAAAATGATTTTATATTACATTTTGTTGGAAATACTTATTTTTAACAAGACTTTCCCCATATAATTTTTTTCTTTTTTTTTTTTTTTTAAATCCTATTAAAAATTCAAATCTATCATCAGCAAACTAAACGCCTAAGGGTCAGACTGGTTTAAATGAGTTTCTTTTTCATTGTATGTTACTGATGAAATAAAACTCTATAGTAAACTACAGAAAATACATATTGTCGATTAGAGGTAATTAGTATGCAGATATTCCGTTGAACATTTCTCATGTGATTGACAATATGTGTAAAGTTTTTTTTTTTTGTCTTTTGCCTTTTTTTTTTTTGTTTTTTTTTGTTTGTTTGTTTGTTTGTAAAGATGAAGTTAAGTAGTTTCCAGGCAGAGGTTGAAGGCTGAAAGGCTGCTGCTGTCTAAGACGTTGGATGTGAGTAATAGTGAGCCCCTACCTGTAGCAGTGTCGGCCGGAGCGCGGTGTCCTCTGTACGGAGAGGGCGAGGACAGGAGCATCCCCTCACCAGTAGCCATGAAAGAAGAGCTGGCAGGAGCTGATATAATATAACAGTACTAGCAGGAGTCATGTTAGATCGCTTAATATTACTCTGGAACTGCAGCTCTAATTTGAGTTACTATCCTCTTTCCTTACTTCTGTTTTAAATGCCCGTTCCCGAGAAGCGTTAGCTGAGCACAGCGCTAGTTGTGAGAGACCTGGGGTGCAGCGGAAGCCGGCCTGGGGAAAACTAACCTGCGCTTCTCTCGCTTCATTGCTTGATAGTAAACTGTGAATTAAAATGCAAATGCACAGCAAGAAAAGAGATATATGGTCTGAACCTAAACAGCAAGTAGCTTTTCTGGCTTGTTTTTTTGTGTTTTTTCTTTTTTTGAAAGCCACCCAATGTCATTTTAATAAAGCACCTGTAGGTATGCCTGATGATAGGAAAAAAAAAGGAATGCAATACTGTCTGCCTGCACTTTAGCTACCTTGTCAAGAAATTAATTTACTGATCTGGAAGCAAGACATGCAGTTCCACAAACTACCTTCTTTTGGATTTAAAGATTCACAGTCATTGACCTTAACTGGTTTTAATGCACAGATTCTTTTCTTCAGGTGTTATACCTTTTACTGCTATACAGAATTGCTCAAATTAGCTGGAGAGTTTAAAGTGGTTCGGAAAAAAAATAAAAATCACACCACCGGTAAGTAAATACTGAAACATCTTGACATCAGCTCATACAAGCGGTGACAGGCCAGTCCGTGTTCGCACGCAGCAGATTTCTGAGGCTTTGTGTCAGGAGGAGTTTCATAATTTGATACGATTGGGGTGGCTGATGAAACCGGCTGCAGTTTGCTTTCAGGACACAAGTTCATTTACTGTGCAGTGGTATCAAAGAATGGCTTTTGTTGCACTGATTTTTTTACAAGAATTTTTTTTCACATACTAATATCTTGTTACCAGTCCTTTCCCTTTTCCCTTTTCTTTTTCTCTTTTCTTTTTTCTTTTTCTTTTTTCTTTTCTTTTCCTCTTTCTTTTCTCTTCTTTTCTTTTCTTTTCTTTTCTTTTCTTTTCTTTTCTTTTCTTTTCTTTTCTTTTCTTTTCTTTTCTTTTCTTTTCTTTTCTTTTCTTTTCTTTTCTTTTCTTTTCTTTTCTTCTTTTCTTTTCTTTTCTTTTTTCTTTTCTTTCCTTTTCTTTTCTTTTTTTCTTCTTTTCTTTTTTTTCCTGCTATTATTTTCTTTCCTTTCTTTTTTTCTTCTCTTTTCTTTTCACTTTTACTTTTTCTTCTTTCAAGCAAAGCAAGAATATTTCGGTGATGGTTTGCATTGTTGTGAGTCTCAGAGTCTTCCATAAGGCACTGAAGGAAAAAATATCAGTTTTTCCTATTAAAAGTACATTGCACCATCATCAATGCGTGTCATGCCTGACACCTCGGAGAGAGTACGACTGGCTCAGGTGGTCCGAATCCGTGAAGTAGCCACATTCTCTGCTGCTTCTCCTCTTGCGTGCTGTCAGGGTGAGGATCTATAATAAAACCAGAAAGATTTCATCACTGCCCGGCAGGGAGGGGCAGAGAAGCTCAGCCTGGGGAGAGGCACAGTCTGCGGGCCATGGGCTAACCAGGCTTTTCCAGAGTCATTTTTCAGCAATTCAACTCTACTGTTGATGCTTTAGAAATCATAATTTCTAGTGTAGACTTTTTTGCTCTATTGTAGATATTTTGGAGACTTCCTAAAAGCACTTACCTGACCTGATTATAGCTTAAAAAGTAAAAGGGAAGAGGTGACTAGCAAGAGAGATGCAAATTCTGATTGCAGTGATTTTTAAAGCAATTAACAAAATATTTTTATATGTACTGAACTAGCACAATGCTGGAGAGAGGAGTTACTCACTCAGCACGAAGCCAGCTATCACTGTTTGTAACACGGGATGGTAGAGGGAAGAGATTTAAATCACTTATACTCTGAGACTGCCACCAGACGACGTTTCAAAAGCCCTTTCGCAGCAGTCCGCTGATGCACACAATGAAATATCACACACAGCATAAAAAAAAAAAAAAAGAAAAGCAAGCAAGCAAACCCAGAGGGTTTAGTTCCTGGCCCGCAGCCGTACCCCTAGATTTTCACACTTTCTGTGCCGTACACGTTGTAGCCTTCCCTGTACGTAGCGTAATTCTGGGTGTTGGTGGCGGGAGCAGGTTTGAAGTTCTGCGTGTTCTTGGTGAGTTTCATTCGCTTGGACTCGGCCCGAGACTTGTAGCAGAACTCGATCAGGGCCACCATCATGGCCAGCCCGAGGCCTCCGACAAGGATATAGAAAACCCCGGCAACATTGCTCAGGCTCAGGGCGCTCGTCTTGTCCTAAGAGAAACGAGCCACGCCGTTAGTCTTGCTGTGCGGAGCGGACAGACAGACAGACAACAGGCTACTTTGCACTTAGTCCTAGCTGCAATAACTACCCTCGTGGCGTTCGGTGTCCCGCTCGCGGGTCAGTGCTGTCCCCCCGTCCCCGGCAGCCCGCGGCTGCGCAGCAGTGACTGCTCCGTCTCCCACCCTTTGGCGGGCGAAACCCTGCCCGGCTCCGAGGCGAAGGGATGGCTTCTGGCCACCGGCTTCCCCCGGCCGAGCATCTCTGGTGGCAAAGGCACCTTGGGGAAGCTCTGACGGGGAAGGCCGCGGCTGCCTCAAACAGCAGGTTTTACAGAAGGCCGTTAAAAAACTAGAAAAAGAAAAACCCAAACCACTGCACACTTGGCTTTGGTGAATGTAGATAAAATTATTGAGATGCTGCTAAACTTATCTACCTTTTTTTCAACAGTTAGGGAAAAAAAACACACCCTAGGAAGATGGTCAGTTACTTTAAGGTCCAGCAGCAGAGCCCTAAACTAAACTAGCACCTCTGGTGACCAAGGGAGAGGGAGCTACTGAATAAAATCAGTCTTTGTAAGGCAAAAAAATGCTGGCCAGGGTTTACCTTCCTTCAATACATGTCAGATGGGGGAGCAGGCTTGCATTATTTTTTAAAAACAGGATTCTGTAATCAGATTAAATAGAGCTGCGCCCCTTCTGCCGCTGCGCGGGCGGGCTGCGTGTGGGCATCGCTGCCGGCAGCCCCGCGGGGCGGGCAGAGGGCAGAGCAACCCGCGGGCAGCGGCTGTGCCCAGCGGCTCCGTTAGCGAGTACCGCCAGGGGCAGCGCAATTTGCATGTCGTCAGAATAAAATACGATCTACCTGGTCAGAGTCTGTGCGTTTCCCAGGCAGTTTGGACAGAGGCAGTTGTGGCAAACAGCCTGACATTTCAACTAGAGATAGTACACGTTTACACCTCTCTTCAGTTCCAGTTTCCTTCTGCAGTTCCTTCCTGTTTCCTTCCAGTTTCCTTCCTGAATGCTGTGCATTCAGACGGCCCACGATCCCAAATTTATCTCATACAACAGCCACAGGGTTGTGCCCTAAGCAAATTCCAGTCCAGCTGAAATCAATGAATTTTTTATTATTGGCTTCGATGGAACTTGGAATTGTCCTTCAACACCAAGAGGGTGCTTCCAAATCACAGTTTTCTGTTTGACTGATTATAGCGAGCACTTCCAAAGGCACCAGGGGAGTTAGGCACTCCACTGCGATTGATTTCAGCTGCAGCCAGATTTCTCCTCCTCTTGGTGCCTTTGAAAACGTCCTTTACTCCAACAGCACCTCTGTGGTGGTGTTCTACTCAATGGCTCTATAAGCATTTAAAAAAAAAAAAAAATCCTCTGTGTTTTCTTTTAACTGAATGGTGTAAATAAATATTTCCTGCAATTTAAGCGTGTGACTACCGGGTTGATCCACTGGTCACCTCAGGGGTGAGACCTCCACTGGGCTCTGCAGGGGCCGTGCGCGAGGAGCCACTGGAGGCTGGCGGCCCCGCGGCGGGGCTGCTGTGGGACGGGGCACTGCCGCAGCAAAATGGTGCAAAGCCAAATGGAAAAGAATGTACTCTATTTATGTAATGAGTTACCAATAGTGTTTCTAGATTTTTTTTTGTTTAAAATCAAACCAATTTCAAACTGAATTGGGAAACAGGGCAGGAAGGGTGTTTTTTCTCCTCATGATGGGTCTGTCCTGAAATTGTCCACCCTTTTGCAAGCGTGGGACTGCTTCCCAAACTGACATGTAGAGAACCTAAGCCACAATTTTGAAACAAAAATGTGTTTTTGCAATAAAACTAAAAGTAAGGAAAGATGCTGCCTGAACAATACCCATTGACTGTGCTGAAACGTGCACATTTAAATGAAGATACCAGCTTGGGAGGCTTTGGGGGCTTCTCTTTCCATGGTTTTCTAGCAAAATACTCAAACAGTAAAACATACTTACAACTACAGTCTGTTACTGCATAAAAGAAAAATGCTGTCACGTTCAGAGACTTAATTATTTTTTTCTATTCTTTTCTTTCAACCTCCAAAATGTAAATACCAACTTTTGAAAGCCATTCTTTGTATAAACAAACAGTGGGTCAAAATGTGATTGCTAATCAGTACAAAAAGACCTTCAGCGACTGACCTTACTTCCGGAGTCCTTGGCTCCACATTCACCCTTATCGTACCACCATTTGTTTTTCAGCTTGTCTAAGATGCCTTGTTCACTGAGTTTCAATACTGCAAGGTTTACAGGAGTTCTTCACGTGGGAAATAACATAAATAACATTATATTATGTTATTTTATGTTATTCAATCTTTAAACTACTTTAAAACTATACAAAGCGATAAAGCAGGGTTCCTGGCCACAAAGTATTTACACTGCAGGCAACTGGATCATCCCCTTAAGTTAACGCTAGAGCAACGCTACATTACCAGGTCCTGCCCATATCGCTTTGAGTAATCGGCACTCACTGTTAAATGAAGGCAGCAGAAACAAAACAAGGCCAATTTCCCACTTTGGTACAGTCACCGCAGGCATTCACAGTAGCTTTACAGATTGTGGTGGGTTTGATCTCGCAGGACGCCTCGTATTGCACTAACAGACAGCAAGCCCCCACAAATTGTGGCTTCTTAGGGTAAAACAACGCTGGCGGCTCCAGGCCCCCCGGCAGCCCCCGGCACCCGGGGCAGGGGTGTGTGTGTTGTGTGTTGTGTGTGTGTTTGTGCGCACATCTGCAAAGCAAAAAAAAACCCAGGGTGGATGGCAGGGAGGGAGATTTTGCCAGCCGCGGCGGCTGTTCTCCTTGCCGGCGGTGGTCCCTCCAGCTCCACGCTCGGAGGCACCGCACGGGCGGCCGCTCTCCCCTGGAGCTGCCGCCTCGCAAACGCCGCCGGCCCAGGGAACTGCAGCAGAAAATCAGCAAATGCAGACCTCTATGAAACAAATTAGTCAACATGGAAACGCCGGCTGAAAGTGCCCAGGGTGGGAAATGCTGGCAGGACGACGGGAGCTGCTGGCTTTGGCGACGCTAAAGGCCCCCAGGCCCAGGGGACCCGAGCTCGCCCACCCTCCCCTGCGGGAAAGCGGCGCCTGAGGAGCCTCAGTTGGGGTTTGTCATTTCCGTTTCCTCCTTGTGTGGTATCTCAGCGTTTTTCCTGCCCGTTTCCCCGAGACAGGCCCCCTGCGTTAAGGACACCTTCAGCTCCTGCTTGAACAGCTTTCATCCCCACTCCACGGCCGTGCGGGGCAGCCGGTGGGGAGGAAAGGGATGGGTCCTTATCCTCAACGATGCTGTGCCACTTCGCATGGGATAACACCAGGCAGACAGAGGCACGGCTGCCCTGCAACATGCCCCGCTGAGGGTCCATCCACGCCTGCTGTCGGCGGAGGAGGCGCCGGAGCTCAGCCCACCCTGCCCCGGTGCCAGCCCCGCTTCTGGTCCCAGCGGCAGCGACGCCGGCACTGCCAGTGCCAGCAGAGCTTCCCAACTGGCCAGGCAGAGGCAGCACCTCTCCTCCTGCTCTGCACAGGGCTGGGTTTGACACCAGCCAAGATTTTATTTTTGTAAAACGGCTATTTTTAAGCAGCAGCTGTAATCTAATTAAGTATCAGTCAGGGAAGACTGTACGTGCTCAGGCGGACACAGCCGACGGGCGGCGGTGACAAGGCGCACGAGAGAGGGAGGTGTTTGCTGGCTGGGCTCCGGCAGCAGGCACCCAGACCCTCCACCAGGAGCCGGCGGCATCGCAAACACCCAGCTGTATCGCAGCCAGGTTTGCATCCACCCATAGGTAGGGCTATACAACATCAACGGGATCAAAGCACGCTCCACAGACACCACAAACGCCCTGGGTGCCGCAGGTGGTGGACCGGCAAGGTCCTGCCCAAGCCACCCCCGCAGACCCTCCTGTGTCGAGGCCGCTGTGACAGCCCGGCAAACACGCTACAAGCAGCCGCGCGTGATCGCAGCGCAGGTCAGAGAAAGCCGAGTGCCCTCACCTACCCCTTACAAGCCCCCGCAGAGAGTGGTGTGGATTATTGCTTAGAGAACAGTGCTCTCATTTTAAATTTAATTTAAAAACTATCCAATTTGGAGAGATTTTATGCAATACATCTCCCCGCTTTGAAAAGCATTGTGCAGCTGAGAATACACAAACAATAGGGAGAAGGTTATAAACACCTTTTCGCCTATCCGCATATTTTATTGTGCAAATTTTCCCCTCCCCCCAGTCCTATTCCAAACACTATTTTTAATTTGCATGCCTTTATAAACCCCATATGGAGTACAGAGAATTTGCATAACATCCAATACATTATAGATTAGCTTTCACAACATTATACAGTATTGGGAAATGAGGAGGCTTAACATGCTAATTAGGGTGCTTTATATTTTTTTTTTTTAAAGCCAAGATTGCAGTTAATTGCGCACACGNAAAAAAAAAGTAGTAAACTAAAATTATCTTAACTAAACAGATGGGAATTTGCCTAAACTGGGGTTTTCACTATAGTTTGTCACAGCCCTGTTTGTCAGGTGAGGTACTGCCATCCCTCTGCCCGGGTAGGAAAGAGGTATTTGCTCTGTCCGTCTGTCCTGGCAGGAAGAGCAGAGTGGGACGGGTGGACAAGCACCGAGGGGTCACCGCGTGCCTCAGGCCCACCAACCCTTTGCTGGCGGAGCCATCACCGTGCCAGGGGCTGTCAGCCATCCCGACCATGGGTGGCTGGGACGAGATGGGCAGGCGGTGTGAGGAGGGACTGGGGGAGCTCCCGGCCTCCCTCGGCTCCGCCATTTTGCCGGCTGGGGCACTGGGATGGACAGTGTGTACCTGAGTGAAAAAGCCCTCTCAATGTGCTAGAAAAGGCACTCATTTGAGCTTCATGGATGGAGCATGAAATGCAGTTTGTTTGATCAAAGTCCTAAGGAACAATTTTGTCTGCTTCTAGAAAATGAATCCTGAGACCTCTCAATGTGCGAGGTGCTCCCCACTGCGGCAGGGTCTGAGTGAGCTGATGGTGGGAGAAGGTGGGACGCCTCTGCCGCCCCTGTCCAGCTCTCCACCTGCGGGGATGCAATGTGAGCTGGTGCGGGGTGGGCTCCTCAGCTCCCAAATCCCCCGGTTAAGTAAATATATTGAAAAGCGAGCCTGGCTGTCAGTACATTTTCTGGTTGCTCATCTCTGAGTAGCTGTCTAGCCTTGTTCAATTTAATAGCCCGGGTCAGGCATGGCTTTGGGCGGGATCTCGGTGGAGGTGCAGAAGGGCATGTCTGCATCATGGTATTTTCCTCGCCGATGGCTCAGCAGTGCACGTTGAACGCAAATCCCCTGTACTGCGCTTCGGCTCGCAACCCAGCCCGTCCCAAAAAAGGCCCTGGGGCAGTGTGAGCACCCTGCCCATGCCGGCAGGTCGGAGGCCACCAAGTTGTGAAGTGTTTGGTTTGCTATTACAGAGGGAAGCGCGGAGCTCTTCTGGGAGCGAGGGCTGTTGGCTGTAGGAAGACGATTTTTTCAGAGCTTGCCCTGGCACTGTTTGTTTGAGGGGGGATTTTTTTCATTGCCATAGAGGCAGAGGAACGGAGAGACGCGATGACTCTCCCGGGTCCCATGGGAAGGCTGTGTCCCAGCCGCCCACCTGCCTCCCCGGCCAGCTGTGCCGCCCCAAAAACAGCACAGAGGATCACTTGCTCAGTCTCTGGGTCTCTCTCTCAAAAGGCTTCCATTTCCTCATCTTTTTCCTGGGATAATTTTGTGCTTTCCAGCTGCTTTTTTAATTAGGTTGCTGTTGTTGGGCTGTACAGGATATCCTATGAGGTCCTCAGCCCTTTCCCGGGTGGCTTCAGCTGTTTTTCCTCTGCCTTTAATTTATGATGGGATTCTTTTTCATCTCCCCCCCCGTGTGGTTTCCAGCCCAGCTCTCTAGTAGTTTGGTTGCTTTTATCAAAATGTTCAGAGGTTTGAGAGCTTCTGCTCTCACGTTGCGCTCTGTACACCCAAGAAAACAAGCTGAGGCAATTAGGATTGGGATGTCAGCATTTTGGATGTCATATGATGGTATTCTTGGGCAGAAACTTGCAGCGTTTTTCTTCTTCATCACAATGGAACTATTTTTTTGTTTGCTTGCTCGTGCCTTTCATCCAGATGTCTTAGGTTTGGCTGATCCAGGCTTAACCACGTGAGGTTGGATCTGTTGGGCAGCCTTACCAAATCCCGCTAACATTTTTTTCGCTGACATCTCCAAATGACGTGAAGACTTGTGTCTAGAGAAACGTTACCAGGAGCCTCATACTGAACAGTATTGCCCCCAGTGGCAAATTAAGCCATTTGCTATGGTTGATTTATTTAAGAGAGGCAGGACGTTAAGAAGATCGGTGCCCATTTATTCTCACAGGCTTCATTTCATCAGAGTCTGCTGCAAACATGATTTTACACCTGGGACAGAGGCGGGTTTTATTGGTGCTTCAGCAGTTTGGTTTCTCTGCTCTCCTGTTAGCAGACCTCGCTCAGGTGCTGGCAGCATTACCGTCCCCTCTTCGGCCATCAGTTACTGCTAGAAAACAAGCTGTGCCAGTCTTTTTCCAAATGCAAGGTGGCACCATCTCCAAGGGAACCTCCTCTTCCCTTCGCTGTGTGGCCACGGGGCCTCCTCCCTGCTGCATTTCAGCTCCTCTTGGCTCGGGACACCAGTCCCAAAAGTCCTGCTGCACCCCTTGGTGCTGGTGGCCCCAGGTGACAGGACGATGCTGATGGGGTGAACTGATTTTTGAAAAACGCTGTGCACTCACTCATTAAAATCTCACCCCTGAACGAGGTCCCCAAAGCTTCTGGTTCAGCTGAAAAATCCTGGCCACCTCTCCCTCCAAATTCAGGAATTGCTACAGCACTTCTTTGTCATGAAGGTGATCTTGCATAAAATACAGCATCGCTCCCAGGCTGAGCATGTTCCCCACGCTGACGCGTGAGATCATCCCTCAGAAGAAAGAGCTGCTCTGTGCTCTTTGTCGAGCATCTATTACCTTTCTATTTCATTATTATCTATTTTTCATCGACACCATTAATATGTAAAAGAGGGAACACGACGACACAGAGCCCATCTGTTCCCTCTTCTCTACTTCTCTTTGAGACACCCACACCCTCTCTGAGGGACTTCTTCCTCTGCCTCCTCTTGCCGCAGCACCAGCTTCAGGTTAGTTGCGGTAATTTTTATCTCCATTGAGAAAACTGGTGGCATTATAATATTTCTTTCTGGCCAAAATGACTTCGAAGCAGAAGAAAAGTAAATTAATCATCAAAGAAATAGTTCTGTATTAGTCCCAAATGTTAGAAGGTATAACTTCTGCCCCTCTCAAATTATAAATCAAAACAGGTTTTTACTTTGATTAATGGCCTTTTAGGTTCATTTTCATGATTTCACCTTCACCTATATAAAGTAGGCAATGTGAAAGCACAGATTTTTACCTAGTGCCATCACTCTAGCTTCTACTGGCATAAGAAAGAGACCCAGCAGGCTGAAGTCCCACATACAGCTGCAGAAGCTGGCCAGGCTGCTCCGTCAGCAATCTGATTCCAGTTAATGGCCATTGTGTTAATGTGCCGGTGCTGCAAACAGGACCCTTCTCTGAATGAACTTGGACTACGCAGAAGAGTCTGAGCAGCTTCTTGGAAAAAGTGCTGTTAATTTATGAAAAGAACATCCCGGTCGCCAGCCTTGCCAGGACAGGGCTGTTTTCCTGGAATGAGCGATGGGAGGTACTGATGCTGGTGGCTCTGTAGCCCAGTGTTTGGGTTGGTCATCGCAAATCGCAGCAGGTGCTACAGAGGAGAGGCAGTGACCACTACAGGTGAGATTTAGGAGCAAAAGTCACTTTGGGACTTGAAAAATCTCACCCAATAATCCGTAGACTTTCATCGGCTGCATGTAACCGGTGTTTGAGTGGCATAAAGTCTCGGCAACACCGTAGTTATGTTTATTACATGCAATCAATAAAGATTTAAGTGGTGATTGGAACAGCTTTGGATAATTCACATCCCATTCTATGCTCTAATGGATGTAATATAAATGTTATACCCAAAAATGATCATTGCCAAGGAGAGCAAATGAACACAGCAGACAGCACACTGTTCCCTCAAACCAGATGAACCATTGCTCAGAATTAATATAGAGTTTTTAGACATGATCTTTCAGAAAAGGGAGCTGCAAAGAAAAGGCACAATGAGTAAAGGCTCTTCGAAGCACTAATTAAAGGGCTTCCTCGGAGTTGCGCAGGATGGGGTGGGCAGCGCATGGGTTGCACTGCATCTCCCAGGCAGTGGGACTGCCCGAGGGCACCTTTCACCACTTGGGTTTTACAAACTGCAGGTGTTCCTCCACCCATCATCACCTGGTGTCTGATATTTTGTGGAGTATTTGGTATATAGGGTATGGTGTGGCATTTTTTCAGCACTGTTGCTTGCAGCATCTTGAGAGTCCAAATGTAGCTTTTTTAGGGGTGGAAGGTGAAGAAATCACCCATGAGCTTGAAGGAAGACCACAATAAGATCAGCAGTGAGAGCTCCTCTCTGGTCTTGAAAACATCCTTTCTCCACTCGTGCCCAAGGCTGAGGCTCAGGACAGCAGAGAACAAGCTGCAGAAGAGCTGATCAGCACCTCAGTCCAGGCAGGGATGCCCGGGTGGCTCTGGATGATGCCAAATGGTGGCAAGAGCTCCAACCACTGCCACTCCATGGCTTTTATGAGTGGTCCCCATGCAGGAGGGCTCGGTGGCTTCTGCGGTGCTACGCAGGCAGGACGTCTGCATCCCTAGAGGCACCAGGGAGGGATGCGTGCCATCTCACCCAGGGACAGAGACTTCACTCAGGGATGAAGCTAAGAAATTTAAGGGCAGTGGCAATGGGGATCCTCCTCCCAAGGCAGGTGGACGCTGGCTCCAAATGTATGGTAAACACGGCCAAAAGGAGCCCTGTCCATTGCAAACAGGTCTGGCCAGAAGGCCAAAGATACGAGTTCCCGATGTGCTTAATACTGCATCTGTCACAACATGAAATCCTGCGTGGTCACTAACATGCTGCCCTTTTTCATTTTTTCCCCATCAGTACACCACCAGATGCCAAATAACTCCGGTTAGCGAAGCGCTGCGGAACTGCAGGCACGCACCGCCAGGGACGCGGTATTTACAGCAAAGCTGCTCGTGTTTTAATGTGCGCTGCCACCGGCCGTTCCGGTTCGTCAGGGGAGGCACAACCACCACGCCAAAGGCACCCCTGGGCTCCGGCTGTGTCACACCAAAGGCACCCCTGGGCTCCGGCTGTGTCACACCGCGGGGCGCAGAACTGCTGTACATCGGGTCTAATATCTGGCTAGGCCAGGGGTATCGCTGATTTGTGGGATCAGAGTGACAAAGAGCCACAGGAGGTTTCTGGCAAAGCCGTCCCCCTGCAGATTGCAAGATCGATGAAGCGTGACGTCCCCCCTCCGAGTCGGCGCGCGCCCCTCGCTGAGCCGTGCAGCCAGACCCACAGCTGCGTCCCCTGCAGCGGGCTCCGACCCTCCCGCCCAAATCCCAGCGACGTGCAGGAGGTGAAACCCTGTGGTGGTACCAGGCCCTGATTAGTATATTATAAAGTGTCCTTTGACTTGTTTTAATCCCCGTTATTTTTACGTAATCCCTTTAATTTAGGAATCTGACATATTTAGAGCACTCTCACTTCTGCAGCAGGAATTTTTCTTTTGTTTCTTATGACTATTTTTCCCTTGTGTCTTTTGACCAAAGCTGCCCTCGCTGGCTGGAGCATCCCTGGCATTGCTGACCTCCACACAACCCAACCAACAATGCTGTAACACCAAACAGTTTAGACATCAAATGTTTGGCTTTCTAAAATCCACCTCAAAGTGTCAGAGGAAAGGCAAGCGGACTAAGGCGCAAAGAAACAAGCATGTTCTTAATTCCAAATGCTTCCTAAAGTCCTCTAGGGTAAAACTACCGAAAACACTGAATTAATTGTTCCTGTTGGTATTGCTGGCAAATCTCCACTGACTTCAGGGGAAGCAAAGTGTGAAGCTTGCTGCAGCCATGTGGGAAGTGTCACCTTTACCATGCTCTGAGAGGTAAATGTCTGAAGGGGACGGGGAGAACGACCCCGAACGACTGCACCATTGCTCTGCATGGAGATCTCAGCCCCTCGCATCCAGCACTGCAGAGAAACCCCTCAAAGACACACATCCCTGAGCCAGCCCGCGCGGGCACGCGGCAGCACAGGGCACGGGCAAATGCAGAGATCAAACCTGGGCACTCCGCTTAATTTGACAGGATACCATGAAAATTTCACTAACAACCATCTTGGTATCATTAAAATATGAAGACAGAAACAATCCAGGAAGAGATACCAAATCCAACATTATTCTATAGAGGGCATTGCTTGAGGTTAAAGACCCATCTAAATCAAATAAGGCACTTTATTTCCCCAAGCTCCATAAATCCCAGCCTGATCTGTAACTCTTGAATGGACTTTTTGTCAGATCTTGTTACTGAAATAACTTCTGACTAGATACAAAACCTGCGGGTGAATGCATTGTCCGAGCGCTCTGCTCTTTCCCAGATCAGATCTATCTGCCTGTCATAATTTACCAATTTAGCGATGTCTCCATGCTGTAACTTCATGTTTTGCTACGCACCCACGCGTGAGGGATGGGGAAGATTTCAGATGGAAGTAGGCTCATTATTAAAACTCACTATATTTGTTTCAAGACCAGAGTTAGTTACCTGGTACTTCAAGCAGGAGTGAACAGACCCCCGAAAATATGGGCATAAAAACATACAGTCACTCACTATTCCTATTTGTTGTCTTCTGTCTCAAAAAGTCATCTCCTGTATTTCACACTGAACATGCACTATTCATGGAAAAAGCACCAGGCATTTCTTCTTTAAGGAATGAACACTTGGTTGCTCTTTGCTACCATTTCAGACCAGCACCATTTTTCCCCTGCCCTGTGTTACCAGCAGTTGCACATCTACATGATTTACCATTTGAGGGATCGAAATGCTTTATGGGTGGGCAGAGGAAGGGATAAAAGTGAAAGCCATCTAGTTTGAAAAGACAAAGAGCTTTCAAAATTAGAAGACTAAAACTCGGTGCCTCAAGCCCCATATATCCCCCAGCCACCTGAGAAATACACGGCATGTTGATGGCTGGGATAGCGCTCGGAGGCAGCAATAAATCCCCCGGCAGAAGGACGTGGTTTTTGCTCAATGGCAGAGCCAGAAGCGGTTCCCGTTGCTCCAGGCGCCGAGGCCCCGGGTGCTGGTGAGCAGTGTCCCGGGACTGCAGGTCCCTGGCTGCCAGCGCTGGCCGTGGGCTCATCCCTGACCATCACCCACGGCTGGGCTGGGACCCTCCTTCAGGAGGTCACTGCTCATCTTGCCTCCTTTGTGCCTTTTGGTACTGAACACTGTCATGGGATGATAAAAATCTTATCTATGAAATAGCACACAAAGTAGCTTTTAAATTTGGTTTAGGCTGTGATACTGCCAGCAACAGAGCCAGCAGCTGTGGGAGATGGAGACAGGCGGTGGCTTCTCCTGCCGTACCGACACGGTGTGTCAGCCTGTGAGGACTGTCTGTTCAAAGGGCACAGGCACCGGTACCGGCTTTCAGTCCTGCTCTGATGGCACATGTCTGTAAACGAAAGGCTTTGCAGAGGATGCCGAACACGGGTTTTGCAATGGCCATTTGAATGCTATGCAAATGATCTGCCAAGGATGGGGTTTTTTTTAGCTACTGCTGAGTATTTACTAGCTGCAATAGTTCTCTATAACAGAACTTTGTTCTAGTCTTCATTGCTGTGTTTTTCCATAAATAGTGTTCTTTTGGTGAGTTCAAAGTTTCTTGCCTTTTTTCTTTAGAGGCAGGTTGGAGCAACTGCTGTATCCCTGCGGAATCTGTGGGGTTTTTCCTTGCAGAAACTAGGTATGCGTGTTAAATTCAGGTGTTTTAACTGATGCTGTATTTGCTGCAACGTGGAAGACATACGCAGATGCAGGTTGCCACTGTAACACCTACACGCACTCTGAACACACCTGCACGGAGCCAGATGTGCCACCAGCTGAGACTGCAGGTTCCTCCACTCTGCAGAGTCTGCAGCCTGTGTTTGGCACCAGCAACTGTCTCTAGGAAAGTGTATTTATATGTTTCATAAATGTAGCTCAAACAAATTAAACTCTGAGCTAACAGGATCATAATTTAATAGAAGTGCCAAGAGCTAATGCAATAATACATGCCTATTGGATTAGGAAATGCAAGCCGTAACAAGTCATTGTAGTTCATTTACAGCAGAGCCCAAGACTTGAGGTACAGATGTGGCGATGTGGTGGGAGGAAGAGCTACTCGAACAGGGAGGCAGAATAAGGGAGGGCAGATGTTTAATGTCACGCTCAAACCTACAACACCTGAAACGGCAACGTGGATTTTTCCTGTCATTGCCTGGATCCTTTCTAACCTGGACCGATATGAGCAAGAGACTCAACTTACCTTGAGTGCGGGCCATCCCCTCACCTTCTCTTTCTCTTCCCTCTAGACACATCCATTTTTCCCCCCGTCTTCTATGATTTATTTTCCTCTTGGGACGGCTGCTTCTGTGACTCCTGCTCTCGGGCTCCTCGGCAGGTTGCAGGTAGGTGCTGCTTAGTCCAAAGGCTACACAAGACTTTCAAAGAACAGCTACGTCGCTTGTATAAAGCTAGAGGTGTCCAACCCATGATTATGGTGCCGGCGAGCGCAGAGCAATCCACCAGAGCAGCACAAGTGCCTGCGTCCATGTGAGCTCAATGCTGAAACATTAGAACTACTTTGAAGAAGAAGAAGAAAGGCATTTACTTTTCCCTTTGTTTGTTAGGTGACAGCAGTAACCATTAACGAGGAAGCAGCCAAGCCCAGACCCCCTGGGAGATGTTCAAAGAAGGGCCCTGCTCCCGCTGCTGGAAGCCCCACTTCCAGCTGCTGGTTTTCCTTTTTCCTTCTCCAGTCCCGAAGAGCTCTGCCTCAGCTTTTCCCTTACTGATGCTTACGATGCAGGATAAATGACTCATGCAAGCAATTTATGGGAATTAGCTCTTAAGCACCACAGGTATTATCAAAACGAGCGCATGAGTCACAAGTCTTTCTTTAAGATTTCTTGCAGGACGCAGTGTCACTGCACGGGTCCAGCTCTGCCACGGTAACGCTGCTCAAGCACATTTCCTTGCACACTCGGGTCCAGCTTCGTCCAGGCAGCAAAGCTAGTCCCCACGGCACTGAAGGCTACACAGGCAAAACAAAACGGTTCCCAATTCTTAGATGCCAGCCCTGACCCCACCAGCTCCTTCCCAGCCTGGGCAACCTGTCCGCCCCAAATTCTCCTTCTGAGTCTCCTAGTTACCTTCCCAGGAAAATACCCTCAAAGAGCACAGACACTTCTGCAAACCAGAGCAGGCTCTCTGCCCTTCTTGGCAATGCTCTAAGCGAGACGCTTCGATGAACTCCTAGAGCATTAAGACTTCGTTATTGGCACAAAACATACACTATATTATTTCCTAATACGCTATAAAGTAATAGCTGTCAATTAAACAAATATTCCGATGCCTTCCTTTTAAACTATTATTTTGCTTTGTCACTAATTTGCACAATGCAATAATTTCATATTACTTTCCCAGCTCTGAGCATGAATTAGCTCTGTGCTACTATCGCTGGCTCTGACCGGCCATTTTATCTTTTTCCAGCTCATAACCCAGGCCTATAGAATGGGTGGCAAGTAAATTCGTGCTGATGAATGTAATTTCAAACAAATTGCTCAAATAAATTGTGCAGCATCTTTTTAAGATAGCCGTTTCCCCAAATGTTCTCTTTAAAGCACGACACATTTGGCAATGGTGCTCTTTAGATGTCAGGTACCATCTAAAATAATGCATAACAGATTTCTTCTAAAAATATGCCACTTAAAAAAAATTATGCCGCAAATGCTAACGGCTGTGCTGAAAATGTATCAAGGCAAAATAGCACAGAGAAATGGGGAACAAATCCCATCTGCTAATGGCCACACTCACAGCTCGGAAGGGCTTGAGAATGTGATGCTCTGCGGAGCGTGGCTCTGGGAGCAGAACTCAACGAGCACGCTGGAAAAGTAATCCCACGATTAAAAAGAAACAACTGAAAAATGAAGTAGTATTACATCGCGTGTCATTTCACAGACGTACTGCAAAAGAGATATTAGCCTAAAAAAGAATATATTAAAGAAATTAAGTCAAATAATTAGCAAGGAATCTTGGCGTGTGAAGTTGGCGAGATGCTGCATTCAGAGAATCTCCTTCTGTGCCGGTCGTCATTAAATGTTACCGTGAAGGTATAAGAATACAAGAAATGTATCAACAGCAGAACTATAGAAATTTATCTTAGCAGAAAATTGTTCCTATGCAACTGAATAATTAGTTTCACTTAAGTCACTCAGCCTGCTACCGCCGTCTGTATCCCCTTTTGTCTATTTCTTGTTAAATTCCTATTCAGCCATCACTCAGCTCTGAGATGATAGGATTGTATAATAAACAAAATAATTAGTTTCCAAACTCATAATACACTGTAACATATTTCCTGGAATATGGTTTTTTTATAACTGCTATTTTGCATTCTCTCACGATTGAGAACCCAGCTCACATGTTTAAGAGAATTTGAAGACGGTATAATTTTGCCATGAATCCAACGGATGAAACTAAATCCACGCTCATTTAGGAGAGCTAAGTGAACAAATTTTGATGCACGTACCAGAATGTCTGCTCCAGCCAAGTCAGCCCACACGTATTGACATGCATCACGGACAAATTATGTATGGCTGCAGCACGTTCCCCTTCGGACTTCTTAAGTAAGGATCGCTACCAAAATGGGGTAACCCCCTTTGCCAGGGCAGTACCGACAGCCAAGACAGTGCAGGGCAGACTGGCACCCTCTGCTCCACACCAGCACTGGCATACACTGGTAGCACTGGAAATGAGACATATGTCAGCTGAGGCCTCATTAAAAGAGCACAATCTCTTCAGTCCTAAATTACAAGTGGACCCCAACAGCGTGGGATGCTGACAGGACTAACCTTACAGTCTGCGTAACCGAATAGATTAAAAAACTTGCAGGAAGTCAACTGAATATCTTTTCTTTTTCCCGCTGTACGACTCAAAATCCTTGTGAAATTTGAAGTCATTGTTTAATTTTCCAATGGCGATGAAGATAGAACAAGAGGTGAACTCACAACTCGGAATCATTCATCTCCAAGCACAGGCGAACCGCATGCGAAACCGCAGGGGGACGAGCACGGGAGGGCACTTTCTGGGTGACCGGATCGTCTGCGGTACAACGATGGGCGCTGGCACAAGCCAACAGGCTGCATACTTACCTCTGGCTTTCAGCGCAAGCTAGAATATCAGATGGCACAGAAGAATTCAGCTTAAGAAACTGGCACCATCAGGTCTGCAACGACTCACAGCTACACACAACTCCTTGGCAGTAGGTAGGAAGCGGCTGATTACCCACCCGGGGCGGCGATTTCCCAAGCCTGGGTCTCTACTGGCAAAGCTAAGAGAGGTGGTCTGTCAGCTCAGCCGGTAGAGAGAGCTGCCCCGAGTGAGTAATGGTCCCTGCGCCGCCCTGTGTGACGGGGTGCAAGGTCTGCATCTCCACCTGAGGCACCTTCACCACCCCATCCTCTCTGATTCTCCCCAGCTACCCACCTCCTTTAAGGGAAAAAAAGAATCGTTTTGAAGTGAATCCTCCGAAATGATCTATAAATGAAGTTGTGTTCACATAAGCAATTAGCTGGAGAGATGGGATGAGATGACGAGGGCACCTCAGAGTTCTGGTGGGAGGACGGAAAAGAGGAGAGGTTGGCCAGCGGGACTGTCAGTGCCGTAGCGCCCGGCGGGCAGCGCCGGTGCTCTCCTTCCCTGAGAGGGCAGCGGGGCTCCCGCGGGGCCGGGCACAGCCTGAACTCGGCGTTAGTGGCCGCCCATGGGGGTGTGCGCTGCCGGGAAGGCACCTGCCCGTCTGCCGCAACGCCGCGGCACCGCAGTGTTCAGTGCCTGCAGAACCCTACCTCAAAAGAAAAGCCACCTCGTAACAAAAAAGCCCTTTGATTTACAACACCCCTAGAAACAACAACTAACCCCCTTCCCTGCCTCCCCTAGCTTAGTCCTCTGCGGGAGGTCTTCTCCGACCCACATTCTCCTCCCTGGGCACTTCTGCCGGCTGAGCCGTGCCCTCGAGAGCCGACGTCCGTAGCTCAAACAAACAAGCAGTCCTTCATCACAGCGTTTTATGACAAACTGCGGAAAGACAGTGCTTTGTGATTTACAGACTAGAACAGCAAAACACGCGTCCTCGTGTTTGCTCCCCTTCCCTCTTCACCGGACACCGATCCGCGGTATCACAGCAGACCTGACTCCGCTCCCTTAACAGCCACTGACCAGGGCCTGGGGCTCGCTAATGGATGGCATCGCTCTTCCTGAAAGGTCTTTCAGCACAAGTGAAAACAGAAGGATGGCCCTGCCCTAATTATGACCATTTTAAAAACCCTTTTTAGTTTCCTTAGGGCTGTGAGTGTTAGTTGGCTGGGCTTAATTCAATGAACTCAAAGCAGTGAAGTTCATTGAAGCTGGTTTGTACAGAGTTTTCTTTCATGGAGGCAGCATGAGACAATGCGGTGCTGCATCCCAGGAGAATATTAAACATTTAATATACTGGCAAGTATAACATTATATAAAAATGTTGCATGAAGGATGAGCAGCAGAGCTAAAAAGCATAAAAAAAGCTTGCACTCATCTCCAGGCTGCTGCTGAGCACTGTGGACCTCCAGTTACTGAACAAACCTCAATTCGAGAGCTTTTCCTTCCTTTATTTTTACACAGTGGCTTTTGCTAACACCAGAGATGAGTAGCCGAGCAATCTCCTACGTAGCCAACTGTAAGCAACTCTTATTAATAGAATGCAGCAGTAATTTGCAGTAATTGTCCAAAACTGTGGTTTACTGAAAATACTGTTGTTATTGATTTTGGACCAAAGCTGAAGCATTTTTATAAGAGAGATTAGGAGTTATTGTTCCCTAAGGAACCGGTTTTCCTAGCTGTAGGAGAGTGTCACTATGAAAATTAATCTCAGTACTTTTCAGTATAACAATGTGTTTTAAATTAATTTTCTTGGTAATTCCTGTACCCAAGGTGACAAACAGTACCCGGCCTACTCTGGCTACAGCTTCTCCTCACCAGGTTAAAGACTGCAGAAGTTGCCAGTTTTGCAGGGTAACGCTGGCAATAGGAAAGCACACTAGTCAACTTTTGCAATACACGAGCTCATTAAAGCAGCTTGGAGGGTCTCGTTACCCTACGGGCTGCCCGAAAGACTGGGGGAAGCCTCAGCTCAGCAGAAGGCAGCGACAGCTTTGCCACTGCTGTCACTGGAGCCAGGATTTTAATCCACATCTGCTTCAAAAGCACAGCAGCAAACACCGCCGCAGTGCTCCTGCGCAGGTGTGCGCAGACGACTGGCCAGCGGCGTACAAACGGTGACATCTGAATATTCTAGGCAAAACTACCAAAACCTCTATCCTTAAGATTAATTTCTATTTTAGTGCACCAATACACTTCCCTGTTGCAAGCAACATATCTCTCATTTCAGCTTCGCCTGCTGCAAGCTCTAGCTCCTTACACATTACCGTTATTGCTATTATTTTACAATTAGCGGGTGACGACCATCTCGGCGTAACATTATGTCTTTGCTATGATGGTTGCTTAATTCTCATCTCTTGACCCCAGGCTGCGATTAGATGAGCAGCCACCCTGTCCCTCCCTGAGCTACAGACCCACCCAAGCGGGTCTTCTCCGCAGACCAGGCTTCCTCCCAGCGGCTCTGGTGGCACCAGTTCAGGCCAGCAAAGCAGCGCGTGCTGGTACTGGTTGGCTTGACCCCTCCCCGAAAGAGCAAAGGAGAAGGGAGCCCTCTCGCCTTCAGGTCTGTTGTGGTACCGCTGATCCTGGCGAAAAAAGCTTCTCGAACCCCACTCTGCATCACAGCTAAACCATGAAGGACTGAAGCCTTGTCCTCAGGGGTTAGTACGGCGGCCAGATGCGATCACTGGTTTCTCGTACAGTTACAAGTACTGATTTGCTCTGCATAGGTCCCACCAATACTGGGCTTTCTCTCTGTTAGTTAAACAAGGTTTCCAAGCTTGACCAAGCCTGCTGAAGGTATTAAATAAGACCATTTCTTTGAAAGAGCTACTGGACAAGCAAATGGCTTTTTTTCCCCACCAAAATTATTCAAATTGTTTTAATCTGAGTTCTTTTGTTTTGGTTTGTTTTTTTTTTTTCCCTTGAGAAGTAAAATAACAGCCTTGCCGATTACTCTTTGCTAAGGTACCCGATTGTGGTGACATTGAGGCTGACCTTGGAGTCACCTCCCCCGCTGCCGCACTCTCCTTTGTCGTACCACCATTTGTTTTTCAATTTGTCCAAGAGGCCTTGCTCATTCAGTTTTAATACTGCCAGGTTAACAGCATTTCTTGAAACGATAAAACATAACTTGTAAGAAAAAATGCACAAATGCTTAGGAAATCGTAACGTATAAAAAAAGGAGCACAAGAGGACAAATTGGCTAAAATTTCACAGAACGTGGAGCTATCAAAATGTCTGTACAGCAAATACAGGGTTAAATATTGGAAGGTGGCATGGAGGATAACATTTGCTCAAAACTGAAGTGTGCGGGATGGGGAAATCGTCTTTGAGAAAAAAAGTAACAAGAACACCACATCATGCAGTTAACATTCGTCACATATGGCAGGTTAACTCGGCTTTTACCATTTAAATTGAAAAAGCCATTGAACTGTAAAATTAAAACAGCAACAAACAATCAGAAAGGACAACACGAAGAGAACACTAAAAAAATGGATGCATTAAATAAACGAAACCATAATTTACCGTCTTATTTAACTCCATGGAATATTGAAGATTTTAAACTTTAAAGTTACCTCAAAATCCACAAGAAAGAAAATGACAACACAATACATCAGGGTAGGTGGAATACTATAACAACATGGATATTGTTATATTATTCCACCCACCTTAATGCTGAGCCTTTGGGGGTTGCTACACCATAGCCCTTGGAATCCAGGTTGCCGCCGACTTTCATGGTGTCGCAGGGCTTGCGCTGCTCGATGTACTCGTTCATCGTCGACTCCAGCAGGAAGGCAAACTTCCCCTTCGACTTCCGCACCCTCGCCACCCCGTCCGCCGTCGTTTTGGTGAACACCGAGGGCTCGGCCGACTTCATGTACGACCACATCTTCTCGTAGACGGCTATTTTTGACCTCTGGGGAGAGACGAAAGGAGGGAAATGAAGAGCCACGTTGGCAAGGGCACAAGACTGAGCTCCTCGGGCTTACAATTAACACCCTATAACTGATTAAAGCTAACAAATAAAAAAGCTGAGGTAGCTCGGAGAGAGACACACTGCCCCCTGAACAATGACCAAACCATAAAATAGCTGGGGAGGGGGAAGCATATCTCCTCTGCGGCGGGTGTATCCGCCTGCCGCCGCTCTGCTGCTGAACCAGAGGAATAGTGATAAATCCTCGCTCACATCACAGCCAACAGACACAAAAGAAGCCTCTCCTCTTCACACAAATCCTCAGCATCGGTTTTTGTGCTAACTCACAGCTAGGAAACACCAACATTTGCTTATTACAAGTTCCCAGCAAGGCAGGAGCCCACTTTTCGTGGTGGCGATGGCAGGTCTGTGATACAGGAGACCAGGACGGCTCTAGTGGCTAATAGTGTCTCTCTAGTCTAATAGTGACGCTCATGCGAGGGATATAAATAGTAATCACGGAATCACAGAATGGTAGGGGTTGGAAGGGACCTTCGGAGATCATCTAGCCAGATGTAATTACAGAATTCTTTATGAATCAATAGTCAAACTTTCAAAAATTAAGTTTTACATTGTCCTAAAAGACAGCAAACACAAGTATTAGCAATAAGCTTAAAAAAGTGCTGGTTAACTGCTTGCGTGTCATGTATACAAGTTTTTTTCCTGTTTTGAGACCGAGCCAATCCTAACAGCCTCTAGCTCAGCAGCCAGGTTTTGTAAACCTGGAAATGGTGAGAAATGTGTTACTTCCCCTTCTCCCTCTTCCCCACCAGTAACATTTAAACCACCCTCAGATCTTAAAGCCACCTCCAGACTCTTAAGCATTCGTATCCTGGACTACCAGTTAAACTTTCCTGCTTGGTCGACAGAAGGCAGTAATGCCAACTGCATTTCTCTGAAGTCTAGAAATCCAAAGGATTTATATAAGGCTTTCGGCCCAAGCTGTGGGTATCTCGAATTTATGCCTCCTACTCCTTGCCAGTTTCCTGTCCACAGCTCTCCTTGCGGAATGGGAATGAGGTGGGCAGTAGCTAAATCTAGTTCAAATTGAACGAACTTGTGGCAGAAGACTGTTAATGTCCATCAGCTTGATGATCGAGACATGTTTCCTCCTCATTCGGGACAATTTAATGTGTTTTGAATAATGTAATGCTCAACAACCACCCCCCAAACCTTTCAGAGGAGTAAGCCCTGCCTCCGCCCTTCTGCAGATTAACATGCTCAGCCACTGTCGCTACGACGGATGGAGAGGAGCGCAGAGGGCACGATTCTATTTTAATTATCCTTCCTGATGAGTTGAAAAACAACTGAAAATGCAAAGCGATTAAAATCAGCCCGATCAACAATAGGAAATCAGAGAGGCAACAATACTGTGCGGCTTCGTTGGGAGCTGGCTGGGTGGTGGGGTGCGGAAAGCAAGCAAGAGGGATTTCAGCGTTTCGTGGCTAAAGACGGGCTGCACGGCTTCGTTTGGCCACCAACGGGAGTGAGGAAGCGGTGGGAAGAAGGGGGATATAAATGGGGCCTGAAATAGTCCTTACACAGGTAAAAGAAGGAATCGGGGGATTTGCCTGGCTTCCCCCTGCAACAGCCAAACACCGAATAACGCGAGACGAGGAGAGTGGCTCTGCCCCGCTGCCTCTGCCAGCCCCAGCCGGCGCGTCTGGACCGGGGCAGCTCCCAGCCGGCGGGGGAACGGCGGGTCCTGCCCCAGCAGAGACGTCTCGCTGGGGCTCTCGGTCGGGCACCCACGCACCAGCGGCTACAACGCGCTGCTACCTGCTTTACCACCCGTTACCTGCTCTCCCGCTTTCCCAACCACTCCCTTGGTGCTCCTGGGCATTTCCACACCTCCTTCCCTCCCTGCCGGCAGCTGCCCAGGGCACAGCACTGCTCCCAGGCACCCGCCGGAGGGGCCGCGGGGACCACAGGGCTACCAGAGGTGCCGGGCGGTGGTGGCTGTCACCGGCTCAGCGGCTGCCACCATCCTCGTGCCCTGTGGGCAGCAGAGCCTGCGCGGCAGCTGCCTACACCTGCGCAGGCGGCAGCGCAGGCAGCGCAGGCAGCGCAGGGCACTGCCCGTGGTCGACCTGCTCGCTCTTCTTGTGCAGCTCCCTCCTGCAGAAGGGTACCAGAAGCCGCCTGGACGGCCAACACAGAGACTGCGCGAGCAATGGCGCTTCTGCCGTGTCCCAGTTTCAAGGTGCCTGTCCTTACCACCTTCACCTGCTTTTAACGTAAATAACACAAACGCACCCGCCCATTTATATTTGCAAATGGGCATCTGAGGGAGAAAAGGAAGGTAAAAATGCAGCTTTGCTCTTTCTCTTTGTGTCTCTCAGCAAGCTAAAGCGATTAGCCTTCAAAAATTGTGCATGCACTACGTATGCTTTTGCTTGTTTTCCTCTGCAGAGTGTGCCTTTAATTACACAGATAAACCAGAATTTCTTCTCCTTTTCATCTTCTAACTCACACCGGAATATCTGTCTTTAATAAGTTCTTTCATACTCTTTCCAGCTGGCCTGACTACCTAAAAGCAATTGCCAATACATCTGTGCATTGTTAATAATAACAGTTATCTGATGAGTGCCAACAGCACGCTCAGGGCTGCAAACGGTCCAAACAAAGCACGTTCCCTGCTCCAAGGGCAAAGGGTGAATATCATCACTCATGCTTCAAAAAACCAAATTTCACAACTCAAAACCAGGTCTCTTTTCAACTCTAACAAACAGCCTAAGCGTTACAGTTTGCTCCTTCATTTACCTCTTTTGGACGATGTGGTTAATAAAAATCAGTACGTTTCTATATGATCATTGCCCACCTCTTCTTCGGTCAAGTGGCATTTTTGTAATATCTTGCTATTATCAAATTAACCAAAGCAGTTTAGTAGCATGATTTAGTAGAAGTAGACAAAGCTAGAAATGAACACTGCAGGTACTGACTGGGAAAGGTTAAAACGAAATGCATCGGGCACGCGATGCCAGAGCCCGGCTGGGGGAGTCCCGGTATGGACACACGGACGTCCCAGGAGTGGGGACCAGTGAGGTAATGGGCTCCGGCCACTGCGTCCTGCCCGGTTAGCGCTGCTCTCTGCAGCCGTTCCCCTAAATTCATAATGAGGCCAAAATAATGCTTTATGATGAGGCTTCTTAGAGAAAGGGACAGTGCCACCGGAGGAGCTGAGAAACCTGCAAACCCGCTCAGAAGTGCTGGAGGGCACCTTCTGCCCCAGGGGCCGTACTTTACACCTGCTCAACGACATGAAACCACCAGTTGGCTAAAGGTGGTCAAAGATGCAACGAGATGAAATAAAAGACAGTATTTTTAGTAAACATTTCCTTTTTTCCGATTTTCCAATCGCCTAAAAAAAACCCCCCAGAAATCCCTAAAAGAATTTCAGATAAAGGAAAACTTGTTTCCTTTCTAACTATAAAGCTGCAAAGCCTGTGTCAAAACAACATTTTCACCCGTCTGTCCTCCTCTGCCGATGTCCGCGCCACCCCTGCCAGC
Source organism: Anarhynchus alexandrinus (assembly GCA_008711295.1). Taxonomy (NCBI): domain Eukaryota; kingdom Metazoa; phylum Chordata; class Aves; order Charadriiformes; family Charadriidae; genus Anarhynchus; species Anarhynchus alexandrinus. The sequence continues at coordinate 4,672,731 of VUYV01000039.1, forward strand.
CCCTGCCAGCCCCTGCCAGCCCCTGCCTGTCCCCCCCGGAGTCTGACACCTGCGAGAGGGGCCAGACAGCAGCAGCAACCATGGAGAAAGGATTTACACTCCAAAATAAGGTGAGGTCTGATAGATCTGTACTGCTGCTAGAGTTCAGTGGCAGTAAAACATTTTCCCTCTCATTAAAGTGTTACTTTTAAGGAGATATTTAGAAAAAAAGCTTAAAAGCAAAGATTTAAACCAATTCAAAGCCCGTAACTGCAGTAACTCCCTATGGTCTGCAACTCCTATTTCATTTCTTTGATATTGCTCTCAAGAAGTCCGTCACACACATTTCCTCGGGATTTCAAGGGGATATTATTATCATTTTTTTCTTAAAAGCAACATTTGCAGTGTTTCATCTAAGCCTTGGGACACATTAAAGCGTCTTTTCATTATCGCAGCCTTACTGCAGATATAAATAGAGCTGGCCTTTGCTTTGTCAATAGTGGCGGTTCTTTCCTTTTATTTGCAGATGTTTATGCAGAGGTGTGACCACACACCCCTCAGCGCACGGGCGCCGGCAGCTCCCGGTCCTGTCGGCAGAGCCAGCAGCTCTCGTGCTCAGCAGTCACTTCACTCGCCCCGTTACTAACCCGTACCTAAATACACGTTGTTCTGGGTAGCAACGCGTTCATTTTAAAAAAGGTGCCAATTCAATTGGTCCACAATTTTAACACCGTCTTGCATTCTAATTCTCCTAGTTTTGATGGCTCCGGCACTGCAATGAAAAATCAAACCAGCCCGCAGCGTGCCGTCGCATCGAGAAGCGCAGCTGGACGGGGCTGGGCGCACGCGCTGCCGGCAGCGGGAAGGATGCAGCTCCACCTCGCAGTGCCGCTTCCTTCTTCAACCCATTCAACAACGACAAACACCCAGCACCCGCAAACTCGGCTCCCGCTGCGCAGGACCAGACGCCTTGGTTTCACTTTTGCGCATCCCAAAGCGCCTAGAGATAGATTGCAAAACCCGGCACATCTTGGGCGATTCCTTGACACCGGTTAAATTTAGCTCTACAATATCTTTGTGACTGGAGCCTTCTCCCATTGACCGAATTACCTTTCCCCCTCTGCAGACATCTGTCTCACGCTTCTGCTATAAGTGACATTGCATCACCTCCTCCACTACCGAGTAGCGGCGAAGCTATTCTATTTGGAAGAAACAGCATTTTTCCTCTATAATAAAAGTATGTTACAGGGATGGCCTTTGCCTATTTTAGATTGTTCTGCCCTCTCTGTCACCTACTCTGCAATCTGCAGGTCTTCTTCAAAATGCTCGCCTCATGCTCCCTGTTGGGATATTTTATTAAAATGACCAAATGGACCTCTGTTTCTTATGACAGGCACCAGGAAATTATTTCCCAGCAGTCAAGCTCAAAATGTTCTCTTATAGGTGATTACTGCTGATCATCCAGTCATGAGCCAAATTGACCCAAATCAATTTTACTTTTAAAATTAATTTATATATTCTTCCTTTTTAACTCTTACATATTCTCCCTTTTTTACTCTGTATGTTTAAAATTTTAGATTATGCTGATGTTAATTTTTTTACCCCTGTCTTCAAAACTAAGACAGTGATAAACAAGATTAAAAAAAAGAGGGAGAAGAGAAAGAGATAAGGTCCTGCCAGTAATCCAGGAGCTGGGCTACAAGGAGAATGTTTCATGCTGGCAATATCAGTGTAAGAAATGGAATGGGCATACTGGAGAGGGATAAGACCCAGAAAGAAGCCAGTTACAGCTGCCTGGTCTCAGGCCTGGGTCCAGGCAATGTAAACTTTAATATACTTTGGAGCAGTCCAGCATACATTGAAATGCAGCAAATCCGAGAGAGGAGTGCAGCAAATGGGAGTGAGACAAGTGCAAAGCAGACGGAGCATCCTGACCATGGCACGCACACAAAGTTAGGCGAAGACATCAATAAAGGACCTAAACCAGCAGAGTTAGCGCACTCCTCTGCTACACCAGCCCTATGACCACTTTATAGCTCTTTAACAAGGGAAATGTATAGTCCCAAGTCAGACAGATGTTGCTGCTACAAAACACAAAGGTCCATACTAAAAACAGTGCAGGTATTTAATCTGAATAATACATGCTGCCTTTATATAGACGCACGCCTCACTGATATGAACTTAGGTAGTTAAGTGTGAACCTTAGCTTCATTATCATCACTCATTGCTTTTCTTCCACGTGTGCAATTAGCTCTTCTGCAGCAGCTAATGAATCCAGTAACTTATGAACCATTAAAAAGCAAGTTACTAAACAGGAGTGAAAAAATGCCAGAAGACTGCCTTGGTAGCGCCGCTGTTGCCTGGCTCGGGGATCACTTTGACATCCATTGGTTTTAGGCAGCTGCTTTCCTGGACTTTCAATATGGCAAACTGCAACGGAGTGGCTACCACTGCCCTCGTCTTTCGGATAAGGCTTTGATTCGATGCCTTTCCGCTTCCCCGCAAGCCTGACGTCGAGCCACCCCTGCCACAGCTGCCTCTGGCAGCAGCCAGGGACAGTGGCCGGAGCCCCCAGCCCGGTGCCAGCTCTGGAGCACGTGGAGGCTGGCATAACGATGCTATATTAACAATAGCGGCATGATAAATATTTTTAGTAAGGTCCCTCTGCCTGAGATTTCCAAGCTCTTTCCTGAGAAGGAAAAAATAGGTCTCACGAAGGCCAGAGGGCACCATTAGTCCCCTTTCCCAAGTGCGGACATGAAAGCAGAGATGTCATTTACTGAAGGTCATAGGGCAAAGTCTAATAGATCAATGTCACAGCTTTTAGCCACAGATAACTTGTGATGCCAGCAATTTACTTACCTATATGGACAGAAAAATCAATCCCATCATTACATGAACCTCTTGTTTTTATTACATTCTCGGCAGAAGAAAGTAGGTCAGATGCCACGAGCATGCACAGGGCATTTCTCTTTTCGCAAGGCCAACCCCCAAATCTACCCAACTCTACCCACGGTTTACGGATTTGTGGGATGCCACAGACAAGCAAGGTTCAAGCATGTGTATATGAACTAGTCTGTATATCTGTAGGAATACAGAAAGCTTTGATAACATAGGCATAAATGTAAAAGAAAGGCTGAACTGGTGAATAATAATATTTCACAGTCAATTTGGTGATGGGAGACACCGTCATGTCGGTTCGTTGTTCAGATTAATGACGTTATAATTTCTGCTCTAGAAACAGTATTTTCCTTTCCCAGCTGGGGCAAAGGAAGCCCAGCGAGCTGGAGGATCAGGCCCACGAGGCCTGGGGCTGCCCGCCTTCCTCTGGGATCCCCTACGTCAGGATTCAGACAAGCCCTGTACGGGGGCCGCGAGGACAGTCGCTGTCTCCCGGCGAGAGCCCGGTGATGCCGCCGGTGACGGAGCAGGGGTGGGAGCCCAGCAGGGCACTGGTGGCACTGGTGGCGGTGGGGACGGCGGGTCAGGGGCAGCGCTGCACACACAGGCAGCCGGGGAAGCAGCCTGCAAAAACCCTCCAGGCTTCAGCAACACTACACGTTTTCCACCCCTGACACACATTACATCGGGGCCCCATTACAAAAGAAACCTCATCTTATGAAAATAATACAATATTGTAGGAGTTTTCTTTTGCCTGTGGATCATGGTCATTTTGAAAACGTGAGCTTTGGCAGCGGGCAGGCAATGTGCTGTAGCTGCTTTTTAGCAGACATCTTTTCTGGAGTGAGCTCTGCTCCTGCTAACAGAGAAGCAGAGAGTCGCTCCGGCTGCAACCAGACGTCGCTGACATGTCAGTAACAGTCTGAGTAGCAGAATGTAAATCAAGATTTTAAGGCATCCTTTCCTGGCACAACATTGAACTTCAGACTACGCCTACATTCATCTCCTCGCTTTATTGCCGCCATCCATTCCTCCCCATCGCAATACTGATTGGGAAATTAAAATGGAAGTCTTCACCAAGATTTTACAAGCTGTCTTTGTCAATCCCCTCGTGATTCAGGGCCAGAGCCAGGCTCAGAGAGCGCTCGCCCCGAGGAAGCGCCCTGCGAGGCTGCGCGGGGAGAGGACGGGGCTGGGCGGCACCGCTGGGGCTCAGCACGCCTGTGCTGGGCTAGCCTGTTTGTCCGTCTGTCTGCCTGCCTGTCTGTCTGCCTGCCTGGGGAGCAGGAGGCAGAACGCGCCCGAGCCGGCCGGCTGGATGGATGGAGGGATTACGTCAGCCTTCAGGCTAAGGGGCATCTTTCCAGCAGTGACACATTTAGCAGAGTGGTCCTGTCTGGGCAACTGAGCAGCACACCAGCCCTGCTCTAGATTTGGCCCATAATAAATTAACAGAGAACGGCGTTTCCAGCACACGATCTGAACGCTGTCAGGTCTAATAAGTTTTCAGCTCCAGACAGAATAGGTCAATATACAGGCAGTGATGGAGAAATCCCAGTGGACTGCAAGAGGGGATGTTTCATATTGACATCATTAGAGTTTCTAAACCTGCATGTATTTTCTAATTATGCAAAAGTAACAGTAGCAGCGCTGTGAGTAATTTATCAGCACCCATGTATTTTAAATGAATCCCTAACAAGCATGTATTAATGTGACACAGCAGCATTACGTAAAGTCGGAGAGACTTGAAAAACCAGGGTCCTCGCTGTCTTGAGCAATGTCATTATCATTATCATAGAGCTGCTCTCCAAAAAGTAGAGCATTCAAACAGCAAGTGATTTTTCCCCGAGGCGCTCTCTGCTTCGCCTCTGCGGTGCAGACACAGCCACGGCGTTAACCCACCACGATCCGCCGTGCCAGCCCTCCCCAGGGGCTGCGTCCACGCGCGCCGCCCGACCCAGGGAAACCCCTCACCTGCGTAGTGCAGCCAACAGCCCCCTTCTCACACCCATCTTACAGACGTGGGGGAGCTGGAAAGCCTAAACCACAAACACAAGTAGAGCTGATAGACAAATGCTATCTGTTATTGAAGATAAAAGAGAGATCTATTCAAATATTTGTTATTAAGCATTGACTGAAAGCTTCATTGAATCCTGGCTCGTCTGCTGAAATTAGTGAAATGGTTCAGCCTCCTTAACCCCGGTTCCATCCAAACGTTTCCTTTCCAAGGAGTGGATGATGGATGAGCTGTTAATTTCAGTTCCCGTAAGGATACGTTTTCCTTTCCAATCCATAGGCCTAAAGACATTAGATTACTTCATGGGAAACCATTTCTTTTGCAATTATGTCACATTTGATTTCCTGCTGTCTTTAAAACTGCCTGTTAGCCATGTGGCAGAACGGAGGTTCAACACATTAAGAGACCCCCCCCAAGGAAACCATCTATCACTCATGCAACGGAGAGGCTGTGATCTCCCTGCACACATCCATTCACCTTCTAATATTTGTGCACACCCCCACCTATATCAAACAGAGAAGGGAGAGAGAATATAGGGGTCAATAAGTTTTTCACACTTTCTGTGTTGAAAACCAGCTAAACCACAGTAATTTTTCTGATTAATCGCTGCCATGTTGCCGACCAGATCTATACAGCTCGTATTTGAAGCTATCACTTTTCTGTGATGTTTTATTCTTTAAAGTCCATAAATACAATCACACTTCAATATTTTTGTCAGGCATTTGTTATGATGACTGTGTTGTTTTGCTCGATGCCAAGAACACAGAAGGCTTAAAACTGCTAATCATAGTTTTATCCAAAGGCAAAAGCAAAGCATTTGTATGAATGCTGTGCTAGAAACAAGTCCTTCATCTTCACTAGCAAAATAAATTTTGAAATTAAAAATCAAAGAGTTTAACTACAGATGAAACCCTTAGTGCTGCGTGCACAGAGTTCACTATGGTGTTTTTAATAGGCTCTAATGATGATCTCAATATCGTTTGATTGCACGGAATGCATAAAAATCGCACGGCAGCTAGTGGTTCATAATTCAAGGCTTTTCCCTACCTAACCCGCTTGCCGGTAGAATTTATTTCCCTTACCTCTTGTCTTCACACAACCTTATCACCAGAGGAAAGCAATGAGCTCTTTACCTTATAACCGGGTGTAATACACCGGTGCTTCAGAACGCGTTACGGCCATTATTGCCGCCCCTCTCCCTAATGGGTCTGGGGTGGGCTGTGCTCCCGCCCCGCTGCCCGCCCGCAGACCAGCCTCGCCAGCCACCGCCGGACCTTTCCCAGAGCCCCGGCGGGACCGTAATGGGGACTCCTCTCCGCAGGCTGCCAGCTGGGTGGGATCCAGCGGCAGTTCGCTCTCCGGAGCCGGGAGGGACGTGCTGGTGCCACCGGTGCCACTGCAGCCCCACCTCATACAGCACTGCCTGAAGAGGAGCGGAGGTTTTAGTTACCCCAAGTACTTTTAGTAGAAGGTACTTCAAAATCCTTTTGATGGGTTTAAGGAACATTTTTCTAATTTCCTAGGAATTTGGGGACAATCCGTTCATTTGTTCTTTCACTGTTTTTTTCAGATAAATGTTTATTTTCTGCTTTGGTGCTAATCTGTCTGGTGGCTTTTTATTTTCTTTTGAACAAATCGTTTCCTATATCGGCTTTAGTTTTACCAGCTAAACAAGCTGTACTTAAAGTTGTTTTCAAGACATACCTCACCAGTCCCCTTACACATCTACATGCTTTTTCTGGTACGTGTTTCCACGTCAAAGCACCTTTCCTCAGCATGGGCAGCCAGAAATGCAAAGCCTCTTGCCAGGGCACCTCCCGCTTTTGTATCTGCTCTTCCTGAACTATTCAGACTTGATGAAACCAAGATGAAAGAAAAAGGAGGACCGTCTTAGGGGCCATTCCTAACATGGCTTCCTGTGTCCTAAAAACTGTAGGTTTATGTCGTATTGTATGTATATATGAAGTTCAGAAAGGCCTCACATCTGAACCTGGTTTGGAAAGAACCACTTTTTGAGAAAACTGATGAAGCAGAATTTCAAGTGCTGAAAGTGCCCACAAAGGCGTAAAAGAACGGTATCGCCTTCTCACAAAACATTAATTAAGAGCAAAATATTGTGGAAGTGACTGGGCAGGCTATCCAAGTGCAATGAGACGTGAAGCCTTCGTGCAGGAGGCACAAGCATGTGCAGAGTCAGCTATCGCTCCCATGTGTCCTGAAGTAATGGAGACTTTAGCCTGAGCTGTGAATACCGTACTGTGTGGTAAAAAATTCCTAAAAATACTATGTGAAGTATCTAAGCTGTGCTTGAAGGCTGTCAGCCCGTTTTACTTCTCCAGGCACTGAGCCTAAAGTCTTTACCGACAGCAGAAGCAATGTCAGTGTCAAGCTCTCTATCCAATACTCATGAACATCAGTGCCAGGTTGAGAGTAACCAACTCTAAGAGCACGAACCATCATATCCAAAGATCTTTGGGCTTTCTGTGGAAACTCCTAACAGGCCTGGAAATCAATCCCATTTCCAGGAGAAAAAATTAGGAACTGCCTTCAGAGCCGCAAGTCATTTCATCTGAGGCACAGGAGAGCCACTGGAGTGATTCTGTCAGGGACATCCTTGAAACCACTGCTGAGAAAAATACAAAGTTCTACAATAAAATACCAGTGCTTTGAGGCCTCCTTTGTCCTCTTAGTTTCAGTTCACAGTGATTAACTACTTTGGTAACGCTGTGAGGTGAGCTGCCTTCAATTTCCCACCAAAAGCAGGAGGACCTAATGCAAGATCTCGCAAAATGTTACCTGCCTCAGTATTTCAACCTGTGAAGTCGTGTCACATTGGATCGATTTCGAGGACACCTGAAGTTTCAGGTTTTCAGCGAAGCGTGCCAGCGGGTCAGCTGTGTTTGTCAATGATCAAACACATACTTTGCAAGTTATTTTACAGAGGCCTCTTAACACAGATATCTGCTATCAATTAAAAGAAACCACCAGAAATTCAAGAGCAATTTACATTTCCAAATGTGTAGAAAGGCGTCCTGCTTCTACTGAAGTTTAAATACAGCCAAGTTTACATAAGAATTACTAATTGGTTTTAAAGGTCATGTCTTTTGAATATATGCATATTGGAGGTCTGAAACCTATTAGACTGTGGTATTATACTTCGGCTTAGTGCTGAATTTGGATTAAATGGTGTTATATTGATTTGATGAGCTGCTCAGATATGCTGAAGCTTTAATCGAATGTATTAGAAGATGTTAATTCTAACAGATACACCCTTAAAAGTAGTAGCTTAGTGATTTGAAATTGCTATCTACTACAGGCCTTTGCCAGTTTTCAAGAAAGAGAAAGAGGTATTTTGGAGTCCTTAATCTGAGACTGTATGTTAATAAATATCTAAGGAGAGGTTCTTTCTTTTCCTTTTCAATATGGATGAATGCCCTTTGAAAGCCAAAAGGGAATTGATGCGATCTATTGATTGCCATTTAAATGCCTTTATAAGCTAATTAGTGCGAAATGTAAAATGCTTCTGAGCAGAAACAAGCAACGACCATAAAAATACAGGAAGGCTCATTTGGTTCTTAGACACACTGGGGGGACAAATGCCCTGATGCAGAGAGTCACCAACAAGTGAGGAGTGCGAACCGTGCCTGCTGTGAGACCGTGATAAAAACCAGGCTCTCTTGTTGTAACTGCGAGAGCAGTGTCACGCCGACAGCAGTCATCGTGTGCGCTTGAAACAGCAATGGTGTATCTAGCTTTCATCTACATAGCTGGGAGAGCGTCTATCTGGGAGACACTGCGATGTTTAGGGAAACAGCCAACACTATAAAATAGGTCACTAGCTGGAGTCGGCCCAGGTCTGAAGTGGCTGAAAGTCATTACCATCTGTTCATCTGAAATGAGGTGCTGGTTTTGTTCCAGTTCCTACCAGACAGGTATCCACACTGTAAAAGAAACCTTCAAAGGTGTTCCTAGTTTGAAATGGGGTTGGCAGAAAGCAGCCATGGACCGAAGGCTCTAAAGGAGCTCCTTCTAGCACATGCAGGCGAGATGGTGGGCATCTGAAGCTCATTTATGTGTCATCCCTCTGTGATGCATTAGGAGGAAATTTTTCCTTGCTGTTGTCAGTCTGGCACCTTTCAGTGGCCAACAGCAGCTGTTAAGATCAATATCTGACTAATATCTTTGTCTGAGAAACACTTTAGCTTTACAGCTCTAGGAAGAGATATTGTCATGGTTTGGGCAGAACTGGCCACCAAGCGAGCGACAGATGCTCCCCCCACCTCTCTTCAAAAAAAGAGAGAGGCAGGAGAGACAGAGAGAGAGACTTATGAATTTAAAAGGAACTAAACTACTTTAATGAAATATTAATAATAAAATAAAAAGAAAATAATGAAATATATACAGAACCATATCAAGCTCCCAGGATGACAGTCACGTCATGGGCTGGCACTGGGGAAGTCCCAGACTGGACTCAGTGACGGACAGAAACTGGATTCCAGATCTGGACTCAGGATTGGGATAAAGGCAGATGAACAGACAGAGTCCTCCTCTGACATCAGCCATTGGAGAAAGAGTGCTGACCCTTTGATCCCTCAGCTTTTACACTGAGCACGAGGCAGATGGGATGGAATACCCCGTTGGTCAGTTTGGGGTCACCTGTCCTGTCCGCTTCTCCCCACAGGTGGGACCCCTCTGGGCTTTCCTGCTTCCGACCCCCCAACGGGGCACGTACCAAAGCTGGCTGCCCTCGGCTGTTACAGCAATGAGTATAAGCAGAGCCTCTCTGCATCCCATGCCTGGGCATCAGCTATAAACATAGGTCTGATCACTCTGAGAGCGAACAGTGTCTGCACAATATGCTGCTAATTTCAGTAGTTAGAAGAGGCCCAGCTAAAAAGTAAAGTTACTGAATAAAATTGGTCTTGTTTTACCTCAATCCAGGACAGATATACCCACACAAGCTTTTTTATGGGATCTCGGACAGACTGTCCTTTGCCTCCTGTGTGAACTCATGGTCCAGCTACAAAGCCAATTTACTGTTCTTGGTGCCTCTACACACTCGCTGACCTCCTGCTTACAGCCAGGTAACTTCTCCCATCTCTAGGGAAGATTTAGCTGCCTCTCACATACCCAGCCAGAGTGCGTGTACATATGCATGGGCAACCAGTCTAAGTAAGGATTGCACTAACTTGCTCTTCTAGAATCATAGAATCATCTAGGTTGGAAGAGACCTTTAAGATCACCAAGTCCAACCATTAACCTAACACTGCCAAAACCACCACTAAACCATGTCCCTCAGCACCACGTCTCAATGTCTTTTAAATACCTCCAGGGATAGTGACTCAACCACTTCCCTGGGCAGCCTGTTCCAATGCTTGACAACCCTTTCAGTGAAGAAATTTTTCCTAATATCCATCCTAAACCTCCACTGCTGCAACTTGAGGCCATTTCCCCTTGTCCTATTGCTTGTTACTTGGGAGAAGAGACTGACCCCCACCTCGCTGCAACCTCCTTTCAGGTAGTTGTAGAGAGCAATAAGGTCTCCCCACAGCCTCCTTTTCTCCAGGCTGAACACCCCCAGTTCCCTCAGCCACTCCTCATAAGCCTTGTGCTCCAGACCCCTCACCAGCTTTGTTGCCCTTCTCTGGACACGCTCCAGCACTTCAGTGTCTTTCTTGTAGTGAGGGGCCCCAAACTGAACACAGTATTCAAGGTGGGGCCTCACCAGTGCTGAGTACAGTGGGACAATCACTGCCCTCATCCTGCTGGCTACACTGTTCCTGACGCAGGCCAGGATGCCATTGGCCTTCTTGGCCACCTGGGCACACTGCTGGCTCATATTCTGCTGGCTGTCAACCAACAGCCCCAGGTCCTTTTCTGCTGGGCAGCTTTCCAGCCACTCTTCCCCAAGACTGTAGCCATCCCCTCAGTTAGATGCTTCTTTTCTCACAGGGTAGATGATCCTGGCCCACTCAGCCAACTGTTGCTTAAATTGGTTAAATGCTGGTGGGCAATGGGTGGAGGAAGATATTCCCCTCACAGAGGGGCATCACACTGTACTCAACAGAACTCACGGCTTTTTCTGACTCAGACCGCTGTCACTCCCACTGATGCCCCAGTAGTAGTGAGAAAAGGGCTTACAGGGAGAAAAGTATCCCAAACCACAGAGCAGCCATAGTCTGTGCAGCAGGCGCCCAGAAACCAACTGTCCTCTCAGAGTTATTTCAAGTTTCAGCCATCATTACCATCTTATTAAGAAGCTAATAAAGACTGTACAACGAAGTATTTATGTGAACATATGCATTTAATCTACGGCAAAGCTTTTGCCCTTCTCAAATCAACTGAAGAAGACTCTAATTACAACAGTTTCATGGCTGCACCGCTCTATTCGAATTAATTACTCTGCAAAAGTTAATACAACTGAAATTATGTTGTGTGCCTTGAGAACGCCGAGGAGAGAGAAGCACCACTTCGGGCCCATTCTCCCTCCCACTCGGCCCATCCGTATCCCCCAGAGCGGGCGGTACGCCCCGCTCCACCGCTGCCGGGGCTCCGCTCTCCTCCTTCCCCACCCCACTCCTCTCCCTGCCTGATGGAGCTGGCAGCTCCTGACAGATCATCCTCATTTACAGCCCGGCTTTCTCCAGCGCCAGGAGAGCGTCACAGCTCCTCTCAAGACTATTAACAGCACAACAAAGTATTCATACATTTACCAGACTTTGTATCCTTTCACACGAAACACTCGTTCCTTTGATCTCTGGGTGAGAAGGGATTTCCTTGTTATGTCAGACCATTACCGAAATGAAGAAACATCCCCATACAATCCCTATTTACGTATTAACGGCAACAAGATATTCAAAAGAAGATTTTTTTTTTTTTCTCCCTAAGAACAGTATAGTGACTGTAAACAGCACCGATATTTCTAATCAAGTTGTGCTACTTCTTCTGACAGGTCCACTCAACTCATTTTTGCTGTGCAGATAATGCTGCCTCAGGCCGATAATTAAACAGAATACAAATTTTTACACACTCGTGTCACCCAAGGTCAGTGCTTATCTCACAGGATTTTAATACAAACAGAAGCTGTTGTAATGCACCAGCCACCACAGTTAATTAAGAACTACCGAGTATCTATTTTTATATAAAGACATGACATATAAGTAAGGCAGAGTACAAAAGTTTCATAAAATACCTTTGCATTGACTTTCAGCTTTACATCAGATTTACACATACGTGTATGTGTGTGTGTCGTCGTGTACTGAAATTTTAAGCAAATTCAAGGAGCCATTAGTATTTATTCACGGAGCCATCCGTATTTCATCAGCCTACAACAGCACGGGTTTTTTGGCTCCCTCCTCCCTCACGCCTGCACCTGGCCGGTATGCGTGACAGGCAATAATTAGTCCTGCAGCACTTACCACTTTTCTACACAAAAAAATGCTGGTTTGAATGGCATCTGATTGGCACTGCTGAGAGAGGACCAAGAGCTCCCTGAAAGGGCCGAGCGCTTCAGTTCGCCCTCGGAAAGGCCAGAAGTAAGAGCTCTTCAGGCCGCAACCTTTTTAGATACATAAAAGTGGCCTGAGGTCACATTTAGAGTTCTTAATGACCCTCACCAAACTCTCTGCAGTTCAGCTTGTGGTTTGCCAAGTGGAGACAGAAAGGATGATCTTAAATAAAAGTTTATACTCTCCCCTACCCCCAAATATTGCAAACCCAGCACTTCCCAAACCCAGGTGAACACACACCCGTGTTGTGGGGTACAACATTTTCACCCCGCCCGCTTGATACAGGCACAGCCAGATGCCGGCCAGCGCTGAAGACACAGCAATAACAATTGCAGCAATCAATGCACCATATAGCACCGGGCGGCAGCACGCGCCTCCCATCCCCCTTCTCATCCTGGCAAGCGAACACCGATGTCGGATGGCGTTACCGGCTGCCAGCTGGGCAAACCGAGCAAGTAGGTCAAGAGCATCACTCCTCCAAGAGTTTTCCTTGCTAAATATTGTGCTAATGACTGCATTATTGCTCATCAGACCGAGGTTCTGAAACTGGTGTTAAAAAAACCCTTCCCGTGATAACAGAGGTCAGGTTTTCCATCTCGAGATGTTTCAATTTGAGCAAAACCACCCATTTTTGATAAAAATGCCTTTTGATATTAAAATCTGCACTCAAGCCCGTCCTGATTGCACAAAGCAGCTCTCACCAGAACAGCTATTACAGTTGGGTAAAACCAAACGACTGAAAACCATGTATTAAGTGCTTACAGTTTAGAAAAGCTCTAGTGGAGATTTAACAGACTTACTCTAAAGAATTCTTTGGTTGAGCCTGAATCCAAAGTGCCATAGGCTATTTCGGTTTGCTTAGCCAGGTCCTCTGCGCTCTCTATGGGAGAAACCATCCTTTCCACCGTAAGGAAGGCAGCAAGATTAGCAGTGTAGGAAGAGATAATGATGAGAGTGAAGAACCACCAGACTCCTCCGACAATTCGCCCTGAGAGAGATCTATGGAAAAACACACATCATCAAATTGCTTTGAAGACATTCCTTGATTTTTTATTTTCTTCATTGAAGAGAAATTCACATGCACAACCCTTTTGTCCAGGTCCTCCAGTTGGAGGGTGAGCCAGTTCCTGAGAGCCTTCCTCAGGAGAGCAAACTTGGCGTGCACCTGGTCTTACCTAGTTCAACTCTCTCTCCCGTCTTTCAGTGAAAACAAGGACAGGCAATTAAGAAATAATTCATCTGAGCCAACCCCATCGGAGGCTTGGAGAGGACCAAGCTCTCCTGACTGCCACAGACCCTTTGCCGGAGAAGTCTTTTGCCAGGAGACTTTTGTCTTCTCTGCTGGCCCAGCCTTTCCCTGGGGCTGGATGTGCCTGCTGCCATATGCCACATCGTGTCTCTCTGGGGGCTGCCCACCTTGGAGGACACGAATGTACCTTTTATTGCATTGACTCCCAAAATGTAAATGGCAAAAAAGAACCTGAGTAAATGTGCAAAGGAATAAAACAAAACCGATCCAGTACCCCTCTCTGATCACAACCTAGCAGGAACTGCAGACTGAATCTGCGTATTGAAGTGAGGAGAGAGGCTGCTTTTTTTATGTTTTATGTTAATTAAAATCTGCATGTTGCACTGTTCCAAGTCAAGCGTATTCCTGCTTTATAACCACCAGAGCAACAGAGATGGAAGCAGAAAAAAATTTAATTGTGCTGTTTTTTGTTGTTGTTGTTGTTTTTTGTTTTCTAAAGGATACCATAAGGACTAAAAAAAAGCCTATTTGTAAGCATATAATTAGAAAACGCCTAGTGGTCAGGAGGTCTAGATCCTGTCAGTAAGAGCTCTTGATGCTTTAAAGCAATTGAACATCAGGCTCAAAACATTTGTTCGGGGCTGAAGGATGCAGTGCCACGCCACTCAGCTGGGCGGGGAATGTCCCCACCCTGTACAGCGCTTATTCTTCACACACAGCGCGTTGACCAGGAATCATTTCAGGAGCTCAGACAAAGCTACTGCATGTGTTTTCCATTAACTCTACTGGTACCAGTGGAGGAAGACTCAATCCCAGATACATTAAATCCGTGGAACCTGGGTGCTGTAGTCCTCACTTTGTGTGAAGAAACGGAAAGCAAGAAAACTCTTACCTGTTCAATTGTTTCCTTCAAGCCCCTCTGTGCCATCCCCAGACAGTGGGTACAAGTTGTCCTACCAACAGATGGAGATAGGAAAAAAGCGAAAGTCTCGTGACGTGCCCCCACCCACCCCCAGGGGGGGTTAGCTGCTGAACTGCCCAGTCTCGGCCAGAGCCTGAGACTGCCTGAGCCATTAAAAAAATCCCACTAAATCATTAAGAAAAAAAAGAAAGAAAAAAAATAATCCATCCAACATTAAAGAACACACCAAAGAAAAAAAAAATTGCCAACACAATAAAAACAGAGAAAGCAATCTGGAATAGGTTGGAGGAACGTGGAGAAACAAACTAAGAGGTGAAGCACTGCTCTTCTCCACTCTCCTCTGCCCAAGGAACTGAAGCAGCAGCTCCCGCCGAGGGGGCAGATGCAGACTGGTTCCTATGGATCACCACATGCACCACGTCCCAGCGCCGTTAGCACCCCAGGGACTGTGGCATCAAGTCTGTACCAACGTGCAAGGCGGTTCAGGTGGTTGCAAAGCTTAGAGAAGCTTGAGGAGTGAAGCATCACCTCTTTGTCCATCAGGAACAATGACGTTTGAGGTGTGAACTCTGAGAGACATCTCCATTGCTCTGGCCTGTGTGTGCTTCCTCAGGGCAGGCACACATCCCCTGGATCACCGACAAGCGGAGGAGGCTTCCCTGCCTTTCTTGAGGGCCTCCCAAGAGGACAAAAGGCTTCCAAGTTTCAACCTGGGCTGCGCTGCACCTGTGCTGACTAACAGAAGGCTACTGAGTAAAGGTAAGTTGCAGAAATATAAAACCAGAATAATGTAGTAAGTCAAGGAATCTCTCCACCTCGCTCTACATTCTTTGCAGGTGTCAAGTGAGTATCTTGGGATTTTATAGATGGCTAAAGTCCTTTCTGGCCAGCTCCTTTACCAGTTAGGGTCTTGGCTTTAGCTGCTTTGTAAGAACTCAATGCCCTGCACACTGACTGAGCCTCTTACATGGGCTGATGTGATTTTAGCCAACTACAAAGCAGTGCCTGCTGAACTCATCACATAAAGCTCCCTTTGGAGCCAGTGGAGAGAAAGAGGAGACAGACACCCTCAGAAAGAGATTTATCTCACTTGCTGCAGTGTGGGACAAGTCTGAAGGTGCCCATCTGTCTCATGACGTTGGAGGGAACCAAGATGCCTAACTATAACACAGCCTATTGCTTTTAGATGGCTACACCAGGTGAAATTCATCTCCCTTTTGTTCAGACCTTCACTACACACTTTCCATCTTCAGAGAAGACCTGGAGTTGAGCTCCTCCTCCCTGTAGCGAGGTTTCAGAGCCAGATTGAGCAGAAGTCTGGCTAGCAGGTACAGCAGACGAAATATCCACTTGCCTACAGCAAGCCAAGCTTTATCTGGGGTTTCCAGGTTACTGTGGCCCTCTTACTTTACAGTAGGTCTTGAAGTAGGAAGATGAAAAGAAGACTTGCCAGGGTGTTTACATAAATTCAATGGAACTCTTTGGAACAAAACAGTATGTGTTCATTGTCCCTATAGTTTCCCATAGGAAATGTCTTACTTCCATTGGTAGCTGCCTTTTGTGTTAGCAGGACAGATGGGTTGCTGGGATGAAGATGTTCAGAAGACAAGCATTTTCCAAACCAGCGAAACCTCAAGTTCGCCCTGCTGTAACAATAAAAACTCTGTGTTGAGCTGCACGCTCATACAGCATACTACACACAGAGAAAGGTAAAAATATCTTGCCCCAGAGATGCTGCAACCTGCATGAACCAAGTCAGATGGATACAGGACCAAAAATGGAGAGCATCTGAGAGGCAGGGGAAGGTGGGCATGGCTGGATCCCTTGACGAAGGCAGCACTTCCCCGAGGGTCCTACATGCAAGAGAGGGCTCTTGCTAGACGAGGACCAGAGCTGTTCTCAGAAGGGTTGAGGTCACTCGAAAGAAAAGTGGATGTTGCTACAGAGTTGTTTCTCCCAGAGTCTTCCAATGGGCACGAAAAGGAAGACTAAACAGCCGCTGCTATGGAGCAGCCTGGGCTGACATAGCTGTAACTGGTGGTAGCAGAGGATGGGGCAAAAGAAAAACAAAACAAACCACAAAGCTGACACTTAAGGAGAGGAAGACAGACAGACAGAGGCAAAGAACAAGAACACGGACGAGCACGGCCTGGCAGCCTCCTTGTCCAACGGACCCCAGTTCCCCCCAGTCCATCTGCTGATATGAAGGCTCCTTATACCCACTGCAGGGGCTGGTGTAGAGGGATGCGGGAGAAAAAGGGTTAGTAGATAAACACCGGGCTGGTAATAAGAGAATACTCGTATGGTTTGCACAGAAATGTTTGTCCATTACTCAGATAATAATTATAGAAAAATCAATCACAGCTTTTAATACCAGCACCACTTTTTCGGATGAAGTCATACCTGTCCGAGTGTGCGGTGTTGTAATTTAAAAACAAACAACTAATGCTTTATCCCAACATGTCGCTTTCCAAATTACCTCAGTAAATAGATACTTTACACAACATTATTTTAAAGTGAATTAGCGTGTTAACAAATGAGAGGAGTAACTAAGACCTGGAATAACAGAATTATAACTCAATTATCAAAACAAAGTCAGACGGTGTTTTCAAAAGCAAGTAAACAGGAAGAGTGCGTACCTTGAGAGGAAATTTAAAAGGAAGCATGGAGTCAAATGAGAGCAAATTAGTAACAAGAGAAAAACAAAATAAATATTCAAATTCACATTCAGTTTCCAGGAGAATAACACATTCAAACAAGACCTCATTTATTTATCAAAATAGCTTGAATTTTGTTTCTACTCGTGGCCATAAACCATATTTGATTTCCTATAGCACACAGAAATAATAAGCTTCTCACACTACTCAGTTTTTAATTGGGCTTTTCTGATCGATCCCAGACGGCTGTTATATTGACAAATAGCCCTGACCAGCTCTGGTGCAAGCTCCGCTCGTCTAGAACCCCTTCCGACTCTGAGCACGGCGCCCACCAAGCCGGGAGCGCGGCGGCCCCCCGCTCGCAGGCCCAGCCAGCCCCCTGCCTCTCCCGCCGGCCTCGCACCGCCGGGCGGCCCTCGCCTCAGCGACCCGGACAGAACACGATAAACGAGAGCATCTAAAGCGCTGACTTGAGATGCTTCCATCATAGGAACTGGCAGTGGGAGTTTCAGAAACACCTAGTTACGCAGCTCTCGTTGCTATTTTGAAAGTCCCACAAAGTCATTCCCATGGCCTTTAATAGGAGTCTCCGGAGTCTTCTGCCGTGGAAACAGGGATCTAGAAATACACCCTCTTGAATGACCAACCTCATGAGATAATTTTTAATGAACCCCCTGTCTTCTTCCATCAGCAATTAATTAATCTAGCCTCTTTGTTCCACATGAATAAAGAACAAAATGAAAATACGTGCTCTCATAGAGATTTCAGATACTTTCGCTCAGAACAGTGTTACAAATTTGACTGTGTTTTCCCCCGATTCCATTTGCTGTACACATCTTACATTAAAGCGAGTTTAATAATCTACTTTTGATCCATCAAAAGTGAATTTTCAATGCTTTAGCTCACTATGCAGAAAACACAGCAGCCTTTGATAGCAGAACAAAACTGCTGGAACAAATGCGGATTCCATCAAGGGAGGCACTAACCCCCACCCTTTGGCTGCTATCTGATTCCATTTAGACGACTCCTATTAAATACAGAGAGGAGAGTATAGGGATATATCCTCTGGAATATCCACACAGCATACTCACCGAGGATAGATCTAACTAGTCATTAGATGTCACAGCTGTTCCACACAAAGGCAGCTGAAAGAGCCTTTATCAGCAAGTACAAAAGTGATCTCTCCAGACTGCTTGTCGGCATCTCTCTACAAGTGCTGTACGCTCTCACATAAGAAATTTATTCAGACAAAACTCACAATGGAAGAATGAAGCCCCTTTTAATGGCAATAAAATAGTATGAAACATTCATATAATCAACGTACTGTGAATGGCATAACCTTACAAAGATACGGATTAAGAATGGAATACTTGGGAATAGTCCCTTCTACGTAAAAGAAATTTGACATTTAATCAACTTAAATCAACATAGTGGTCAAAGGAACACTGTTTCTGGAATTTAAACGAAGGTATTAAATTTCTCTTTTTTTCAGTAACAATGCATGTAACTGCCTGGAATCCGTTATCATGAAAGATAACAAAATAACTGGACAACGTCTTCAAATGAGGGCCATGTATTATTGCTGAGATGAGCTATTGCATAGCTTCTGATGGACAGATAAAATAAATAAGTTTACCGCTGTCTCTTTTTTTTGTAGGTATTTCCAAGGCACTTATCGTGGTAGTATTGGAAAAAAAAAAATAGAGTACGTTCTACTTGTTATATAAGGTAAATAGCTGAACGTGTCAAACAGTCACATGTGAGCTTAACAAAAATCCTATGCGCTCCTATTTAACTGTCAATAAACAGACCTAGCGGAAACAGCGCAATGCCTGCAGCTTTCCATGTGATGTCCCAGTGCTTATTTCCCGGTCTTTTATATTGGGCACACACATGGTCAACAGCAATTTAAATGTTATCACTACTCATCACCTTTAACAGCAAGCAGAGAGGCAAAGTTTCAGTACAGAACTGAGGCACAAAGCAGGAACAGTGTGTAAACAGGAGGAGAGGGCTGACGGCTGCGACTGCACAGTGAGGCACCACAGCCAAACGCTGCTGGCTGCGAAAACTAACGCACACTCGTCTCCAGGCAAAAATGGGTGCGTGGTTTATGTAGGATATGCATGCACCTGTCAGTAAGTACGAAATCTAATTGCTGCCATCAAGACTTTTAAAACATAGGCAGGACTTGCATCAAGTACCAACAGACATACGCCAGTATCTCTGAAAGTCCCGGATTTTGCTGCGATCATTAGGAGATTTGAATGTGCAGTAACTGTGAACTTAAAGGATCATTATTACATTATAACAGGTAAAATCACGATCCTTTCCACGAAACTTCAAAGAAGTTTTGTCACTTGCTTCAGTGAGGCTACTCAAGATCCCTACCGCTACATGGACCAGGAAGACCTGGTGACTTTTCCATGCTTCAGGTATTGAAAAAGGTACACAAATACGGAGATTGACAAGGTGTGTTTTGAATATAAGCACTTAGTTAGGAAAGATCTGTCTCTCTTGCTTTAATTAGCAACCTTGTTAAAGGGAACAACTGTGTCCTGTTTGTATTAAGGTATTAATAATTAAAATAGCTGTAAACTGGTTATTAAAATATTGTCATACAAAATATAACTGGTGCTCCATCACTAAGAAACTAGATAATTTTACTGCTTATCACCGGCACATCACCAAAGTCTTTTACCAGTGTAAATGGAGAAATATTATATATATTATTCAAAAAACATTTGTTGTATGCATTGTTCAATTAGAGAGAACTTCACCATTCTCAAGTGGTTTTCAAAATGCTTCTTAAAAAAAGAAATATAATTCTACAATAGTTAATAGCAGTGCTTTCTGTTAAATTGGAATTAATATCAAACACGTTCTACTACTGCCTTATTCAGAAAGACTGTCTACATGAATAAGAAAAATCTTTATGGAAACTGGCAATGCTTATCAGACCGTATTGGCTATGAACACGGGGACACCAGATTAGACTGGACCGAAACAACGATACACATACAGGGTAACAGGCAATAACTGTTAGAGGGGCACATACGGGGACCTGAACATATGAAAGACGGTGGTAAGCAAATTAGTAATAGATGAAAGGATGGTTCAAGAAGAACAAAACTAGAGAAAATGGGCACAAAAGAAAGTACAAAGACTAGCAGAAGCCATGACAGGAGGCGAGGTGTTTTAAAGTGCTGTTGCATGTGACATTTTTAAATAAACAATTCTTATTGTGCAAAACAGAATATGTTATATGCACCAAGGAGATGACCGTAAAATGAGATATGCAGCAAAAACACGGTAGCCCTCCAAGCATTGCTGAAAACAGAAAACCCTATGCATTTTACAGCCTCAACATGGTGTATATAAGTTTGGCAGAAATGCATAAAGGGCATTATAAGGCAATGCCAGTCGCTCTGGAGGTGAGTGTCAGCAAGCATGGTGGCTCGATGATGATGCTTACATTGAATGGAATGTCAAAATAAAAAATTTGGAATTAAAAAGAAATTTGAAAAAGTAACATATATGCACCATGGCATCAGAAAATGACCATAAAATGCAAAAAGGTGATGGAGTGATATGGAACAAACCTTGGAGAAATATCGCATCCTTGCTGCATAAAGGCACCCAGGGAAAACCAAAGGCTGTTAAATATTCCAAACTCATTTGGAGGGTCAGGAGGATTCTGAGGGTCACGTGGTTCTTCACTGCTGTCTTCCAAGTGCCATTCATAAGGACTGAATCTGCTGACTAGGAAAAGAACTACGCTGACGCCAATGTAAGCAAAGACTATACACATCCAAATTTCATAAGCCAAAGGATCCAGGAAAGAGAATACGCCTGGTTTAGATTTCTGAGGCTTCTTGATCATGATGGAGATGCCCAGGCTCATAAAGGGTTTGGAAAAGTCTATGACTTCTTCTCGCACCAATGTTATGGTGAGGGGGGCAACAGCTATATCTGCTCTCTGAAAAGGGAAAACAAACCCAAGTTAGTTACAAAACAGTTGCAATATAATCACAATCTAGAATCTCAGGCTAACGAATCAGATAAATTACAAGAGTGAGCAGGAAACATTTTCTTTGCAGCTTATTTTGTAGTCACTGAAGTTAAGGACTACATGATATTGACAGAAAATTATTAACAAGAAAAACTACAGTCAAATCTGTGCAAGGGCGGATATGTACCAACATGTATTTATGTTTCTATTAAGTTAAAATGTACGAATAAACACTACACAAACTGGACAGAGAGATGGCAACTAAAATGATGCCATTTTCTAGTAACGGTCTGTATCCATTCATCTGTCTTGAAGACTTTTGGCAAATTGCGTGTTTAATTTTATCTTTTCCATTCTTTGAGCAAGTTCTCTTGCCTTACTGATTAGTCCAGGATCTTTAAAAGGAACCTAAGAGAAGTAATCAGTCACTAAATTTCAGCTGCATTTGGGCACTACCACTTGTATAGTCCACTGAAACCCCACTGCTAGAAGGGATAGAAGATGTTAAAATAGCGGGGTGATAGGAACCAGACAGCCCACCCTTTCTCTGGTCACTGAAGAACAATAGTACAGATCAGAGTCCCTGAGAAGTAAATAGCCTGGGTTATCTGAGAAGAATGCAAAGCAGTATTTTTCAGTATAATGTATGCCATCCTATTTTATAGAACGTGGCTCTATACATCTATAACATAGACCGTGCTCTGGGGCTGTGTCATCTGGAAGCACAATCTCATCTCATTGCATCTATCATTCACCAGTGTGTTGGTATATCCTGAACCAATACCTCTCCCTTCAATCAATACATCTTTGCTGGATTCCAAGGGAGGGTAAGAACATGAAGTAAAAAAACCTACTTAGTTACCTGATTAAAAACAACATTCTGGAATAGATTGTCAACATATTTAATTGTAGCTGTATTTCTGTGCCAGAAAGGTTCAAGTCACGCTGTTTAGATAACCTAGCCTTGATTCAGTCGAGCACTCAAGCAGGTGTCAGCATTTGCAACGGAGGGGATTACAGTGTTAAAAAAATAAGCCCTTTTTGTTTACAAATTATCGTTATGAGAGTCTACATACCTACATACACTTTTTTTGTAATCTTCTACTTTAAACGCTTTAACTATTCATGTTATTGATACTTTTAAAGATGGCCTTTCATTGGTAATTAAGAATTTCAGAAAGAAAAAATGATTCTTAGGGCAAGTTTAACTTACCAGTACCTAAAACACTGTGCACCTTTTAAATCAGATTTTTGTTTCCCACTAGTAAGTATGTTTCTCTTGCTGGCGGAAAAATAAAACCTGATTAAGTAGAAGTTTGAATAAAATTTAATAGGAAATGTTAATAAGCAGTGATTAAAATCTGTGCCATAAAATAATTGAATATGCCTTTATGTAAATCTGATGGTGACGTACGTGACTTTCATTAGTGTCTTTTCCTCCTCCTAGATATTTGGTTTAGTTTGGTTTTTTTTTTTTAAAGTTTAATAAGCAGAAGTGGTGAAGGCTTCTCATCAGGTTGGTCTCAGTATCAGAGGCTCTGTGCCAGCGGGTGCCTCGGAGGCTCTGTGCAGCCATGCCCGAGGCACCTCCCCGGGGTTTCAAGGCTGAGGCGAGCGGCCGACCACCGGGCTGCGGACGCACAGCGAGCCGCGTTCCCTGCAGGGCCCCTCTGCACACACGACCTCTGGAATTGCTCCGGCCACTCAGGAACACCTCTCAACAGCCTGTACTGGCACGTGCAACTACAAGGTACGGGTACAAGGTCACTGCTTGGAATAATCAGGTAACCCACGCCTGTGCAGGTAAGGATGCCATTCGGAAACCGCAGCCCTCGGTGCGCCCTCTCACAGCCCTCCTCAGCCCCTTCAGCCATTCACCTGCGCTAGGACACTGCCCTTCCCCTTGACTGACCGCGCTCCTCGAGGAGAAAACCCTCACCCGATTTGTGGTCACTTACTGCAAAACTCCAGCTTAACGCGGCTTGACTATAAAACCTGAAAACGCCGTCTGCCTTTGGACGCCCGGGTGATTACTGGCTCTGCAGCTGGATGTGCTAATCACCCCAGTGACAGAGACACGGGGGGGACACTGGTAAAGGGACCGGACGATGCTGGGACTCATTCGCTGATGAATTCCCCCCCAAAATATATTTGCCTTGCAGCTGCTGCTTGTTGAGCTACTGTTAAATATCAGATGTCTGCAGTCAGTCAGTATGGGACGCACACAGAGCATCAGTTTTAACTGTAGTCGGAGCCCACGGCCGGCTGGGAGACGAAGCACTTTGACCAGGGCTACTGTATTTCGTGTTGAACTAATGAGGTACTTACAAATTAATCCTTATTAGAGCAAGCTGAACGGATCAGGACCCCTGCAGAGACTTAGCAATGATTCCACGCGAAGCGAAGCTTAGGTGGGAGGCAGGAGCCCTACTGCCTGGCGCTTCCGCACACGACAGCCACCCTCGGAACAGCTCGTCACGGCAGGAAAAGACTGGTTCGGCTATAAGAGCATTCGGTTTCTGTAGCATTTTCCCAGAGTTGGAGAAATTTAATTCTCCCAAAGTAATATTTTAATTGCCAAAGTAGACACAGCGGAGCTCTTCCTAAGTGCTGATGCAGCGCACAATAAAGTCTGTATCTCCTTCACGAGCAGCTGAGCTCATGCAGGATGTTCCTGTGGGGTCTTTGGGGGGATGAAGCTGATGCTGTGCTGAAGCACAGACAAATCAGTTGTTAAAGGCCTGACTGTTACCATGTCCTCATTCACATCGTACGGCGTGGATTTCTTTGTAAACGATTTAAAATTGCATTTTAATATCACAAGGGATACAAATATTTATTTTTCTGATACATTTCTGTCTTCCTGCCTTCCTACCGTTTTTGATAGGTGTTCAATATATTGGTAACACCAAAAAACACTCTCATGCCTTAAATGAATATGGCAGCAATTGTCTCCCGCAGAGGGAGCAAGCATGGGTTCAGACACGGGGTGTCCTGAAACCATCGACAATCGGGGCACTGAGAGCGGACCAGACACAATCCAGCACCCCAGCCCGGCTCCCCACCGCTCCCCTGAATATGAGTCGCACTAGAGAGGTTAAAAGCCAGACTGCTCTTTGCTTAGTTATTTAGAGATACAGTATTTGAAATGGAGAGCGTATAGAGAGCTCTAAGCACCCTAAAGGATCATTAATAATTGCAGCGCAGTTGTGAATTTCCCTCCCTGTTATGGCTGCAGATAAGCAGAACCCATAAAACTTGAGCTCGATTAAAAAGAACACCACCACAACCACAACCACAACCACAACCATGCCATTCCCTCTGCAAACTGGAGGGGGGTTTAAGAACCTCAACAACTAAGCTTTGCTAATCACTCATGACTAATGGCGTTTCAAACATCATCTTCACTGCATTTGAGCCGGGCGAGAAATGTCACGGATTCCTCTGAGGCTTGTTCTGTCTTTGCCTACTCGTGTGGGAGGGACGGATTTAGAGAGGACATGCAGCACAGCGGCTCTACCCACTCTCTTCAAAGCTGACCCAGGGGGCTGCAAACCTCGAGACTCTGAAGGGGAGGCAGAAAAACTCGCAAATGGAAATATTCCTCTACATGGAGAAAGAAAACCGGTAAGATGTTCCACCCCTGTAATCCAAAAGGAGGGATCCAATTCTTCTGCGTACAGACCTAAAGATGAGCCTTCCTAACCTCAACGCCGCGCACTAGAGACAGCGGGAGGTGCCGGCTACGCTCCTGCCTCTCCGTGCTTCTGGTCATTCACGCTCGCAGAACTGAAAACTTCTTTGCTAGTGTGTCGCTTCTCAAAAAGTGGGTCTGGGCTACAGCCACTCTGCCAGACCGCTGCGTGACGGGAAGCCAGCCAGCGCTCGGATTGTGTGCAGAACAAAGCAGAGGGACACTGCCCGACTTCCATCGGGAGCCAAACCTCCAGGCACCCCAGCAGTGCTGAGTGCAGGTCCACAGCGGCGTCAGAAGAGCCTGCGCTGGAATGACGACTGACTCTGAGCATATTTTAGGACTTCTCAGCGCAGTCTGAGGTTTCCAGGTATCAGAAAAGAGTGTCAGACAGAGCAACACATCACCTGTGGTATCTGCTGGTAAAAGCTACCTTGTAAAGAGAGGCTATCAGGGTGTGTTGAGAGGCCAGGTCATGGGGGCAATGTGTTTTTAACACATTAGCTCACACTTATGTAAAAACAACAGCTGATACCTGACTAGCCACATGCTGCATCGAAGTCTTAATGCGTATTACCTGAGCAGTGTATAAAGGTATTAAAGTGGTAAAGCTGCAGTTGGCCTTGTCTGCCGCACTTTGCCAATGTTGAGTCCATGTGTGCTTTATGTGGATGCCCACAGTTCCTTCTAAGACACTACTACCGTATGCCCCATCCTTCAAAGGGTTCAAGGCCAGGCTGGATGGGGCTTTGAATAACCTGCTCTAGAGGAAGGTGTCCCTGCCCATGGCAGGGGGGTTGGAACTAGATGACCTTCAAGGTCCTTTCCATTCTATGATTCTATGCAGATGGAGAAATTAAAGGTACATCTGCTTTTTGAGCTGCAGATACACATGGGCTTCCTCTGTGCTTGGACACAGGTCAGCCAAAGATGGGGACCACGTCAGCGTGGCTCTGTGCCAGGGCTGTGGTCCTGTCCCCCCGCACGGTGTGGTGCGGTGCCACCACGGCTCAGCGGCTGCCGGGGCAGGGACCCCACATCTGTCCGTGTGTGCACGGGACGAGGGTCCGTCTGAGCCGCAGGGCTGCGGCATCGCACGGATGCCTTTGGGCACTTCTACCCGGGCTTCCCTCCTGCAGAAACCAGGGGCGAGGGGCGAAGGGCGACCTTCTCCCGCTCACGGCACAGTCAGGCTCTGCCACAGACTACGAGCACATGGGACATTTTGAGGAGAATCAGGAATTGAATTAGTCTTCCTCTCCGCCGCAATTCAAAGGCTGTGTATGCCATCTGTAGTCTTTCTTCTGCTGCCGGGAGAGCCAGAGAGGCCAGCGCCACGCCAGGCTGGTTAGTCTGACAAAGGCAGGGAGATGTGTAGGTGGTCCCACTCTGACAGACTGCAGAGGCTGCCTGCGTTCGGGGGACTGTCTGTCCTTCACATCCCTGCTTCTCTCCTTTATGCTATTTTACATATTGAAAGGTTTCCATAAAGACCTTTTTTTACCTGCGGAGAGTTTTAAAGGCTGTAAGGTCTGGCTGCTCTTTCCACTCCCAAAGCACTTGTAGTTACAATTAAGATCCGTGTTAAACCTACTGTCAATTAGCCTCAGCGATGTGAAAAGCATCAGGCCCGGGGAGGGAAGGCTTCCCCTGGCTGAACAGTGAAGGAAGAACAGCAGCCTGCTTTAAAAGGCAAAGAAGAAATAAAAGCCTACAGAAAGAGGCTTACCCTGCAGAAGAGAAAAGACAATTGTCTAGTGCTCAGCAGCTGGTGGGTACCCAGCCCTGAGCGCCGGCCTCGCGGGGCGCGCGCCGTGGGAGGTGCTGCTGCTCATCAGCCCCAGCGGAGGGCACGTCGTTAGCGGGGCTGATCACCGCAGGACAGAGCGCTGGCCTCGCTGGTTTGCTTTGCTGGTTGGATTTAAATAGTCATTCAGTCTCCCAGACTGAGAATGATTGAGCTACTTCCCTCTTCTAAAAAGTCCAGGAAAAAAGCTTTACCTATTTAGTTCAGGAAAAAAGCTTTACCTATTTGCTATTTTTATTCTGTCAAAAGTTTCCACTATTTTTTAGAAGTTTCTCTCAGTTTAAAAAGTAATAGTGCTTGAATTGGTAGGTTTTTTTCTGGTAGGAGGAAGAGCCTTATTTTGACACCATCAGAGTGAAAGAACAAAATTAAGGTTTTCTTCAACCTGAACTGACATTTTTGATTTATGAAAAATCAAATAAATTTCCTTTTTATGTCAAATTTTATCATTATCATTATTAATTATGATTACCACTACTGCTACTACCACCACCATTTGAAAATTTCTAACAAACCACATGGCCCTGTTGTCTCCTCTCTCACAAGACTTCGGGGTTCTCCTGTTTGAGGCAAAGGCGTTTGGGAATACAAGAACTCCCTGCCTCCAGGGCTGCCATCCCCATGCTGCCAAAGATGGTTACCTTCTCGGTAACCAGGGCCAGTTGTACAGCCCACTGCAAAGCCACAAGGAAAGGTGCAGGACTGTCCTTGACCTTGGGGTGCACAAGGTCCTTGGGGACCTCTATAGCACAGCAGACTTTTACGCCCTCCAACCAGCCCTGAGGTGATATGAGACAGGGGAGGGAGAATTTCTTATGGGAAGTATTTTAGGGTGTCGATCCCCAGGTAATGTGTAACTCCTGGGACTGTTCCAGCTAGCCTAGTTAATGCAGACCTCCGGATAGTCTTACACTGAGCCCCCTCCCATCCCTCTCATCCCTCCCGTCCCTCCCGTCCCTCCCCGCTCCTCGCCAGTCGGAGCCCTCCGACGCAGCGGTCCGGAGGCTGCGAGGACCCGGCTGCACCTCCTCTCCTGACTCTGCGCTGCATCCCCCAGGAAGCAAGAGCGACACTAACAACGAACTGGCACAAACTAAACATTAATTACAGTTAATTAGGGTTTTGGCATTAAAATGACAAGCCATTCACTTCCTATGACTGTCCTAAGAGCAATTTTAGAAGAGAGCTGTATGCACGGGGCTATGCAAAAGAGGGCACAGTATTAAAAAAGCCTGGTAAGAGGTCCCAGCAGTGCCAGGTGGTGGTGAGCAGCTCGTTAGGTCAGGAATATGCTGTATTTGACAAATGACTCGGCGCTGTTTATCACTTGAGACAAATGCAATCTAAAAGATTGTGTTTTCTGCCACAGCTCCATTCAGCTGCTGGGTGACTGGTACCAAAACCAATCAGGCCCCTTTTATCCCCCCCATGCCTGTCTTCCATACATGCTAATAAAGGCATTTAAAATCTAATCTCCCTCTTGTCTTCCCAAAATGGAATCCAGAGGAGCCAAATATGACAGTCATTTTGCAGACAAGGCTCACAGGGGCATTAGGGGTAACGTACAGTTTTAGTTCCCTAATAGAGTTTTAAGCCCCTGAGAGAGAAAGGGAAGTCAGCACGTAAATGAGGCGCTGGCTCCAAATAATTAGCACTTCTAGAGCACTTTTCATCTTCAAAGGGCTTTGTGCACATCCTCGTGAGCGCGGTACACAGCCCCCCCTCAACAGATGGAGAAAGAGGCCAAGGGCATTTCATGATGTTTGCAAACAGGGCTGGGGAAGGGTCCGGAGGGCTGGTGAGGTTTGTACTCGGAGTTCAGGGGCTGTTTTCCCCGCTCACGGAAAGCCAGGTGGGTTTCTGTGCAGTTTGCAGCTCGGAGGCTCAGCTGGGCAGGACGGGGAGAGAGCTCAGCAGCGCTGGGCGTAAGCACTGACCTGGGTCTACAGCCAAACCTCAAGGGACACGTCTGACCTTTCAATAATTGAGCGCTGCAGTGAAGCGGCTTCAGTAACAGCTCACAGCGTGAGAAGAGGAGCTGCTGGGGGTCAGGGAGGGAAACATCCCTCAATTTTTCATTAATGAGAAAACACAGATGAAAACTGCTTCGGAATACAAAGGATCAGACCTTTCTGTAACGGAAAATGACAATGGTGGGGTGGGTTTGGGGTTGTTCTAAGGCATGGTCTATGGTGCTCGTGAGGCCAGTTTTCGCCGCTGTGGAAAGGTCACAGGTATGGTCGGGTCAAGGGGAAGAGGCTTGGGCCCAGTTTGATGCTCAGGAGGCAGAGCTCTGAGCTAGCCTCGTCCCGAAGGGTTGTGGGAAAGGCAGCTGCAGCCAACCTGTTTATCACAGAATGGTCTGGGTTGGAAGGGACCTTTAAAGGCCATCTAGTCCAACCCCCCTGCAATGAGCAGGGACATCTTCAACTAGATCAGGTTGCTCAGAGCCCTGTCCAGCCTAACCTTGAATGCTTCCAGGGATGGGGCATCTACCACCTCCCTGGGCAACCTGCGCCAGTGTTTCACCACCCTCATCCTTAGATCTAGTCTTAGATCTACCTTAGATCTACCTTCTTTTAGTTTAAAGCCACTACCCCTTGTCCTATAGCAACAGGCCCTGCTAAGAAGTTTGTCCCCATGCTTCTTGTAAGCCCCCTTTAAGTACTGAAAGGCCGCTATAAGGTCTCCCTGGAGCCTTCTCTTCTCCAGGCTGAACAGCCCCAACTCTCTCAGCCCGTCCTCCCAGGAGAGGTGCTCCAGCCCTCGGATTATTTTTGTGGCCCTTTATCCAGACGGGTCTTGCATCGCACAGCAGCTGCACAGGCCAGTCTCACTTGGCTCAGGTCCCAAAGGCAGTGGTCCATATCACACCTTTCCTCCTCTGGTGTAGACAGTCCCTGTGCCCTGGCTGTTAGCAGTAATTTCAGGTTCCCCTTTGCAATGCATTTCACATACGGTATGATTATTTTTTTAAGTGAACAAACTGTTTCATTGCTTTTCACTTGCAAGTATATCAAAAGGACCCAATTACAGCTAATACTCTTGATATTTCTTGAACCACACACTGGGAAACCGAGGGTTTAGGTTTCCACTGCAATGTAATTACGCTTGGAACTAAACTAAACCTTTGCTTCAGAGGTTCTCGATTTACTTGTACTCTCTAAGGGAGCCCGCACCGGTTTCCCCAATCGCACAACTGAGTCATGGGGAGTTCAGAAGATCTGCATAAATGTCAAACCTCAATGCAACAGGGAAGTGAAGATATAACCCGGGGGTCCAGACCCCTGTTTACCTTCTCTAATCAGTAGATTTCCCTCCCTTCCCTTACTGCAATACTACAAAAACGTTGTTGCTTATATAAAATATTTTGAAGTTGAATCGGCTACCAAGTATATAACAAGGCAACAGGGCTGACTGCTCCAGAATAAGAAAACTTTTGCAAATCTAGCAAGTACTTTAAAAAGACTGATTCACTTGAAAAGAATTATCTCACCAAAAATTTTACAAGAATGATGACACGTTATCCCAAGGAAATTTTGAGGTGACTTTTAGAAATTACACTCAGCCATGGAACAAAAGGAGGCAATGGAAATATTCGCTTCTGCTCAGATATTTTTAATAAAGGAAAGCTTGTTAAAAATAAACTGTAAAGAAGATTTGGGCGGAATCACAAATCATCTCATTAGCATTTTGGGGAAAAAAAGCAAAGATGAAATATCAGCTTGTAACGTCTTTTCTGCAAAGCCAATTTTCTCCTCCTTCCATCTGGTTTATCTGTATTCCAAAATTCTAATTTTCAAAGAAGTTTCTAAAATGGCAATTCCGGACTGTTTTTGTTCTTACTAAACAAAGCAATGTACACCCAATATAGAAATATAAAGAGGAATGCAATGAATTAGACTTTTTTTTTTTTTTTGTCTGCCAGTTGATTTTTAAAGCCAAACCCAGGGTTTAAAAAGAAAAAAGACGTGGGTGATTTCACACCTGCACTGCTTCTTACCCTGAAAAGCAACCATGGGACTAACTGGTCAAACACAAACTGACATCAGTAATCCAACGAGGGCCAGCATCATAGGATCAGACCTTTAATGGGAGGGGCACCCTCCCAGCACTTACAAGGCTGACAGAGAAAAAGGAGACACGGAAATGCAAAAGCCGCATCTGAAGGGCAAACTGGAAATTCTGCTGTAGACGAGAATTTGAAATTTGCCCAATGCCACTTCTCAGCATTTTGTGGACTCTGATTTGGAGAACAGCAATAAAATGTGACACTTCCCTGCAATGAAACGATTAGAAAAGTAGACTATAAAAATAGCACTATAAAGAAATACCTAGAATTTTAAAGGTGGTATTCAAACAGACGATCTTTATTTCGCAATTTATTAACTTTGAGCATAACTTTTTATAAAGAACATTAAAATGAAGGTTAAGAGAAACTTACCCCATAGACCAGTTCACCCACCATGCCATTCCATATCTTAGTCTCAGGGTCCCTAGCTCCATATTTCCCATCTCCAACAATTGACAGTTTGTATTTTATTCCAACATGTTTTGCTATTTCAGAAGCTAAGTCTACACAATATCCTTCATATCTCTCATTCCCTTCTAGTTGTTCATGGTTTTTCTTATACATTACATATGGTGATTCCTTTGAAACAAAAGTAAAGATCAAAAGTCTATGAATGAAAAACACAGCTTTAAAACATACAAAATGAGAGCTGTTATTATCCTTTATATTACTGGCAAGTATTTACAATATTTCCTGCTTTGATACAGAAATTAGACAGACTTTCGCAGTTTAAAAAACCTTGGCTAATCCTACAGCCACACATACTATTGATTTTATTCCTAGTATGGACCCATTGAAAATAACAGGACTATTCCACTTTAATGAAGTTACACTTTTGTTTGCAGGAGTAAGTCTGATAAGACAGTCAAAGAGCATCACTGTAGTAATAATTCAGGTTTTCGTGCTTAAAGAACTGACATGCCCAGCACCTGTACCATCAAAATCATTTCCTAAGGCCCCAGTGGCCTAGAATGGGGCTCTGATGGAGACATTTTCGAAGCAGCCTAAGGGAAGCTAGGCTAAAATCCTCAGCAGCAATTTCTGTCACTAAATTCCCTTAGCCTTCTTGGAAAATTCTAGCTGAAATGCTGATTATATCTCACTAAATCCATAGGAGTATAAAATACAATGCTTCAGGAAACAGCATAAAATTGGCTCATGCTTAGTAGAACTGTAACAGGCATAAAAGTCACAAACAATACTGTACAGAGCACATCTGCTAGAGGCATTGGGACTGACACAGGTGCTGCTGTTTATGAGACACAGGAAGAGCTTTACTCCTTTGGAATTGCACAGGTATAGGTCGCTTTTCACCCAGTGCCAGAGCAGTTCCACTTCTCTACAGGCTTCACTGTGCCACCCTGACCCAGTCCACAGGGCTCGAGCTTACAGGAGCTGTACCTGAGTGAGGGGTGCAGGATTTGACCCTACAGGAGGAAGGCCAGATCCTGCAGTCATTCACATACACGCATAATAACTTCACTTATATGAGGTTTTTGATTGAGTTCAAGTGTCTGAGAAGCAGCAAAGCGCAACGTTGAGCTCAGTGAGCTCCTCCTGTGAGTAAACTTATTTGATACAGGTAGAAGTTTGCAGGGTCAAGCCCTCAGGGAAGGTGCTGAACTTTTCAGTCACTTGAAGTCACGTAGCATTCAACATTTGCCTCCCGGGGAGGTGTCTAACCCACCTCGGGAGCCATGTGTCTTGTTTCCTAAACACAAACACACTAAGAACATAAAACTTACCAAGATGGTAGTGACTACTATAGTTCTGTTCTCCACAGAC
This sequence comes from Anarhynchus alexandrinus, assembly GCA_008711295.1. Taxonomy (NCBI): domain Eukaryota; kingdom Metazoa; phylum Chordata; class Aves; order Charadriiformes; family Charadriidae; genus Anarhynchus; species Anarhynchus alexandrinus. The sequence goes on from VUYV01000039.1 coordinate 4,705,334, forward strand.
GAAGTGTCATTAGAGGGCAGCTGATCCAATGCTGGCACAAATCTCTCATATTCGTTCCAATAACCAGCCTACAGAAATGGAGATTGTTACCTCATTACAGGGGTTTACAAGGGCTCTGGTGCATCAACTTGCAACAGGAACTGTCGAAACTTATGGCTTTGTAACACTCATTCATGCAACATTTTTGCCATTAAAGGACTACATTAGCTTTAATTTAACATCCTTAAAGAAACAATGTTCTCAAGCCCAGGTGCAAACAACTAAAAACCAAATCAAAGTGAAAATACACATTAAATTCTCCCTGTCTAAATTCACATCATCTCAGTGCCTGTGGAATAAATTCCCATGTATCCACAGCATCAGAATATATTATAGACAAGAAAATAAACTGCGCAGCACTCTGAGTAATATTTTGTAATTTTTATCCCCGTTCTGCCGCAGTTCGGACAGGGAATACATTCCCCGCAGCCGCGGCTGAGCCGGCTTTAGAGAAGACGCACAGACGTGGTTAGCGAGGCCGGCACAGCAGCAGGGCCTTCAGGGCGGGATACCAACCCCTCCGCGAGCACAGGGTGACTGTTTGTCAGCTGCTTTGTGCTGACCTTCGCGGTGCTGCGGCTACGTTGCTCTGCTATTACACCACTTCTTGTATTTCTGCACAACACAGAAGTAGCACCTTTGCCGGCACGGCAAACCGAGCCGAAGGGCTGGGCCACGTCCGCAGGGCTTTTGTTATCAAACATGTGCAGGAGAGTTTAAGGAGTCTCAGCGGTGACCAAGCCCGTTAGGTACCTATCGCCAGGTGAAATCAGGGGGATTTACGTGCCTCGGCCACACAGGCTCTTTTATCAATACCCCCGAGATCCTGTCTTCCTAATTATTTTTGAAAATCTGCCCTAAATTTCTTTTATAACAGGGAGTTAGGCAACTATCCCACTTAGGATCTATACTTTATTTAGGAGACAAGAGAATGAGCAGCAAATCCTAATTAAAACCAAACTTATTTTCTGTTAATTTCAGAAGGTTTCTGAAATACACTGGCTCCAGCTTCACTACGGCTCCGAGGCCTGTTACGGAGAGGGAGGGAAAGATGAAGAGGAATTTAGGAGATAGGGCTGAGCACAGGCCCATGACAGCAGGTATTACACTTGGCAGCGGAAAAGCTCCAGAAGGGTTTTATGGGAAAAAGTGGGGTCTAAAGTTGACACGGAAACCAATGAAGATATTAAGCAGGACGAGTGGTTTGGACCAGGAACAGAACAAGGTTCCTGGGACAGGGAAGACAGCAAGAAGGTGGGGTGTCCTCAGGGCCCTGTTATTACAGTGCCTGTGCAGTATTTTTGAGTTTCATTAGTTTGTTGGAATAAATATTTGTGAAGATGTGAAATCTGGATGCATATCTTGAAACTCACCTTCCGTGATCCGGCGGCTTTCATTTCATACACATCAATTGTGTAATTTGTTCTCCGCCCATAGGTGTCAAACTGGATGTTCCCTGTCATTCCTTGAACTTGCACCTTAAGGGAATAAACAGAAAAAACATTTTAATAAAAGATTCACTTTATTTTTCCCTCTGCTACATTTTGCAGGAACCCACTAGCTCTAGTACAAATTTTTATCTATAGAAGAGACCTGTAGCGCTTTTGACACAGCCAGTTATATTCTTCATAACAAAACCAATCCCAATTGTCTCAGTTTCAGCTGTACGTATTCTTTGTTAGTTAGTGCTCAGCTGGTGACTCACTACCACAGAGGGAGCTGCATTTAAGTCTAAGAGAAATTAGCCCTGCACGTATGTTAAATATAAGGCAGACTGATTCTGCCATGCTTAGTCACGCTGGGTTCAGTGATACAGCACGGTGTACCAGCGAGGCACATGCGACAATTCGGTGCCATTAAACCCCTCACAATATGGCACAGAGTGATTTGCGGTATGCACCAGAATCCCGTATCATTGCTCATTCCGGGAAGTGCTTTATTTTAAGACCAGTCCCAGTGTAGGAGAAAGGAATGAATGTCTTCTCTGAATGAGCAAAGGCAATTGTCTCTACTGCTTATGGAGCTTTGGTCTCAATCTGGATGGATGGGTGTATAGACGGTAAGTCATTATCATTACCTACTCACATGAATCATCTTAAGGGGAAGTATAAAGTACTTTGTTTCAAAGAAAAAAAATCTTTCTTATTTCCCTGTATGAAAGGGTGAGATATTTCCATTTATCACTTATCAACACTGACAAGCTGTCATCTCAGGCAGAAGGGGTAACAGTCTGAAACTTCAGTAGGGGTAAATTAGCTTTAATATTTAGCAAAATGCAGTAAAAGTTACGGGAAGAGGTGACGGAAGACTAGTCAAAGGGAAACTGCTCAGGGCTGGTGACTGATTTGCTATTTATGGTTCAGAGATGGTACAATCAAACTTGTTATGGTGGACAAGGCTACACAGAACAGCCAAAATTCTTTGGATCCCACATTATCCAGTGAGCCAAATTCATACTGACATACAAGGAGTGTGATGTTTTTTATCAGTAAGTGGATTTGTACCTTTCTTAAAATAGTCTATATCATTTCAGAGGTCTGGAAAAACACAAGTTATTCCTGTCTCCAGTTTGGCTTTGAAAGCCAAATTTGCCTCCAAGAGATCTTACCAACTGTGGACGGAGCAAATGTATTTGTAGGGTAGTTGACATATAACTTGCAGCCAGATGTGAGCTGCTGTGCCTGCTTTTGGCCCTTGCTGGAAGCTGTCTGCACCTCAGCAGAGCAGTGACTGCAGAGCTTGTTAGGCTGCCTTCATCCTGATGCGCACTGAGACACGGGCACTGGGCACTTCACACCTTCTGACTTCAAATTTAATCTGTTTCTATCGTTGGTGGGAGAACTCAGCACTGTTCAAAATCTGGCTGCACTGAGGCAGGAGGACTCACCGGGGCTCAGAACGCTTCTGGTAGCAGCGTGCGGAGGCAATCACAAATGGAGGGACTATTTATAACTGCCCAGATCTGTTCGGGTAAACCGTCTGCCACTGATCTGATGTCTCAGAATCAGCTTTAGAAATACAGACATGCACAGTTTTCAAGGCCGTAGGGAAGCAGACTCAGGTAATGCCTGTTTTTCCCTTTTGCCCGCAGGATGACTATAGTGTGGCACTGAACCTTCTGCTGGCACAGGATATTTCAAGGATGTCTCGGGAAAAATTTTCTTACCTAAGTTGTTGCTACAGAGTGGAGAGGAAACATTGTTAAATCAAAGGGTTTTTTTTCTGAAGCAAAGACTCAAGATCATTGTCTGAATAGCGGGAGAGAGCGTGACGGACAGGATGGGGTCTGGAAGGCAGTGCGGGATGATCTTGGGTAGCACTTGTTAGAGGTGTAAATAAATCTCACTTAGATGACTTTGAATAGCTAAAAAAATACAAGGCAACCAGCTGAAAGTTAAACAACTGCATTTTTTTGCCAATCACGAGTTTGGCTTTGTATATCTTATGAATTATGTTTTTCCCGAATAAGGGAGTGTCCCATGGCAGTGTTGGTTTTCTTTGTCAACATGAATACCTCGTATCTCATTCGGAGGAGTTTTATGTTTTGCTTGTAATTAAGTTCAAATGGACAGTACAAATTCTTTAACTACTGTGAAGGCTGAATTTAATTAACTTCTCTTCAAAAGTGTGTAATGCTACATTAGTGAACGTGCAGTTCGGGCATTTGTTAGGAAGTGACATAATGGCATAAAAAGAGCTCTGGCAATGTGAGACTGAACCATCTCTCTCACTCCTAAGAGTGATATAATCTGATTATAACCTTCTATAACTCATTAGAACCTTCTGATACAATCCTTCCAATTTGGTAATTGAGAAAAGCAGTAATTAATCTAAGCGTAGGAAGGCTGACCTAGGATTTGTTTATACCTAACTTGGGTTAATTCCGATCTTGCTCACTCCAGTTCTATGCCTGCATTAATATAATTGATTCTAAGAGGTTTGTTTTGAGCCAGACTAAAAGCAGACCATATTCTTGTCTCTTCTATCTACAAAAACGTTACCCAATTTTTACTGTTGTAACTTGCCTTAACACACACAGCAGTCTAAAAAGAGTTAAAAATCAACAAAATTAGAGACATAAGGGAGGTAGGATCCCATGCAGTAACTACTGTTAGGGATAAAAAATAGGCCATGCAGAAGGTAATTAGGCTGAGTGCAAAGTTATGCCAGGAATCAGAACTGGTTTGAGGCTAAACTGTGTCACGGTTCAGGCTGGTGCTGAAATCCAGCAGTACTGCTATGACCGACAACTTTTTTTCCACTGCTTTAAACCAATCTGAGTTGACTTTTTACTGGCGAGTTATCAAAATTGCACACGTGTTCATAAATACATGAATCCCTGCAAGATTTAAAATATGCATGCTAAGGACCCATTCTAGTTCTGTTAGCCATATTTGCAGCCTCAGCCTGACTTTACAAACGCCCAATACACGTTGGTTTGCAAAATGGCTCCTGCTCGCTCCCACGGGAAGGTTGGGTGTTACGGGGGAGTCAGACTGTCGGTGCTCTGGTGTGGACAATCAGGCAGCTGCTGCAGCAATGCCAGAGGGATAGGATTTTAGCCAAAGTTTTGAGAGCTAATTTGTTATGCCTTGCCCTCTATTGAATATATTCTAGCCATCCTTTGGAGTTTGTCATTAAGTTTGGTTTTTTCTTGCTGTCTTTTTTTTTTTTTCCTGAGGAGCTGCAGCTGTTTGTGTGAGTACAGAAACTCTGTGTACATGAAGTAAGACGCAAGTTCGGTCCCGGCAGAATTGCTGCTATAGTGGAATACACACATTCATTAGCTGCTATGTTCGTCCTTACCATTTTCAGCGCTCTTTCTATATCAATTCCTTGGCTCCACGGTACTGCGGGGTTAGCCAGGCAGTCTCCGGCACTACCTCTCCTGGAGACATCCACACGCTGTCTTCGGAGGTAACGGAAAGCCTCTGCTATGACTAGGACTGCATCATGGGTCAGTGCAGACGTATACTAAAATTGATGCAAACAAAATAGGGTGACAAACTGCAGACTTAGAATCGCCCCACGTTTATCAGGTCTAGTCCTCTTTGTTAAAATACTCTTAGAAGAATCATGCTCGCAAGTCTTTTTACTTGCTCTCTTGTCTTGCCACAGGTGCTTTATGTCGCTTAACAATTCCATCTATTTCAATTAAAAAATTTAAAATATTTTCATTTTGTACAGCATATAGCAGCAAAATAACAAAACCAGTTTATAGTTGCATAAAGTTTAAATTTAAGTGGAAGCTCGCTCATCTAAATGAGCTCACTACAAAAGTCTGCAATTCCATGCTGGTCCAGACTGCTACCAATAGCAAAGAAGAGCTCATATTTGGTTTTTGCTTGGAGTATTCTTTTTCTTTTTAATAAGATTGCCAAGACAGACAGTTTTGAATTAAAGTTAACATAAATCACTTCTGTTTGGACCACAGTCCTGATTAGGTAGCATCTGTGGCAAGGAATAGATCAGATTACCTTTCTTAGAAGACAGCTATACAAGCAAGTCATCACAAAACACACTTTGGGCATTACGTCTCCTTGGTAATTGCCCATCTGCCTTCTCTACCTCCACGGTAAATCGGAGGAGGGTGTTAAGCTTTGTGTAGCAGCAATTCTTCAACAAAACCCCCAGACTTCTTAACTACTTGTTCATGTTGCTGTCAACTTCATCCATTACTTCTTGTATGTATCTGGTGACACCCCCCAACGCTATAAATTTAGTATCACCTATGAAACGTCATGGAGGTGTTTTTTTCACATTTCTTCCACATTTATGTGTTTGTCTGAACGTTCTTCCCTCCTGGAGTGGCCCAGGCTTTGCATACGACATCACTGCTTTTCACCGGCATTACAGCACACCCATAACTTAAAGGTCTGTGCACAGGAGACCATTTCAGCGTGTACATACTGGGAGCAACTGAATGTGCTCAGTGTGTACAACCCGATTTCAAAGCCCTTGTAGCAGACCCTTCGTATTTCCACAGTGATTGTAAGAGACTGAAGAGAAGAAAAAAAGAACGTAAAGGGTATCTGGATGCACTGGTGCACCTGCCCTTCTTTTGGCTGCCTGTGTGACGCCGCAGAGCTCCTGGCTCCCGACGAACCTTACGCTGGAGGCAGTGCCAGGGGACGCGCTGCCCGTGCGTGAAGCAGAAAGGCCGAAATCCAAGTTTCAACTGCACATTCAGCTACTCTCTTCGTGGATAAGACTTATTAAATTCAGAAGAAGTTAATTCTATACTGTAGGGCAGGATAGCACAATTGGCGGTCCGTATTTCTTAAAAATGTGTATTATCTTATTGCCAGCTCTTCAGTTTGATCTGAAGCCTCAGGAAACGTGCACAGAACGAGGCACGGCTGCATGTGCAGATCAAGAGAACTGTATCTGACAAAAAAGAGTGCACAGGTAGGATTGTGAAGAAGGTTATACAGCAGCCGTTCCTACTGAGCTTTACATGACAACTGTTTATAACCTCTTACTGGGTGTGTGTGGGGTGGTCCCTGCTCTGACTGTATCTCGGTACAGGCGCTCTTTTGATCCTGTCCACCTTTACCTCTTTCTGTGATGCTTTGCAATAATCACCCTCTCCCCTTCTAGTAAGTTAACAAAGGTGATATGTCACATTCCACACAACAATATAGGACCAGGTAGTAATTTTAAGGTATTTGTTCTTGTATTAAAAAAATCATGTAATAGCTGTCCAATCTAGCACTACGTAAAACGTACATGGTGGTAATTTTTTCAGCAGACTGCGTCAATTGTCAGTAACCTTAATGTAGTCCCTTCCAAGTCATGCCAAGAGAGCTATCTAATTTTCTACTTTATTTGAATTCTACTTATAAATGCATGAGCATGCAAAGAGAAAAAAGAGAGAGAGAAGGGAAAGGCTGATAAAATACAGAATAAATTAAACATCAGGGCTTTAATCTCTAGGCAATTTTATTTCCTAATCAAAAATATTGTACATCAATTTTTAAGTATGCTTTTTGTCTGATTGACAAATACCGTGCACATTTCTATAATGAGCGGTACATTTGTGGAAAGGTAATGCAATCTTTGTGTTTGTACCATATACTTAAGATTATTTTTTAAGGATGGAGAATAATTTTTCCCTCAAGGTAAATTGCTTTCAAGTGGAATAAAATCTTCCCAGGTTAACTTTATATATTTCAGAGCTTTTAAGATTAGGATGATGCTTATCTTCACTTCTGCATCACTGCTAGGAAGCTTTAGAAAGCAGGCCTAAGTCCTAATCAACAGGGAACAATACGCTAATCCGAGTTTTGTGGGCCTCTGTTTGCCTTTCTTTGCTTCCCCTGAAATGCCAGCAAGGCTGTGGGATGGTGTGGGATTAAGATAAATTTCCTTCCCCAAAGAAATCACATGGTCCCAGGGATGGAAAAGTGTCTCCGAATGGCACTGGCCTTCTGGCAGCAGAACCGCGTAACTGGTTCCTGTTCTGCCCGCAGTCCAACACAGTGCTACCCCTTACCCTGCTATCCCCCGTGCACGGGACTGGACTAGACTCTTCCTTCCTAGCTAGTATTTCATGCTTCCCTGAATTTTGTCTTACTAATATCAAGACATTACTCCAGTTTATTGCAGTAATTTTGAATTCCAAATCTGTTCATCAGTTTGCATGTGTCCCTCCCAAATCAAGCAGGAAAGACATGAACTGTCTCATCATGACTGTGGTCCTTAGATAGGTTTGGCTTCCCTGAGACAGTCAGTATATGTGACGTTGGAGGACTGGACTCCTGGGAGTGACAGAGTTTAAGGTCCTCTCATCCCAGTCCTGGGTTCTATTCACGTATGTCTATTGATGAAAAAGAAGAGACCTCGCCAAAAGAGGAAAAGAACGAAGGAACATAATAGAAATATTAATAATATGCAAGGGTCCTAGAAGATTTTATGACTTCCATCACTGGACAGAGTATCCTTGACACACTCCTCGACTGGACAGTGAATAGCATCCCCCTCTACTATAGAGGCGCTGAGACGGAAAAAAATCTGGGGGAGACATTGACAGGTTGGAAGTCTCCTAATAACAGCAGCCTTTAGTTCACCCAATCTGTGACAGTTTTGGACAACCTGGGACTTTCATTCAAAAAAATTGGAAAATTTTAATGGTTGCAGTTATAATATCCAGAGTGTTTAATTAAAGGACGTGGTGCAAAATGCAGGGTTAGATTATGAGGGCAACTGTCAGCAGTGACTAGGACGTGTCAGTGGCTCCTCACTGAATGTACAGCTACTTTATTTTGCACATGAAATTCTCTATTAGCAATAAAATGGACTAGTAACTCACAGGTTGCACCTAAAAACTAACCTAACTAGCCCCCACACCCACCCCGAGACTAACTCAAGAAGTTGAAATTAGAAGTTTTTATATCCACTGCACAACGACAGGATTTGCAAGACTGAGCCTTTCCCTCCGAGGAACTCCCACCATGGTGGTGTCCAACCAACAGCCTCTGCCTCCTTCTCTCTTCTGGAAGGGCAGTTAATGACGCAACACATTCTAATCAGGGATCTGTATCATACATATGCACACATCTGAGGTTAAAAACCCCCACGTTAAAAGCAACTCGTATAATCTCCATCACTGTCATGGTAAAATAAATACCTTCAACGGTGAGTTTTTGGCTTCAGGGAATTCCCTTTCATCCAGCCTCACCCAGCGTTGTAGAAACTGCTGAACCATTGGGTTTTCATTATTAACAATCTGGAATCCAGTAATGTTGGCACCTCCATGCATTACTCTCTCCAGAACAATGTCTGTGAAACCCTGGGAGGACACATGTAGAAAACAAGAATCATTGCCATCCAAAGTCCCTTTTCTTCGGCTCAGTTTTACCTGCTGCAAGAGTAGCACAGAAGAAACGGATTGATTTCCCTCTTGTTAGCTGCAAATATTCTACCAAGGAGACCATTACTATCACAACTGGGATTGTGATAGCAGCATAGTATAGAATTTAAAACGTCTTGTTGTTCAGACCTTTGCAATAGAAAACTGCCCTGTTGTGTTGTGGCGATGTGGTACGTAATATTCACTGATCAGAAAGAAAACAGGAGGAAAACTTGAAGTACTATTTCCTCTTTTCTCCTCATCATGGTGAAAACTAGTCACAGGCTTCAATCCCATTTGTACAGTGCACACCTCTTGCCAGGCACTTCTCCGTCACAGCATTACTTCACATTTCACTTGAAAACATAACGGTATGATTCTCTCCCACTCTGTTGTTATTTATACCTGAGGCAGTAAATTGGTGTCTTTTTGATTAGTGTGACTTGATTGCAGTCATGTTTATCTGAATGTCAGTGGTTACACATGCTAAAAGGCAACCCAGAATAAGAACCCCTGTGTTTCTATGCACACACTAATCAGTGAGATCATGACTGGTTCTTATAATGCAAAATGACACATCTGAAAGTCATGTAGTACTTATACTAAGTAAGGGTATTTTAAAATTTGTCTTTTCTGCTTTAATCACACCAAAACACGGATACAGAGAATCTTCTACTAAGTGGGATTGCTATCTTGAAAGTGTGAGTTTTGGAAAAACATTTTTCCACTCGCAGTAGACACAGAACCCCCAAATTAAGCTTGCTGCAGGATCAATTACAATATAGCACTTTTTCAAAGGAACTCTAGCAGATGGTGTTTCAAAGGCATCATAAACATCCCTGAAAGTCAATTCTAGAATCCATAAGAAGCAGATACAAATAAATGTACTGTCTTGTCCTGGTAGGTCATCACACACACAGGCACCACCCTACACTCTGAAATACAAAAGGAGAGCTAAACAGCCTGGCTGGTTTACTTGATGGAATTGGTCTAATTTGCAGCTTTTTACCACTTATTTTATATACAAATATGCTACAATTATTTCTCCTGGAGTGCTTAAATTTCAAAGCTGTTATGTAGAAGATAATGGTTATCGAGTGTCTTATTTATGAGGATACAAATTAGTGGAAAACATGTAATTAAATTATTATTTTAAAATTAGTAGAGGATAGACAAAAGAAAGACCATAATTGAGTACAAATGACTATAACACACCAGTTCTAGTATTTACTGAAGTAATTTCTCAAAATCCAAGAACTCATCCACGCATTTCCTCTTTTGCTGATCAAAGTTGCCACAACCTGGACAGAGTATATTACCCTCTAAACCTTAGCTTTACTTGTAATGAAGCAAAGTTCTTACCAGGTTAGCTAACATGTAGTGATAGCCTCTCGAATGTTTGCCCAGGATTACAACCTGTGTGAAGAAAAAGTTACACGTTATTCAGTTGTAAGAGGATGGCTCTTAACTAGTGGAAAACACCAGAGAAGGAACATTTTGGTAAACCTCTAAGCCCAGTCCATGGGCAGCATGAGTATGACGGACCTGTGTCTTTACAGACACGATGTAGTCATTTGTGCTTTTAAAACACACGGGCAGAGTACAAAGACGAGTAACTCACAAGGCTGAGAAGTCTCCGCTTGCAGAGATGATCTTACCTGGCAAACTCACCCTTGTGATCAACGTCCCCCCTGCTGACCAGGTTAATTTTAATTATCAGTTCAAGCATTTATGCTCTGAAATGAGGTACCACTATATCTACCCACTCAGTAAATTCCTCTTTGCTTTGTTCCTTGTTTGTGAGCGTATGAGAGGTGGGTGACAGCCCAGCCACTCACCGTGTTCATCACACGGTACCAGCACAGCGGGGCTCCGTAGGCTCCGGGTCGTACCGGGGGTTTTCTGCCATGCGAACCCTGGCCAAGCCTTGTCATACATGAATGCTTGAAGTTAAACTCCTAAAGTGATAAGCAGTGACCTTCATTGCCTTTTGACAGCTTTCAAAATGCCTGCAAACTCGTCACTTCCAGTGCACCTAAATGGACACATCTGACCTTACATGTTTCACAAAAATTTATACTAAATGCGATGTTGCACATTCCACTAAACCAACATCTCCTGCCCTCTCTGACCCCACTCGGGCACCTCTCTGCACAAATGGAGTCATTAAATGGAAGCGCTAAGAGACAAAAAAGCAGCAGGGTGAACGGAGCAGCCGGGTGCTGTACGGGTGGCGGGGAGGAGCGGAGGCAGCGCTGCCTGGCAGGCCTCAACTCTGCCGTCCTGTGCGCTTGTCCCCGCTCCAGTAGTACTGTGCTTTTGCAGAAAGGATTTAAAAACACAGTTCCCACTTCTACGCAGCTGGCTGCCGGCTCACCAGCAACACTCCTTGTGCCAGACTACGCCACTGCACTTAGCATTATTCCCTTGCCTTCGGATTACAGTCTCAGTAACATCCATCCAGTCCCACAGCCGTCAGGTGGAACAGTGTCCAGCAGTGAGAATTTAACTAATAACTGGTGATTACGTGTGTCAGCACAGAATCAAACTTACCCGGACTCGCTGGATTGAACTAATAGAAGTTAAAACCGGCAAACGTATTGCTGGTGATACAGCACAGCCGCCCTATGAGCAGCTGAAGTGAACAGATGATGTTTTTGATGGAGAATCATCTTAAGATCTATACATACCATACCAACATTCTTCTCCGTGGTCACAGATAAACATTCCAAATGCCATACTCTAAAGGACATCTTTTCAACATGACCACTTACGTCTTTGCTAAAAACAGATGACATTTGAGTCATTGACTTTAGATATACTGCTGAGCCTGTTAAAGTTCTTGATTAAATTATGAAGTTCCCAATTGCCTCTTTGGGTTGTCTTGTCCTTAATAGATGCCATTTCTTTTAAATTCACATTTAATTCTGTAGGAATTTGCATACTTCCAGCAGTCTGAAAATAAATTGCTGTTCAGGTCCTCCTGAGAACTGTATGTACACTCTGCTGGTAGAAAGCATCTGCTTTCCCACACTCACATTTGTTTTCTATGGAAATGTGCAAGCTTCCTTCAGATCATCTGGTGCGCATGCTATTTGCATACTGAGTTCTCTGTATGTTTTAATTTCACCTTAAAGACAACGATTTACTTTTGAAAGGTTAGAGACAAAGAACTTATTTAACAACAACAATACTCTTTGTCCTTTTAACCCTAATAACAAATAAGAAAGCTTCTACATTTCTATCCAGAAAAGTGCTTATTTGAGAGAAAAATACCATGACAGACGAAGTCAGAGGCTGTAAGAAAAAACATCCATGGAGCTGCTACAGGCATCAGGAGCAATACTGCAAATATGAAATGTGGGACTCATTACCATAGATCAGACTCAACTTCCCGTCTCATCTGCTGTCATGTCTCCAAAATGACCAGAAATAATTCTGTTTAGTCCCTTAGAGAGGTCCAATGTACTACAGTCGAGCCTTAATTCAGAAAGCATCTTTCAACTGTGACCTGACAGTATTTCTACTCACACAATCAACCACGTTAGTTCGTAATTATTTAACTGGATCTTAACAATGTTTTTAAAATTCACTAGGCATGCTGTCCTAAATCTTAGCAAGCACAACTCTCCTCCTCCCTCACTTTCCACTCTACCAACTGTCCAGCATCTCGACTGGAGCTGCTGGATTAGCGAGCCCAGCAGAAACAACCACCGACATCAGTGTTACTCCTCGGGGAGCAAAGGGATGGATGAAGCTTTTTTATGAAGAAGGAAAACAGGAGTATAACAAATAAATCTCATCAACTGCCTATATATTGTGAAGCTTATATAGAAAGTGGGATATTGAATAGCGGTGGTGAATAGAAAGCCAGGATTACAGGACAAGGATTTCACAGAGCTACATGTCTTTGGTAAGTTTCACTTCTGAGACTTAATATTGCTTTCACCTTGACTGAAAGAAAAGCTTATAAGATTTTATACTGAACAAAGGAGGAGGGGAAAAATGGCTGGAAACTATCATGAATAATTCAGACTTCTGATCCCCTATAATTCTTGCCTTGTAGATAAAAAGATCATAATGTCAGGTTTGATATAGAATCAAATAAAGTTTGTATTTTTAATTAACTCTTCGGAAATTTCCAATTAATTAAGAAAAAATCTAGAGGGAACATAATTAAAATGTATCTGGTTTTAAAATAAAAGTCAAATCTGCTGGCCAGTACCAGGCTTACTGGAAGCACAGACCTATATGCCAGATTTGAGAAATTAAGTCAGCATTGCCAATTTTAGTTTTTCATTTGCCTGGGGAAGTTATTTTTTGAATCAAGCATAAAGACAACTTGGTTTCCACTGCATCAGTCATCACGATAATACATAGGCAACTATAATTTTTTGCCTTAGCTTTTACACTTTTCTTACAGTTTTGGAAGATAGTATTGTAGAGATTAACTGGCTAATATTAAATTGGCACAGAGCATCGTGATATTTCTCAAGCAATAATGATGATTCTCTCATGATGTAGTTCAAAGGCTACACAACACCTAAGAGGAAGGACAGTGAAGAGGAAGCAAAATAACTTTAATACTAACCTCACAATTGCTCCATTACCTTTTGACTTATTCCCCACTCAAATTACAAGTACAGCCGGTTCCTGGTATAGAACATGGATCTGTTTTTTTGGCCATGAAAATTAAATGTTAGTGTTAAGGGTGGAGGGAACATTTTGAGGAGACTGGTGAACTCGTAGACGAAACTCAAGGCAGGGAAGCTGTTTTAAACAGTAGTGATGGAGACAGATCCAGGGGTTTTGCTGGAACATTTCTCCAAGGACTTAATGAGGAACTAGAATGGTAAAAACAGAGCACGTAGGTGAACAGTAGCAACAGACCAGAGGAAAAGAATGGGTTAACGAAAGAAAAGACACTGTGGGCTCAAAAGAAATCAAGTGATGGAAGAACAGTGCAAGTTTGGTAGGTGGGACTGAGCAGTCACATTTTGTCTTTTAAAAATATCAATGGTTTGTCTCTGATTCATAAAGGGGAAAGACAACTTTTGTTTGATGGATGGAGGAAATCACAGACCAGGTGAGCCTGGCAGGGGCCTCTGGAGATTGCCTATTCCCACCCCCTGGCTCAAAGCAGGGGCAGCTGGAGCAGGCTGCTCAGGACCATGCCCAGTCAGGTCCTGAATATCCCCAAAGACAGAGATTCCATGAGCTCTTTGGGCAACCTCATTCTGTCTGACCACCCTCACAGTAAATATTATTTTTCTTAGGTTTAAAAAGAATTTGCTGCATTTCAGTTTGTGCCCTTGCCTCTTGTCTTGGCACTGGGCACCTCTGAGACTCTGAAACTCAGTGAGACTCTGAGAAGAGTCTGGCTCCATATTCCTCATTCCTTCTCATCAGGTATTTGCAGCTATTATTAATGTCCCCCCTGAGCTTCCTCCTCTCCAGGCTATGCAACCTAAGTTCTCTCAGCCTTTTCTTGTGCGTCAGATGTTCCAGTCCCTTAATAGTTGTAGGGGCCCTTCACTGGACTTGCTCCAGGATGTCCATGTCTTTCCTATACTAGTCAGACCAGAACTGTACACGGCACTTGAGATGCGGCCTCACCAGCGCCGAGTAGAGGGGAAGGATCACCTCTATTGATCCGCTGACCATGCTAATCCTATGCAGCCCAGGATGCTGCTGGCCGCCTTTGCTGTGAGAGTGCAGTGCTGGCTTGTGCTCAATTTGTCTGCCAGGACCCTGAGATCCTTCTCTGCAGAGCTGCTTTCCAGCCAGGAAACCTCTATCTAGTTTGTACTGGTGCATGGGGTTATTCGCTCTCTACAGCTCCCTGAAAGGAGGTTGTAGTGAGGTGAGGATCAGTCTCTTCTCCCAAGTAACAAGGGATAGGACAAGATGAAACGGCCTCAAGTTATGCCAGGGGAGGTTAGCATAGATATTAGGAAAAATTTCTTCACTGAAAGGGTTATCAAGCATCGGAACAGGCTGCCCAAGGAAGTGGTTGAGTTGCCATCCCTGGAGGTATTTAAAAGATGGGTAGATGTAGTGCTGAGGGACATGGCTTAGTGGTAACTTGGCAGTGCTAGGTTAACAGTTGGACTCGATGATCTTAAAAGTCTCTTCCAACCAAAACGATTCTATGTTTCTATGGTTCTTCCCCAGGTGCAGGGCTTTGCATTTCCCTTTGTTGAACTTATTGAGTTTCCTCTCTGTCCACTTCACCAGCCCATTACAGTACTGCAGCACAACCACCTGGTGTATCAAACGCTCCTCCTAATTTGGTATCACCTGAAAACTTGCTGAGAGTGCACTCCATCCCATAACCTTCAGATCATTAATAGAGAGGTTAAACAGTATTAGCCCCAGTACCCTTAGTACTCCAAATAGTAACTAGCCTCCAGCTGGCCCTTGTGTTGCTGATCACAACCCCCTAAGCCCAGCAGTTCAGTCACTTTTAAATCCACCTTACTGCCTCTGTAGGCTTTGATTTTGAAAAGTCACTGCAAAATCCAAGCTAAGAGGACATGCTTGCACTTCTACCTAGAGAAGTAGCTATCACAATTTTGGCAGCAGTGAAAAGAAAACTACCCTGTCCAATTAATACCTGTTTGCAGCTCATCTTCCCTTCATTTGAATCCACTGCCATCTGGTCAGTTTAGTCTGTTTAATCAAAGTTATTTATCATCCTTTATTTACAAATGAAAAAAGAAAGAATAAAATCAGATCACAGAAATACAAACTACCTCATCTACAGCTCAAACCCCTGATATTTTAAGAGTCTATTAGTTCTTTCCATAACATAAAATACTGATGCTGACAGGCAGTATTGCCACAAAGAAGGTCTAAAGATTTTTACTGTGCTTTTCATACCTGACAAGTGGCAGAAATATGCCACTTAAATGGAATGACAGGCAGAGATCTGACCTGCTGTAATGTGTCTTTCCATTTTGACCATATCTGGGAACAATGAGGCAGTTTAACTCTAGAACTCTTCTATCCTAGGTTTTAAAAAGACAGCAAGAAAAAGGAGATTTCCTATAAGCTCAGAGTAAAAAAGGATTTTGTTCTTTGTTGAGGTTATTCATGCATTAATTTGGGTTCCACTTTTGCAAAACGCCAATATTTAACTTGAAGCATTTCTACTGATTTTTAAGTATATGTGTAAGTTTCTGTGGACAGGAGAGCTTATCTACCTCCAGTTGAGCTGTAACGTGCCTTTACACCTTGCTATAGAAATACAATTATGACACCTTTGCCTTCAAAGCAGTGTGCAAACACCAGAAGTGATGGCATGATTCTTTCCAGCAGCAAACAAGCAAAACAGAGAAATGGACTCAGGTCTAAAAAAAAAAATTCAACAGTATTGTCAGGATCAGCTATCAGTGTTGATTGCACTTCGTGGGAACAACACGGGTAACAAGTCCTTGCTACCTGAAGCATGGCAGCAACTGTCTGGCAAGCTTAAATTGTTGTGGAGCACACTGTCTTCTCTAATGGGGATCAGGTCAGGTGTTTCCTGGTTTCTATCCCTATTGACAGCATTTCTGTTCTGAGGATGGAGTTACTTAAAGCTTATCTCAGATCTGAGCAGCTCCTACCTGATACTGGATTGATTGACTGAAAAGTTGTGCCCTGTGATGCAGCACCCTATTGAACCAGTGGCACTGCCTAATTTGGTCTTCAGGACACACTTAAGAAAGGAGAGGAACAGAGTATTAGGGTGACAGTCCACTTAGTTCAATAAAAGCTGAAGTCAGGGCTCAAAAAGCTCTTGTCAGTATGTTAGCAAGGACATTTAGCTTATCATGAGTGACATCTGCAATGTACGGCAACTCAGCTCTGTTTCCACCACTCAAGCCAAGAAGAAACTAAAGAAGCGCTTCAGCTGGGAAACGGGGTGCTCTCCCTGGCCCCCCTCCCACTCCTGGAGACCCCCGCTGCAGGGGGGAGCTGCCCAGGGGCTCTGCAGCCACCGCACTTCAGTTCTCTGGGTCACTGCACTGTTAACAGCGACGTAGTTACCTTCCACCCTGTTACCGCCTGGGCAAAGGTGCAGTAGCATTCGACAGCCATACATAATCATTCCTCACTATGTTTGCTTTGCACAGGTCACCCCTTGTCATGTAAATTTGCCAGATAGGAGTAGGATAAACAGGAGGAGAACAGAAAATAAAAGCTCTCCTGAAATGTGAACAGGATTTTCCTCATCTAGGCAGATGCCATAGTAAAAATGAGATCCCTTGTAACCTCAGTAGATCCGTTTTACTGCAAGACTGCCGTGCCCACCCCCCTGTTTTCCAACACACTCACACGCTCCTGCAGAAAGAGTGAGTTCCCTTTGAGCATTACAAACATCAGACAAGGCTCAATCTTCCCTGAGTAAATTTACAAAAAATAGCTTTTTTGGCGTCACGATTTTGTCTCTTTCATTCACACCAACACCACCAGCACCAACGTATGAGGTTCCAAAGGAACCGCAATCCTGCGGTGGCAAAAGATATGTCAAAGCTAATGGTGGTCTATCACAGCCAAACAAGTGGTAATTGTCCTGTCTTTAATTCCACAGAAATAAAGCCATTTCCATGTTTGGTAGAAGTGGCTTCCCTCATACAAAGGGTCAAAACGTCATGATTGCAACTGTAGAGCAAACCCAGGGAAGGCAATTTACTTCTTCACTTAGTATTAATGGGATGGGAATCTGGCCATCAGGGATCGGGATGCTGTAAAATATGCAGTAAACAATGATTTCATTTATATGAAGAATGAATACTATATTAAATTTGCGTTAAATATTAAATGAAGAATGCATTAAATATTAAGATGAAGATTCTACACACGTATTATTTGTTGCAGACAAAAATAACTGCATATATAGTTGAGATTAATTCATCCACCATTTCAGAGGCTTCATGTCCTTTAGGGGATGTCACAAATCCATACACAGTCCCAGTTGCTGAATTTTGTATTTTTGTGCAGTATATAGACCTAAGAATTTTACTTCCATGCAACTGCCACCTTGTCCATTTGTGACTACACCTCATAACTGAAATCCTGCTTTTCTCTATAGCACAGTATCAAGATCATTTGTTTTGGCTTATAAAACATTCTTCAAACAGCTTTTGGATCTTCTGCAATGTATCTCTCAGGAGAGAGACTCCTGGAGAACTGGAATCTCCTAAAAGAAGGGGACAAAGGGCGCATGGTGGAAGCAGGGATCCGAGATGCCTCTGAAGCATTTTATTAAAGTTTTTCACTTTCTGGTCCCCTTCTTGTGCCCTTCTCTCCCTTGCCTCTCTCCTTGATGACAGTCACATTAAGAGTGAAATTTTAGTTTTAGGCCATCTCCAGATAGATGATGGCTGTGCATGTTAGTCCTTGGAGGGTAATTAAATGCAGCATCTGAAAGTTGTATTGTACTTCATTCTCCCTCCATATGGCTAAACTTTCTTTTCCCATAACTAATCTGACATTTGCTGATTGAAGATTGTGTAGTGGAATATGCATTAAATTTGTGCATAAAAGGCTACATTAGAAATTACTTAGGAATAAAATTACAAACTGCAACATAGGTTCTGAGGGCATGATACTTTCTCCTAATTTCTTTCAGTGTCATGACAAAGTTTTCTGTGAATTTTCTGTGCCCTGAAACAATTTTCCTAAATTCATTTTTCTTGGTGTGAGTGAGCAATATTGTCAGATTAACTAATCTGTTGGCAGTTATTGTTAAAGGACATATTCTACTGCAAAACATCAGACCCCGGAGGACGCTAAGATGAAGAATTTTATGATCCCTGATAACTGACATTCATAATCACAATTATTTACTCTTTAAGCTGAATAAAATTCATTAAGTAAACTTTTCTTTTTATCAAAATCTCTTCTTTGTTTAGACAGACGAGAACAGTGTTATCTCTCTCAGGACTGCATCTCTCTTCACAAGCCATGTCCTTCAATACAAAGACCTTCACATCAAAATCAATCAAAACTCAAGCTACCCTTCATCACTCGAAGCTATTTCACTAAAAACAAGATCAGATATGGGGGGTTGTTACAATCATAACAAAAATCCTTTGTAATGTATGAAAGGGATACTCAAAATTGCCGAAACCTTCGTCCCTTATTTTGCCAAGACATTCTCAAGAGGAGATACTTATTCCCAGAGAGCTTCCTTGAAGAGATTTATGTGTTGTAGAAAATTTTAATTAGTGAATTCCTTAGCTTCTTGAGTGAGATTAATAAAGTAAAAATCCAGTTGTGTTCTGGAGAAATTTTTGCAGTTGTATTTATGGGAAGTAAATGACTTAACTAAATATGTTACTCTGCAGCAGTAATTTCCACACATAGGTCATTTTAGGAAGGAGGCCATATTTTAATTGTCTACACAGTTCTGGTATATTCTTTGAGACAGATCCTCCCTTGAAAAATGTTCGTAATGGAGTGATTTTCCATCCAAGGTAATTTCACAGAGGTTCCAGTACTTTCTCAAGCCTCCGTGAAATCTTAAGTTCAAAACTGACCTGCAATTTCACAAAGAGACTTCAGCTCTCATAAAAACAACCGAAAAACAAATGTGTACAGGAAATTCCAAATCACAGTAAGCTTTCTGCGCTAAGTGTCAGAATTACTTTAATTCAACACTGACAAACCATCCCACAGTACTCTCCTCACTGGTTTCATCTTCTAGATCTGCTGGCTCAGTGTCGTCTTCCTCCCTCTTTCATGGCTGTAACCCTTCTCAGGTCAGACACTACCAGAAGGTCAGCAACAATGACATTGAGGGATTTGGGTTATGTTCTCTGATCTGACAGAATTTGTTGGTATGACGTTGCATCTGAAGCTTTTCGATTCACTGTTTTCATAAAAAGTTTGAGTTATTTTTTTGAAGACAACCGATTTGGGAGAGTATTTGGGACTCTACAACTTCTGTTCTCAACAAGGATCTTCCAAAGAGCCCAGAGAAACTGAAATCGTATTAGCTGATAGGATAGGTACACTGAGAAAGATCCTCGCTGTATTCTGTCTTCCTACTGCTTCTGATAAATTGTGAAATATTCATCTATCTTGTATCTCACCCCACCAAGGACCACTCCTGTCCATCAGTCAAGGCCCTGTGGAAATACATCTTAATGCTGCTTAAGCCCAAGGTCACCACCTCCAAGAAGAGACATGAGGTTTTGCTAACCTGAGAACAAACAGGTACTGCTGCTATCTCTGCTCCAATACTCCAGAGAGCCCAAAAGAACAGGAATTTATGCTAACTGCTCAGATGCATAAGCTTCTTGATAACCATCACATGCTTTTCACTGACACACAGCCACCTTTTCAAAAGACACCGGTACTTCTTGGTCAATTCTTAGCTCAGAAAAGTCAAGCAAACAAGTGAGTGCACCTGGCTATACTACCAGAGTTGATTGCCTTTCCCTAGTAACATTCATGGTTAAATTTCCTTCAGTCTACAATGCAACCAGCTCCTATCCCACATAACACGGTCCCATCAAAATAACATCCTCATTTCCAACTTCACATATGCTGTCTTTACTTACGCTACCTCCTTGCTTCTCTGCAGTTGCGGATGCTGTCACTGGAGACCTACAAGTCCACATCAGGTACATCAAAATCAGCACCATCAAAACTGACTGCCAGACTAGCACCCTTTGCTAAGTTTCACAACACCTGAAGTCACTTTCACAAAGACTATTAATAATAGCAATCTTACATTTATTCTTACTTTTCCAAACCTTATGCAGGAATCACAAATGCTTCAGCACTGTCGCACAGTTTGAAGGCATATCCACATCATTAACAAGCAGTTCTTTAATGATCTTTGCACTGTGTGCCTAATCCCTGTGACACAGGAGATGATATCTAACTGTCCTTTTTGGCTTTCAATACTGTGAAACTGCATGTTGAATGTTCTTAAGAGTACACTCTTGCAATCACAAATAAACATCAACAATGCTCATTTCTTCTTCTCATGTCCCACAGGGAAAATGAAACTCCTTCAGTCTTAGCTGCTCAAAACATAAAAGGATGTATATCTGTTGGGGGAAGAGAGGAAGATATTACGTAAACTGAGGCATGGAGTTTTAATTTTAAAAATATATAAATTTCCCATTTTCTCCACACCTCCCATCAGCATGCCAGACTAAAATCCCACTGTTACTCCCTGGAATTGAACAAGAGTCCTTGGAAACAGAATTTTGCTTATATAAACCATTACTGCATGTCAGGATCACTTCAAACTATTATTTGGATATAACCCAGAAGTGTCGCAGTAATTCAGTCCCAAGGCTCACATGAGAATCTTTTGGAATGGGTTTTGTACTGCAGAGCACTGCCTTCAAGCAGACTGAAAAATACTGAATAGTGCCCATTCTTTGGGGTTTTTTTTTTCCCTTTTGAACATTTCTTTTCCTTTTTAAATACCCTATGAAATAAAGGAAAAAAAAAAATCAGTGCAACCTCCTCTAGGAAAAACAAGGTTACTCTTTTTAATACCTTTTATTATAAAAGGAATTTTACTGTGACTAGAACTGCATTCAATTTGCTCTTTTCAATGCTTTGAAGGAGTTTGAAAGGTTTATTCTGCTTCACTATAAACAGCGCTCTGTAATATTCCCCGCATAACTTGGTGCATAAACCATGAACCAAAAGAGATTACAAAGAGTTAACCTATTTTTACTACACTTAGTCTATGCAGCAGGGGAGGCCATTTTACTCATATAAAAGAATAAACTTATAGCAATATTTTTCCTTTCTGATTCTTTCCATGCATTCTCCCAGGATAGAAGATACTCAGGGTATTTTTAAGGATCTATGTATATTGGTGATAATTTTATTCATTAGATGTTTTGGAAGACTGAGCTTCCAGTAGTACATATGCCATTATACCAAAACATGCATGCCCACGGTGGGACACAAATACATTTAGTTTAGTAACATGGGCTTTTTTTAAGCCTGGGAACATTAGCTTCCTCTAAAATTGCTATGCTGTTTTCCATATTACTGGTTGAATACTGTGGGATGAGTTTGTCTTTGAGTTTTAGTTGATAACTTACAGGGCCTGAAATTCAGCCCAGGCTGCCTCTCGTAGCTTTACTCTGCTCCGCAGAGGCCAGTGGAATTGCACTGGTATGGAGGTGGGAAAAGAGACAGGGCTCCTGTATGAATGCATAATTACAAGCAGTGAGTGATTTGCACCAGGACGGTACTTTGCCATATCCAAATGATCCATCCATCCATCCACCTGATCCAAATCCATCTGTAGCCCAGAGCAAATGCACCACAGCTCTGGATCACACCTTCCCCCTGCAAGGCTGTAGCTATCAGTTGGTAGTGTCTTATAAACTGTACCACCAGCATCTGGGCTAAAAAAGCCCAGCGGGGTGGTCCCCAACTCTGAAAATCTTGCTATTTGAACCGCAGTGTAACAGTATTCTACAAAATGCACTGGGGAACATCTTGGTGCCTGCGGGGCCCTGAAAAGCACCAGTGGTTCTCTTCCTCTCCCAGATATGTGATTTGTACTGCACCGAAGCCGTTAATCCCGGCTCAGTCAGCTGTGAAAAAAAGACATACGCTCTTGTGCAGCTTTTCTTTTACTGAGTTAGGACTTCTTCCCTTGTAAATGAACTTATGAGACACCAGAACTATCACGCTGTCTCTGGTGATGTACAACGCCTGTTTGCACAGTGGTATTGTGCTATTACTATTCATTTTGATAGTGTGTTTCCGTCCTCTCCCTGCGGTTGGTTCATCTGTATTGTCGCCAAGATGGTTGCCTTGGAAACTAATTAAGGAAAGCCTTTGGTTGGAAGCAGAGTTTCAAGCATTAAACTATTTGAGAGACAGATGCAGAAATTAAGGTAATGTCTGCAAAGATGAAAGGGTTTATCCTTTATACGGAGAAGAAAGAACCACATTAAATGCTAGGACTGTAACAAAGCAACTTCTACACAACACTGATTTTTAAAACCTGGGAGAGATATGTGTGAGTGAGTGACTTTAAAATCAGCCAGCTTAGAAGAGGTGAAAAAGATTCCCAGAGCTATTAGGGATGGGGAGGACAAATACAGTGGGACAAGAAACTCAGGAGATCACGTTGAGCAAATTCTGGCCAGCTCTCCCTTTCCCTCAAATACTTTTTATCTTTAAAAGACTTCTTGTGAATGTTGTTTTTGAAAAATACCAATACAGCTAACGGAAGACCAAATCCTCACCCCACACTCCAGGTACGGCACGAGAAGCATCAGTGTCTGCGTTTGCTTCCAAAGTACATCAAATGGAGGAGTGAGAGGGTACCGCAAACGGCCCTCAGGCTCAACTTTTCCACTGAGACTGTCAACAGGGTAACAATTAGTACCAGCTGCAGATGCAGCTCAGACAGTGCAGGGACAGGCTAAATAATGAGTGGGACCCTCAGAGGGCTTTCTGAGGGCAAACACACACACACACAAATTCTGTGCACTGAAAAGCTGCAAAGAAAGGTGAACTATGCGGCAAATTGCGCTTTTACAGCTACCTATTAACTGAAGTTCAAAGCAAATACAATCTCTCTGTGAGCACAATGGTATCAATTTAAATATTGTCTCCAGAATAATGTTCAGGATAATGGTTGACTCTATACCTGCAGCAGCGTAACTGAGAAAAGATTTTGGTTCTCTGTGCGTTTTAATGGCAATGCAGAAGTTGCCATATAAATGTGCCTGTAACCGCATAAAAGCATACTACAAATGTTGTGGTAAAAATATGCAAAATATTAAAAGCAGATGCATGTGTGTGCATTGGTGTGTGCATTTCTATCCCATGAATTATCATAAAACATAAAATGAGTAATTGCTACTATCACAGAAAAATGAAAACTCTAATGGTGACTGCAGGTGCATACGCCTCTGGCGTAAGAAACCAGAGCTGCTTGGCAGCGGTCTTCTACATACAGCAGCTTGCACGTTTACGGTGAGACATTTTGTATTAATTATTATTATTACTGATCAGATACATTTAAAACTGTGCTTTAATGTCTTTTGAACACTTTTAAGCTTTGTGTGCCATTACCTCAGTCATTCTGCAGGATGACTAATACTGTTAAGTCCCTGTCATTTGGAACCTGCCTTGCTCTGTGAAGCCTGGATGACGGCTTTGGAGAGACATTACTATTTACAAGCTAGAATTTCTCTCCTTAGGTATGTGCGAAACGTGCTGTATGTGGGGCAGATTGACCCAAGACGTTACTTCTCTCTGCTCTAGCAATCCATCTCTGGCCCTTGGTTAGTTTTACAGCTGATGGGAGCAGGCCCTTTAAGGCAGACACAGCGGTCGCTTTTGACACATGCTCATTTTTTACTTACCTTCCACTGGCTATGGTCTGACTGACGTAAGTAATTCCCCTTTCCTGCCCACACCCATACGGACCTGCGAGCTGCTGAAACTCTCTGGATGTGAAGGGCAAGGAGTGACCTTTCGTTCTGCTTTAGATCCTGGTTTCAACAATACTCATGGGCACCTAATGAAGAATTGTCCTAAATTTTAAGTTTCTAGTTCACTGGAAACGTAAAAATGAACTGTACCAGTTTCCGAGTGACGTTACACAACACTGTACGTATCAGACACACTCTCGGAGCCTCAGTTGAACCCCCTCCTCCACACAGAGGATAAAAATCGGGCTGTGACACAGCCGTGGCACCGAGCCCTGGAGGACGCGGCAGTGGCACGCTGCTCTGGAGGCTGTGCTCCGTGCGCGCAGTACCTTCAGAGGACACGGCATCACTGGGGTTCATAAGCAAAGCAGAGGCTGAAGCTGCCCATAGCTCTGCTCCTCCTTCGAGCGTCCCACTGTGTTTATAGGCAGTTATTATATTTTTAATTGCTACAGAGAATACAGGCAAACCCACACCACACTGTTTATAATGTAACACATAAACCAGGAAGCTTACATGAAAGTGGCATTGATTTTTTCACTTACATTTTTCCTTATTGTTGTTGGTTTTAATGACTGTTGGTCAATCAAATACTGGAGTTTTGTATTTCTTATGTCACCGCAAATGTGAAAGCCGTCGTGCAGTGAGCACAGTCCGCTGAGATCTGAGCAGGTCTGCAGAGGGATACAGCGGTGGCTGTACTGAAAACCTGCAGCCCATCTTCCTAATCTCAAAATTTCAGACTCAAAGGTCAAGTCACAGTCAGTGCTTGCAATGGACAGAGTTCAGTCAATCAGATTACCCTTCTTGATCCTACGCACGCTTTACTTCAAGTCTTCTTTGACGGTTTGACTGTCATTGTAAAATTTTGGGGACTGCATTCTCTACTGTAATATTGCTTCTGCTTTGTGAGATGCCTCTGCTCAGTACAGAGATTGCCTCGGAGCCTAACCTTTATGACTATGTTTGGAGACAGTGCCCTTTTGATAAAAGCATGCAGCCTCTGGAATAAACAGGTCTTTTGTAAAGTTTCACCATTTTGATCCTGAATGGAGTTTCTTCCTCCTTATTTTCCCTCAGGAGATTTTCTTCTAAATGGACACAAAGCCACTCTAGTTTGAAATACAGCTTGTTATCTTGGGAATAAGAAAAACGTATTTCTTAACTCAAAAACATGTCTCTAAATACACGGTTGAACAGGCTAAAGCTTACTGTTAGTTCTCAGAAGAAAATGTTCTTCTGTTTATGAGAACAAAATTTTGTATCTATCTGTGAAGGAATACTGGAATACTTTAGCATCAAGGGACAAGAAGTGTGGGGAGCTTATGAATTTTGCATGACATAAGTGTTGCTATCTGTATGCTTGAGAGGCCACTAGATGATTAAATTGGATATAGTTTTGTTGTGGAAGGAGGGATATGGATCCACATGCTCAATGGTTATAGAACTATAGGGCAAGTGAACAAACAGATGGCAACTTACAGAATGACTATTAATCTCTCTGCTTCCCCTTACTCTGCAGCTGAAGAGACAGGGCCAGAGGTGATTTGGGCAGGATAGCCACCTCTAGGACACAACATGGAGCTCATCAGAAGATTCTCTGGAAGGGGAATGAAACCAGATGCGCTGCAGAGTGAAACCTGGCACAAAACAGGTTACCCAGGCAGAGTAGGAGCTGAGGTGCCCTCTTTCCCCTACCGTACGTTTACATACCAGGGGAAGACAGCTGGGAGAGACCCTTTCCTGGGTACCAGCCAGCCCTGAGAAGAGAAATACTTCATATGGCAGGTTTCAGATCTTGGAAACATAGGGACGTACAGATGTGCCAGATGCTAAAGGCATATGGAATACTCAAGGTCACTGACTCACGTCTGTATGTTGCTGGAGGAAGGTACAGAGTATTCCAGCAGGATGTGAAGTTCTGAAGAAAATCCTTAGATGTGTAATTGTCTTTAGATAAGCCTACACTTTTGGAAGAGAGGTATACCCTGGTTTGAACCGGTTGAAAAAAACATCAAAGGAAGAGAAGCGCAGACACTGACCAGCCTGATACAGAAGACGTCACTCTTATTTAATCCAAGCACTAACACAAAGCCATGATATGTGGTTTCTGGAGCAGAGAACTGACAAGCTTGCCGAATGGCCTGGCCAAGAGCCCAACAGTCTGATAGCAAACTCAGCACGTGCGTAGACTGTTTAGTGGTTTACAGTCTGTTTATTTCTGCTATGACTTTTGTTCTTGAATAAGTCCTATTTAAGCTTCTGAAATCCAGAGCCAATGGCAAATGCTGCTGTTGTCCCTGAGAAAATGAAATGGCAGGTGCCACGCATCCCCACAGTGACCACAGTAAAAAAAACCAAAAAAACCCCAGAGAGCTCTGGAGGGAGACATCACTCCCAGATGGTGATGGAAGGGTTGACCTTTGAAGATGTGCTCCTGAGGAGGCCAAAAAAGGGAAAGGGATGGAAAGGCAGCTGGACTGCGGCAGCCTATGCCAACCCTCTGTGGGACAGAGTTTGCCCAACAGTACTCTGCCTTAACAGGTAGAGAGTCTTGGCTTCCCTTTGCTCTCACCAAGAAAAAGCTCTTCAAAGCCACCTGCAGTTTTGCAGTCAGCATGCCGTTAATGTGCTCAGATGTTACTGCCTTTTAGCCAAGCAGAATTTCTAGACTCCAAAGAAAGCACCGATTTGACTTTCTAAACTGCAATAAAACGCTAGATTTGAAATATGCAAATCCAGGGTTATCTTACCCCTCAATGATATGCTATTAGCAAACATAGTTGGCTATAAAGAAGACAACTCACCACTCCCTTGAGCAAATTGGCTGGATGGATTTAAGTACCACACATATTTGTGAGATTTTTTAACTACTTTATGAGAAGATAACAAGGGAAGCAGAGGAGATGGAAGGAAAAGCCTAAAACCAGTAATTCTTCAGCTATCAGCCTGGGGTCCACCATTACTGACTTTCCCTGCAGAAACTTAAGTCATTGCTTTTCAGTATCAGATAAAAAAACCTCTGGAAGTTGTTGCCAGAAGATATTTTTAGCATCAGAGGCAGAAGCCTGAGATCTACTTGGGCAATTCTTTGTCAAGTAAATGGTCCCAGTGAAATAAATGGGACAATACTCATAAAAAAGCGCTGCATGACCGGACTCCTCTTGTTAGACTGCTAAAAAGACGTGATTAGCACTAGAGCATTTATCTCAGAAGGTATCTTTAGTTTGCTTTACTATCTGGCTTTGTTTCCTAAACAAAAAGTTCTAAATCCATTTTTGATACTGCAAATTCAAACGATTTTGCTCATGAGTATCTTCAATGAAATTAAGTAGAAATAGTCATATTACATCAATGGTGTGACATATACGACATAGTATTTATGTGTGAGTACTGTACAGTGGACTGTAGAGTTTGGGGAAACCTGGGGGCCCCCAATAGCAAATCTTTAGTTACACAGCTGCTAATCACATTGACAGAAGGCCGAATCAAACATTTGATAAAGTTACAACTTCACTAGGTTTGCATTTAGAATGCCTGCAGAAGAAAAGAGTTCGCCAGTTTTCTGCTATATGGTTTGCATGGTATATAGCGTTCATTTCAGGCACTGGAACGGTTTGATTATTTTTTTTCTCTCACTCGCACAGTATAAGAAAAAGAGAGAACAAAATGTAAATGGAATTAGAAAGATCAAACAAAAGGCCTGTTCCCCAGCTAAGAGTGGGCCCAAAGAGCTATTTAAGCTTGGCTCAGGAGTGCTCTCCTGCATCATCTTCTGCAGAGTGGGCCGTGGGGATCGCGTTTTGCATCTTTTGCAAGAACATGAACAAATGAAGGGGGGGGGGAAGAAGTTTCTTTCACTTTGCTGTATGAATTTCCCTACAGAGAGCACTCACCATATTGACTAAAAATACAGTGTAAAACGCAATGCTATGTATTAGTATCACAAGCATACTAGCTGGCAGAATTATGGACCAGCATCGGCTTGTGCTATGTTCTCTTGAGCACCTCTCTCCTTCCTCTTGCCCTCTGTAACCAGCAGCTATGGGACCTGGCCATGGCTACAGCGAAGCAGTCCCCGCAGACTGGCCCTCGGTGATACACATCAAGGCTCGACAGGAACCGAATATTTTGAGAAGGAACTGAGTGAACATAGCTTTTGCATTTCCCAGGGTTTATGGCAGTGAGGTCAGTTTCCTACTAGTATACAATACAACATTTCTAAGAGATATGCTAATGCTTCATGAAATTTAAATGTTACTTTTGATCTATTCCATACTATAAACCCACAGTTACATTTATGAAGTGGCAATAATCAAAGGGTTTTTCAGTCTTAATGTAAGCGAATTCCCACACGCCTATGAATAAACAAGCTGCATGGATTTGGTTCCATACCAACACCGGCTTTGCGGCGAGCGCAGGCAGCAGGGACCTGTCCTGCTTCTCCCCACGATGTGTATCTGTTACTACACCCCTTCACACAGCCAGCGGCGCAGGCATTCTGGGTACCACCCTGGGATGGCCAGGGGGTACGGCCATTCCTCTGAGAGAAAGCAAACACTGGGAAAGCCATGCAACAGCAAAACAGTCACCCAAAAGGGCATCTTCCCCAATGAAGGTGTTTAGACTCTATCACCTACAATTCAAGCCCGTCAACAGCACCGGCTGTGCAGGGGGAAGGGCTTTATGTACCAAAAAGTGCTAATGAGCCATTTGGACTACCAGCTGAATTTTTCATTAGCAACGTTTCCATTTGGGAATTCTTTAACATGATTCAAAACTACTTTACTGGCTTTTTATATCTTGTTTCATGTTCCACTTAACAAACTGCACCTGTCTTGCAGTCCCTACAAGTAGCCCTGATGCCAGAAATGTTCCTCTGGCAGCTGAGGTTTTAGGTTCTTAACCTACTTAAAAATAATTCATTATTAACATTTGGGAAAAAATATCACAGAGGCATTTCCTGATAGGTTACGTGTAAGTGCTGCCACCAACTATAAGCATCACTGAGGCATTTTAATTTTACTAGGTAATCGGCCAGTTGTTGGGACTCACATCTCAATGCATATTTAATTAATTTATAGAAACAGACAGTTCTGGAAACATTAATGATGTCTGTCACAGAGAGATCACAATTTCTGAAAAGCATATACCTGTTCCAAAATGGTGTTGATTCTGTCTACTTCGCAGTCAATTAAGTATCTTTTTTCTTGCCGCCTGTCCATCTCCTCTATAATTCTTCTGAACTCTTGAACATCCTTTATGCTTCCTACAGATCTGGCTGTCACTTGCCAGTTGTTCTGTACTGCTGCTTCCATAATCGCCTGAAGAATGGAAAATCCTATAGGGGGAAGAGACAATGCAACCATTTAAAAACAGAACAAAAATAAAAAACTATGTTGAATGTTTGACAAAGGGTTCACAAAAACTTGCATCACCTAAAGGGACACGGACTAGCTAACAGCCTGCAAGTGCTTCATTACCGGAGAAAGCAACAGTGTAGGGACCAGTTTCTTCTTTCAGCTACGCCACTGCCAAAGTCACTGACTTCAGCAGAATTGCTCGGCGGTATATTACTGTGAGGCGTATCAGAATCTGTCCAATATATCATATTATGATCCTCTCAGGGATGTTTATGGTCGTGCTGGGGTCCGTGCCAGCTGAGAATAGGAGCCTGCAGCCATTACTTGGGCAAAAGTCCATCAGCTTGAAGAGCCGGACAGAAGGGGTAATTTGCCTGTGCAGACTGCAGCAATGGGTCATTAACTGGCAAAGATCCAAGCGCCGCACAAGAATGCCAATTAAGTCATTGCACTGGTTATCGGAGCCACAAACCACAGGAGAATATTTTACTGATACTCACTTTGATTTCAAAAAATGTTTTTAAATATGGAGTCTAGCAGCATTAACCACACTTTCAATGCTTTCATTAAGGTAATACCAACTCATTTAGCAGCCTCAACAGAGGAGAGAAGCAGCACAGAATGACCAAGACTGCACAGTGGGAAATTAAACAAGCAAACAGCATTTCATTTCTTGTGAACAACCGTGTCTGGGCAGCAGACTGAACTCAAGTCAAGTCCCCAGGCAAAAGGTGGTGGAACTGGGAATGGTCATCTCCTTCAAGTCATGCTATGTAGGAGCCATCAGAAATTGATTTGCATCCCTTTATTACGGTATGTAGCTGGGAATTTGGTGAATTATCTGTTTTGATTCAGGAAATTAAAATTTTTGCATAGTTCTAATTGTTTTAAATCTGGGCGGATGCCAATCAAAGAGAGAGGTCATCTACTTCAAGCATACACAGTGGTTTCCAGTGGAGTTTCTTTGTACAGAAACATCCATGGGAGCTGTGTTTCTGTCCAGATAATTTATTTCCAAATCTTTCCGTCCAATCATTCAGTCAAACTGTGGATTTCTTATCCACAGCCAGATTTCAGAAGCTCAGAATGTCTTCACACACACAAACACATAAACATACAGGACCAACAATCAATTAATTGTGCTCAGTGATAACCAGTCCCCTACGCGTCTGAAACTGAAAGGAGTTTGAGCTACAGATGAACAACACATTCACTGCTTCAAATTATACCAATAGCTATTCTGAACTCGGATATCATTGTAGGGGTACACCGATAACAAAGAACTTGTGCTGCAGTCTGATCTTCCGTAGGCTGCTGTAAATCTGTAGTGGCTGTCTGAAGCCGGAGGAGCTGCATCATTACCTCATTACAGACACAAACAAGGAAAGAGTGTGATTTTCTAGATTGCGGTTAGATTATTATAATTTACCACGTGACTTCCTTAAGTCTCACTCAAAAGCCTTCACCTTCCCTGTGCAGCCTCCTTGATTCTTAATGCTTGTCTTTGTATGAATGCACTTTGCCATCCCATGAAAGGTGGTGACAATTAATATGTACGCTGGTTCAGAATTCTTCCTGGCATCTTCTTTCCCCTGAGACTATTGAAAGGGAGGCATTTACATATGTATAGTACAATGAACTCAGTCTTCCTTAACATCATATTTTACAAAAATGGCTGTGATGTCTGTGACAGGATTGTGATTCCATTACATGTACGAGGAAGATCTAAGCCCAAGATATTTGGTTGGCTGCAAACGAGGAATTTTGATGTAGGAACATAAATACCATTAATGGGGATTTACACTTGCTTTGTGTACAAAGATGTGCTTTAAAAAAAATATGATTCCACTAAATAATGTATATTTACAACTTTGTTTCATCATTCATATAATGTTTAAGTATGAACCCTGAGCTTGCTGTAAACAACAGAAAACAGTCCTTAAGTCTATTTTTTTCACTCCAAATTGAACAAAATAGTTCAACATATTATAAAAAATCATGACACTTTAAAAAAATCCATAGGTCTATTTTTTACTAATAACATATACAAAACTTACGAATTGTCTCAAGGAAATAAGTGAAAACGAACACGCTGGAAAGCAGATGCCGTTGGTTGACTGCCATGGACCCGGTTTCAGCTAACGCTGTTTGAGTCAGAGCTTGCTTTGTCAAACCTTGAATATCTCAGAAGAAAGCTGGGCAATTTTCCTAATTTTGTGCAATTGCATGTTGGTGTGGGTGTGAGTGTGTGTGTTTCTGCATGCGTGTGTATTAGTCAGTGGTTATCATTTGCAGAAAGAGAAGAGCAAGGTTACTCAGCAGCCTTTCTCCTAAGCATGAAAATATAATTACAGTAATCTTAGCGTGAAAAAGTTCCAGAGCTTCATCCCTTCTGTCTCCTGTTTCTCCTTGTCACACCAAGTCTTTACAGTCGCAGTCCCCTCTACCCTTGTCAGTTCTTGAAATCCTCCCTGCGGCGACCGCCCGTGCTGCGCCAGCTCGCCTCTCTCGGGCCCTCTCCCTCTCCCGTCCCCACTTTGAGAAGTACCATTCGCCCTTCCTGCGACGGCCCGTTAGGCCAGTCCTCTGACCACCTCCACAAAGCCCACCGCCCCTCGCTCTGCAAAAGCGCGGTCGGAACCTCCTGCCTTCAGGAAGGCAGCACGCTGCCATCTGCCCAGCCGCGCGGCCGCGGTGCCCCCCCCCCCCCCCCCCCCCNCCTATGGCCTTCAGCGCCATTTACCACATTTTACATTCTTGCCCATTACGTGATATTTCTGTAAACAACATGTCCCAGGCTCCAGCTGTACTTTACCATTAAGAGAGCTGTTACATAAGCTGTGTGATTGTTCGAATAAAAAGACCGTTTTATCTTCAAATGTGAACTTTTCTTTCTCCTTAGCATAACAATGGAAGCTGTGACAGTTCAGGGGTACCGCCAGCGTAATGAATGGGGAAATTATTTTCCCTATTTTATGCATGTCAGTGACCAGACCTGTACCCTGAGCGTTTCCATCCCCCACCCTCCAGTAAACACGCTGTGTGAATGCTTCGCGAGAGGTGCTGCTTGCCCCGGAGCATCCCGGAGGTGCCGAACTCTCCCGGGCGCTGCTCTTCCCATCTGCCCCAAAGGAAACCATCCAGCCACAGCAACTACCTCCAGTTTGTAGTTTTCCTATGGTCTGCATCAGGTCTACCCCAAAAGACTAAAGGACTGATAATTCATCAGAGGTCTGTGAAGAAGCCATGAGGGAAAGGCTTTCTGTTGCTGGTTTATACTACTTCAAACAATAAAGCCAAAAAATATTAGATAAGACCAGAAAAACTGACATCCTCCTAGAAGATTACAGCAGTGACATCACCTCAAAACACGTTCATAATGCCATTACTAAAATTCAGAGCTTGTTTGTTCTACAGTCATTAACACAAATACAGACAACAGGAAAAATTCATTCAGACCCCAATCTGATCTTTAAACCTCTTTTTTCTTAGTCGTACCCTGGATGCGAAGGCATGCATTTTTCTGGAAGCTCTGCCTCTGCGGCCAGCTCTTCTGATGGCACTACATCCCTTCACTGCACTACGTCATTAACACGTTGGCTTACTGATTTACAAATGTGTCTGGTCACACCACGGCGATGCCCATACTTGCCAGGTCATGTAACAGACCCGTATTACGTTTTGGTCCCTTTTAGCCGTGTACTGGGGAGGAGTTGCTCCTCCGGTCTTTGACTGCAATCACACAAGTCAATCTGATCCACACCTACTAAAAACTTAGACAATCCTGGCCTTAATATTCAAAGGTGTCGTTGCCTGGCTTATTCTTAAAATACTGATCAGTTAAAAGAGCTAACCCTCATCTAAACAGTTTGCAAAACGCCTGGGCTGGAGGCAGCTAATAAAACCAGAACAAAACAAGCGCCCAGCTTACTGCCACTCGGTGAGCTGAAGCAAGAGTATCCTGAGTTCCGCTGACTGAAGGTTGCAAAGAGGGAAAATATTCAATATAAATTTCCCTCAAAGCAGGGAAAATATTATTGGTTGTAATGCTATCTCTGCACTTTACACAACCCAGACAGAATTACATTCTCGGCAGTCCCCCCTGCAGCTGGATTAAGACACAAATTCACCCAGTGTCTTCCCGCTTCTGCCAGGGAAGCAAAGCCCGTATCTCCTCTCTCAGATCGTCCCTCTGACAGAAGCATCTCTCAGCTGACCCTGCGAGCACAGGTGGAGAGGACATTTCACTCTTTTGCATCTGTGAAAGCTCATGAAATGTCCCACGTCCACGTAAGCAAAATTCATGGGAGCAGTTTGCTCAGCCAGATCAAATTCCATGGACTACATCATTGAACTTACTCATTTAAGTAACAGCAATCATTAATGTCATGAGTAAACAACCACACTGGAACATCTATAGCATCACGTGAGCCCTCGCAATTGGCAACACAGTTCCTACTGAAAAAAAAAATTACCCACTTATGTAAATCACTCTCTTCCTGAATGTTCCTGATAAGATCTTGGATGTTAACCTTCTATTAGAAACGAAAGCGCATTTGCTTGCAGTCCCTCTTTCTTTTGCCTTGCTGAGTACCAAAGATCTCTGAGGGGTATATTTTCCTGGCACACAGCATGTTTGTGTCAGCTGAATGAACATCAGCTCTGATCTGAATACTTGTGTTTTGAACTACGTATCTGGGACACAATACGAAGAACGAAGATTCTGGCCTGCGAGTGAACTTCAGGGATTTAAGTATGGAGATGTGTTTGACAAGGGCACAATGAACTCATCAGAAAGGAGCCATCAAGGCAAGTGCTTCCCCAAGATAAATGCAAATTCTATGACGCCAGCTTACATTTCAAGCATACCAGAGGTCTGTAAGTTGAGATATACTTGGATATTTTGTGTGGTTGGCACTGAGCCTAGCACTAATGTAAAAGCAAACAGATCAGCATGTTAGGTGCGAGTAAAGAACAACTAGCCAACCCAAACCACTCCCTATCAGTCAAAATCCAAACATGACAGGCAGGCAGGCAGGCTTTGCACAACCTGCGTCAATTTTATAGTAGGGGAAGAAGCGAGGAACAAGCCACTAATTAGTCACCAGTGAGAGATGTAGCAAATGACTACTACACTGGAGTGCTCGTTCAGTCTAACACGTGTAAGATCAAATTATTAAATAAAAGTAGAATAACTGCATTCCATCTGCTTTCGACCTGATCACTTCTATCTGGTAACCAGCATGTAAAGTGTAACACTCTGCTCTTCTGGTAGCAAACAACCTTACAGACCAAGCAGCAAACATGATCTAAACATTATTTTTTTCTTCTGCTTTTTCTATTCAGTAAACCTGTAGCTTCGCCTGTACATACATTACATTATCGCAACCTGTCATCCAGAAACAGACAACTCTACACAAACAGGTATGTCAGCTTGGTTGTGTGAATGTGAACTTGCCTGGCTCTAAAGGAGAATTTACAGGAACCATCTGGTCTGCATTTACTTGAGATGGGATAATGCTGAATGCAAGTAAAAGACTATTTTTTTTTTTAACGGCTCTTTCTGAGTGCGTTTCACCTTGATCTGTTCTTTCATAACAACCTTGTATCTAACTCACCCCTCATTTTACTCAAGTTTTAGGTCAGCGCAATTCCAGTGTTTTTGAATGAAGCTGTGCCAGTGAAAAACGAGAGTAATGTAGTAAGGGACCAAAGAGTACAATAACCAAGGGCAGACATAAAGATGCCGTAAGCAATGCTGTCACCTCCGTAAAGGGAATTTTACATATGACTTTCACAATGATGTGGACAAGCGTCCTGGTGTAGGACAGATAGGTACACCTCAATACAATATGATCCAAAGTTTATTGAAAAAGCTGTGCTCCAGTTTTAGCTTCGCTATTAAAATCTTTATTTAAGTATTTCCAAGGGAATAATAATGGAGCGATTATAGCTTCTGGATGCAGATCACAGAATTGTAGAATTGTCTAGGTTGATGGGACCTTTAAGATCATCGAGTCGAACCATCAACCTAACACTGCCAAAAACTACCACTGAACCATGTCCCTAAGCACATTCCAATGATAATCCTGCCCAACACCCATTTTCCTGAGTGCCCTGAATTCTCCAGCAAGGACACACTCCAAGTGACATTAGTAAATTCAAAATAAGCCATTTGCTGAGTACAGTCCTGCACCCCGCTGGTATGGGGAAGCCAACAGCATAACGTTAGTACAACACCATAGCCTTGCCTAGATGCAGCCTTCCAGAGTGGCTTCTTTCCCTTCTGTTCACCTGTGACCACTTCTATCCTTCGGCCACACTACCCTGCAGCCTCACTTACTGCCTCCTGTGTGGTACAAGCTAGAATGAGCCCACACCGAGCTCTGCTGCTTGCAACACACCAGCCTTCAGCTGAAAAGCCTTTGAATGAGATAATCAGAACAGAAGTTTCTTTGGGTGAAAAACAAGAAACCAAGATACACAGATATTACCAACCACTTCTTTCAGACCACCAAAGCTGGGTTTTTTCATTACTCCTGTGCAGCAGTTACTGAAGTAACCAGATGTAGCCACCCTGGATATAAAACATCTCAGCCATAACCCTCTTGATGTTAGTTGCCATCAAGCTGACCATAGTGAGGCCTACGTGAGATGCTTTGACCTTATTCTGTCCTTAACTTCAGGCATATTTGGATGACAGTCCCTTAGGTTCTCTTTATAGTCAAGAGAGAGAGATGCCATGTAATTTTTCTGTGTTTGGAACATGCATGGAAATCAACGGAAGAAGATACAGACATGAAGTTGTGTAAGGCATCACCATGCAGGTATCACTTACAACTTTTACCTGCAATTGAGAAACTAAAAGAGAACAAAAATCCCAACGTGTTGACTAGCACTCAACTGATGAGGCTAATTACTGCACGTTAAAAATACATATCTAATTGTGTTTACATATTTATCTCAGCAAAAAGATTCTAATTAGGAATCACAGAGTTAGCAATTATCAGACTGGAAAAGAAAACCTAACTTGTCTGCAAAACAACTGTAGCGCATTCCATGTGAAGCCAGGTCTCAAAGGGAAAGCTGACAAAAACCAAAATCAGAGCATGCGCAGATGTTGCAAGACACGGTGAATTCAACTCACCTTTTGTGGGCAATACTGACTTTGAGGAGATATATTTGGCCTATCGTATGACTTGGAGAAAAATAGAAAATGAAAAGCCCCCTGATAAATATCGCAACAGTGTGCTGCTTCTCGGCGATGAGCCAAGCTGCTGAACCACCTTTCTCAAGGCTTGACTGTGGCTGGTCTGAGTGAGGTGGTGCAATGAATACTGCTGTTATTTTAGAAAAAAAAGGTGTGCTCCAGTGCTAACACTGGCTTTCCCACCAGCATTGATATGGCTATACGGATTTCCTTCCCCTCTTCAATGAGCCTGCAAAACTCCTGATGTACCTCTGCCTTAATGAAACGCTTTAGCCCGGCTTCATTGGTTCAGAAGAACATCACGCCTGGGCCTGGATCTCCTGCAGAGCGGTCTGTGCTTAACACAAAGCAGTGCACTTCCCACGAGATGTTTTTGCATCATCCAGTTTTCAGACAATTCTCACAAAAACGTTAACAATGTTAACAACAATGCTAAATAACGCTCAAAGCACTGCAAATTAACAGATTAATTGCTTATATGAAGTGAGCAAATAATAAATTTGACAGAGAATAAAAAAATTATTTGGCCTATCCCATACAGAGAATCAGTAATAGAGCCAATTTTCAAATTCAGGTTCTCCTGATTCATATGTAGATTTATTTTTATTTCAAGCTGTAACACAGTTGAACAGATAATTTTAAAGATTCCGATAGTGCCTACAAACACAGTAGCCACTGAAATTACACAGTAAAAACATCAGCGAGGTATCTCAGAATACATTTTCCTCCTATCTTATTTGCTAGAGTAAAATGAACAGCTACCCAGCCCCCAGTGAACTGGGATACTGAAAGAAAGCGTTATTTATTATTTTAGGTAAAGTTAAACAATTGTGATACGATTACAAATAGAGTTAAAAAGGAAAGTATTGTGTGGAATTATTATCTGACAAAGGAAATAAAAATGAATTCTCTTTTTAGCTTAAATAACTTTTTTAGCCAAAAGAGAATATTAGTGCATTTATTCTGTTATAGGCAATAAATGTTCTGGAAAAAGGAAACTTACCCGCTTATCAACAGCAGAGGATTTTGAAAATAGCTAAAACTCGGCCTCGTGTATCAGTGCATTCATCTAAAGAGCTAAAAATGTAGTTTCAGTGTATGCTGCAAACTTAAAATTATTGATAACACAAGTTAATTCGTTGCCATGACATGCATAAGGTTTTTAACATGAGTACGCAAGAGTATTGCTGACTGCCTTCTTTTAAAAACATGTCTGGAACTGCTGAGTCTAAAAAATGATAAATATTATTCCTTTGAAGAAACAATCACAGGAGATTATGGTAATCAGGCTATGAATTCAAATACATATTCATCACAAAAAAAAAAACTGGATTCACCTCGGATAAATGTCTTGGAAAAGAATTATGCTAGTTGAATTGTCCTCAAACATAGTAAAATTATTCTTTCTATCTGACCTTCAGTCAATCATGTTAGAAAAATATTTATTCCTCTCCCTAACCTTTATCTACACTTTCTGTTTCTCAAACTACCTGAGCAAACAAATCTTTTGCCTCTGAGAATTTTCATTAACAGATGCTATCAGCCTTTCAAAGTCTGTCTTCATCAACATCTCACCCTTTGGTATCCAGCATTTTAATTGCCCTTGCAGCTGGAATGTGTCTCATGTCTCAACCCGTAAGTTAATTTCCTTTTATTTATTCTGAACACTAAAAAAAAGATAGCAATCAAAGGGCGAGTACTGATTTTAAAAATATTCTGAAATTTAAATGAGTTTTTATGATAATATAAATGATAATTTATGGATCCATACTCACAGTCTGCATGTGTGTTTCTTTTTAGTCCCTCGGTTATTTCTGCCAATGGTTAGCAACAAGCAGCTTTTATATAGCACTATTACCTATATCACCTCAGTGCAACCATTTATCTTCATAACAACGATGTATTCATTAATTACAAGGTCTCATATTAATTCAAAACAGGTCTGTATACCTCCTAGACCACTTGACAATACAGATTTGGTCTGAAATGGGCTTGAACATACAAGTATAGTTCTACCGCATTGATCAGAGCACAGAATATATCATCTAACCTGCTTTATACTGATCCTTCCTGTAGCAAAGCCACAGGGTGACAACTGACCAAGTTAGCACAGAATTAAGAGGGGATCAATAGACAATATCTGACCCAGCAGAAGGCTCGGGGGTAACAAGTTACCTTTCAAAGCATCTCAGGCAGATGAGGTGGCAGAATGGGGATGGAGTGGTTCAGTGCTCTGCATCAGTGCCCTAACACCACCACTTCTTGCACCACCATGTTCTGTGCATCAAAAAGACCTGGTTTATTCTGCAGGGCCGTGACACACAACAGGCTCACAACCTACAGAGTAAAGACCCATTGTCATGCAGGAAATTCCTGGGTTTTTACCTGCTATTGAAGAAAGAGACTAAAGGGGAAAACAATGCCTTGCTTTTATTATTCAACCTTATAATCCCATTTGAATGTCAGACATCTCTTCCATTGTACCAAAACTCATTAAGAATTTTAGAATTAGCTATCCCTTCTCTGCTAACGCACAGAATATTTTTTGTCTGCTGCTTTGTATTTTGCAACTTCTAAGTACAGAGGTTGTAGCCGGTAACCTTCGATGGGCATAACCGTCCCCAGATTTAAGCATCTGTGGTCGGTTACTGAATATGCTATTCCTGATTTAGCTCAGGAAGGCAGCTCAGATGAAATATTAGGCTGGATTATATAGAAATGTGCAAACATTTTAGCATAAATATTTGCTAAGCAGAGACAGGATTTGTGATTCGTAAGTTTAGCTCTGGCTTCATTTCTCCAAGTGTTGATATGCTCAGTTGGGGAAAGAAGGAGAGGGAGAGCGTTCTTGGAGTTGGCTCCACACATCAGCAAGGGTTGTGCTTCAGATCTAGACTCTTCTACAGCATCCAAGCCATTTACGACTACAGCACT
>VUYV01000039.1:4745186-4806734 GCA_008711295.1 Anarhynchus alexandrinus
CCCCCCCCACTATGGTGCCATCCCATTCATTTTTATGCTCCCCAACTGGAATTCGCACAGGATGACATAACATGATTTTGATCAAAAAAAAAAAAAAGTTACATTACGTAGGCATGCGTAGAGTTTGTCTAATTTACTGTTCTGATAATTGATGGTTTAGAAATACCAGTATGATGGGCTTCACAGAGAAACTCGACTCAGGGAATAGCCGATATGACTTCATAGGCAATTTCAGCAGAGGCTCAACCTTGCCATACATGGTGACCTTGGACAAAAACTGGTACTGCATTTAAAGGACCTGCTGATACACCTGACAGGCATATACCCTCAAAATATGTCCCAAAATTAGCATAATGAAGTGTAAACTTCTGGATCACCACGAACACCACACGGTATCAATAAAAGGTTACACATCCTTCAAGAACTAATGACCATTAGATCTGTGTTAACTGAACTATACACCTATATATATCCATGACTATACAGCAAAATCACTGAACACGTAAAAGTATGTTTCTTAGTTTTATATTATCAATAAACATTAAAAAAATAACCTTGTTCTTGCATGTGCACATGGTAAATGGTAAAGATTCTGTTAAATGATCTAGAAATGGTAATAACCAGAGTATTTGAAACAACTAATACTTTTGCCTATGATCGTCTCTGAAACGGGCTCACTTCGCAGTGCAGCATAAGTGAAATTTTCACAGGTATTTGTCTCTTATTTTCAAAAGTGACTCGGGTAGGATGGTAGGAGTAGGTTTTCAAAGCCAATTAAGGTGCGGAAGAATCTAAGCAGGTGGGGTACCGGCACTCCACTGACTTGAACGGCAGTCAGGCATCTATGTCATCGAGGGGCTTTTCACAGTGTGACTATGTGTATGTTAAAACCCTAAACACCTCTGAAAGACCCGTCCTGTGTGCCTTTGGAAATCGCTTATGAAAATAGAATATGTACTTCTCAGAATATGTACTCTCTGGCCTGCTTAAAAAGTGGCACAGAATTCTCTGCAGAATACAATGTTAATTAGTTATTTCATTGCAACATGTTCAACAAGTGCACAGATAAGGACTGCCTGACTAAATAGAATGTACACATATCAGATTCAGACTATCAATTATTAGCTTGAAGAAGAAAAGGGAGTTAGAAAATTCCCCTCCAAGGTTGCAGAGTGGTAGAGTATCTATTACAAAAAGAACGGGTTGCATGTAAACTGCAAACTCCCTTTTTCATAGTTTCAAAGTAAATTGCTCTTAATGTTTTCTGAGAGTTGTTTTGTAAAATTAGGAAGCTGTAACAAACACATTCTTGGGACCAGTCAGCCTCAGTACTCCAATTATGTTGGGCTCTGCACCCAATTACACTGCCAAGTGCTTACTATTATTTAAAACGTTTATATGCTATTTGAATATTCAATCCAATATTCAGTGAAACAAAAGAACTCTTCTATTCCATTTGTTTTGATATTACACTGATGCATGACTACTCTTCCATGACTCCAAAGCCTCACAAATCTGATTGCACAGTTCGCAAACGACAATGATAAAATATGCAAAAAGTTTAGTATTATCTAATCTGAAGGAGCAAATAGACAGTGAATGGCACACACAGCTAGAAGCACAACCACTGATAGTTCTGATCACTCAGTTTACAGTTACTGTAGTCATTTAGGCAGAGAAAGATTTCACAGAACAGGGGAGGTCCCTGGTATATAGAGTGGAAAGGTTAAGTACTCTGTGCAAATCAATACTTTAAAACAAAAGGTTCTCATTCCACCACTGCCCTCCTTCAGTAGGGTGGCACTTGTTTAGTCTTATTTTTTTCCCCAAGTAAACTAAACAATTTTTCTTTCTTTTAACACTTTCTGCCACTGTAATTATCTCTGTGCAGGTATGAAAGGCAAGGGAAAACCAGGTCGGTCACGCCTGTGAGCAACTGGAGTTGACTTCAATAAAAAATTTCCATCTAACCTTACTAATTATTAATGTACAGATGTTCTAAGCTCAAAATATAATGCCTGTGCTTACTCCAGGGAGCTGGTCCCCTCTGACTGGACTCAATACTAACTAACCTTCCTCCTACAGTGGAATATCAAGCCACCATCTTTCTCTTTACAGCAAAAGTTCTATTATTGTTGTTTCTGCAAAAAAAGCAAACATTTAAAAAGCATATTCTTTAAACACTGGATTATTATGACTGTGCTATATACCACAGCATATCAAGATGTCAAGAATCACATTTTAAGTGTACTGCTCTCACTGCAACAGCTCTCACTGACGTCTTAGCTCTCAATGCCAGATTTTCTTGCTCACTGTTTGGAGCATGTCCCACCACTTCACCGATTCCTTCTCTATTTATGCAGCAAAAATTTTGCCCTGGTTTTAAAAGGTCTACAGTGTGCACCTCTGTCCTGAATCTTTGGAGAGCCCTTTTGTCTCTGCCTGTAATGAAAGCCTTGGTGTCTTCATCCCTGTCTTTCAGAAATAGCACTGTTGTCTCCCCTGCTACACTTCATGGCTTCTACTCATTTAGTTCCCCCATTGAGATTCACCTCGATCACCTTGGGCGATGTGGAACTGAGGGAGGATTAAAAATAAAAGCATGCTGGCTGAAAGACACAGGGCTGAGACCATGGTGGTACCACCACGCAGTTAAGCATGTCGTCTATACTGCCACTGATGACATGCTGCACTAGTGGTTAGGGTACTCTAGGATAAGCCATGTCAGAACTTCAGCCTAACTTAAGCACACTCCCGAGTGTCTTCTGTATTGAGGACTCCGAAGAGAAGTGGATTTATCCCATTATCTGTCCTGAACAGCAGAAAAGAAACAACTTGACTTTCCAGTTCCTCAAGCTTCTACATAACACCACCATCTCATTTTCCACATATAGTAATATTTTATTCTCCCTTTTACACTCTGGAACTGTAACACCTTGGGAGTGAAGCAGGAAGAGAGCTAAATTAACTGTGTATGTTCTAGATCAGCTCTTTTCCATTTCCAGCAGAGTTTTAAAACACTGGCGATCAACACTAGCCTAAATCCGCTTCAGCTAAAGCTACAGCCATGTGGAATTTTTGCAGGAATTCAGAGACCACTTGAGACTATTCCAGCCATATTCCTGAAGAGATTAGTATGTGTTATTCCTAAAAGAGTTCACAAGAAGACTGAGTTTAGACCTAAGCATATAAACTTGAATGACAGGAAGGACCTCACGCAATTCAGAACTTAAAACCCACCAATTTGCAATATTTTTCATACGATTCTTTGGCTCAGAGATCAGGCCATGATGGCCACAGAGCCTGTCACCAGCTATA
This sequence comes from Anarhynchus alexandrinus, assembly GCA_008711295.1. Lineage (NCBI taxonomy): Eukaryota > Metazoa > Chordata > Aves > Charadriiformes > Charadriidae > Anarhynchus > Anarhynchus alexandrinus. The sequence goes on from VUYV01000039.1 coordinate 4,748,505, forward strand.
AGAAATCTTATTCACAGTCTAGACCTGCAAATACTTCTTTTGAAGCACAGTAATCACAAAGTAATTCACCTAATCCAAATCACTGAACGCTTCTCCGACACCACTGAGTTCCAGGGAGTTTTGCCATTGACTGTGGAGGGACGTGCATCAGGTGCTCTACGGAACTGCTTACATGGGTAAACACACATCAGCAAGGTGAGTCTCTGATTTTGCACCACATGCACCATAGTTTTTCCACTGTGCTGATGGCTTATTATTTCTGGTTGAACACAGTAACACAGCTCATCTCTTGAAGTTAAAAATTAACTTGTACTGGCCAATCACAGTAAACTATTAAAGATAAAGCAAAACAATATTTAATTCTGTTATACATAAATTGGAAATCACGTCTCTTCAGGTCTGTTTGTCAGCTTTACATACTTCAATTTCTTTTTCTTAGCTTCCTTCTGATGGATCTCTTCAACCACCAGGACTCTAATTCTTACCAGTAGCACTTACCAAAGTGGAAACTCATATCTGTTGACAACAAATGAGTATTTAGCTCTCACAGCGTATCAGCAGTAACTTAGATCTTTTAAGAGAGTTCATTTTTTGATGGCCAAAGAAGAGAGAAAGAATGAATTTGAATCCAAATTATAATCTTTTAGAAAGTCACAGAGGCCAATTCATGGCCTGTAGAAATGAGATTCAAGCAGTACGGAAAAGTCTAATACACTAGACATACCTCCCATTGATTTCTCTAGGAATTTTGCACGGAGCTGAACATCTGGTGTGGCACAGGAAAGCTCTTCCTTGCCGTCAGACATTCATATTTTCTTGCTTGATTTTTCTCTTAAATAAACATTCGTTATTGACAACGTGAGAAAGGTTTCACTCCCTACTGAAGCTTCAGTTCCTGTATCCGTCACGTAGTTCCTCAGAGCAACAACATTGAGGATGATCTTCAAACACACACTGGATTCACCTTCAACACTCTGGCGCCGTGGGATTGCCTCGCAATACTTGTACTGAGCTTCTGCACCAGTAGTCATCTTTCAAAGAACGATTTAAAATTTCTTCTTGGCATCTGAAGACCAAAATCGTGGCTTCTCTCCCAAGTGTTCCAGAATACCATTACCAGCACAAAGGAAGGTGGGAGATGTGGCAGCACTCAGACTGCGTTAAAGCAGCTGCTCCACACTCAGGCGGAACGTGGTGGAAGCCAGCTTTTCCCTACTTTGCTGGATATACAGACTGCATCCCTCCACACAGTAAATAAAACCACACCACCTGTATCTGACATAGACATACTAACCTCAGTCATGTATTGCTGAAAGGCTATTTCAAATATTCTTTCTCCCAAAAGTCACATGGATAATACACTTTGTTTCTTTGCAAAGAATCCCAAGGAAAAAAAAAAAAGGGAAATATCTAAAAAGACAAAATATTGCCATGGTGCCCATACTCCTTTTTTTTTGGCCAGAAGCCATGTCATTCTTTTCTGGCTGGCTTGTTCTGTCACAAACAGAGTGACCTTTATTGAATGGTCAGCAAATGTGATGGTTTTAACAGAGCTACTGTTGCAGTGAAACTGATGCACCATGATTGTATGCTCGCCCACAGAAGGTACAGGCTCCACTGGGTATTGTCAAAGCAACTCATAGCAGCTGAACGCAACAATCCAATTAGTGAAACAAGCACAGTTCATGCATAAAGTCACTTCCAGGCACCATTAGAAAACAAGACCCCAATGTATAAAGGCTTGCTTTTTCAACTACGCGTTTCTGTTAACCGCAGAAGAAATTGGGATTACCTTGCAATTTGACTTCATCTAAAAAGACCAGAGGTCTGGAAGGGGCCACTTCTCCTTACAACACTGTGGCAGAGCTGGTTGCTAGAATACAAGAGTATGCAGTGGTCCTTTACAATCAGGGCCACAGCTGATGGAAGAGACACCGACTCCTCTGTTCTCCACAAGGAGTATAAAAAAAGCTTGCTTTCCTGGCAGGGTAATTTTTTTGTTACTTAGCTTGATGGATTCTGGAGCCCTTACCCTGTTGCTTTGGATTTTTGCTTTGAAAACTGAATAACACAAAGGAAAAGCTCTCATCAGCTTTAATGGGATTTTTATCATGGTATTTGTAGGGACTAGTGTGCGAACGAACGATACGTGCCATTGGGGCTAAGAGATAAGCCAGTCTCAACATTTGATTTTGTCTACATTCATCTACTCCATCCGCAAAAATACTCCCACCAGTAGAAGATACAACTATGTACCATGGCTTCATTTGGCTCCTGTGGTGCCACAGCACTATTCGTCTTCTGTATGAGATGAGACAAAAATTACAGAAATTAGGCTGGCTGGCTGAAAAGTACCACGCAAGAAATATGACAGCACGTAGACCTGACTGCTTCTTGTCTGATGGTTCTTGCATCTGGGTAGAACCTACTCTCAACAGCCTTAGCTCCGAAATAGCTCCTTACAGTAGGCACAGTTCAGGCAGCTGTTCCTGATAATCATTCCTAATGTAAATACCAACTAACACCTGGGGCAAAGGGACAGCATCTCACATTTACATGAGCAAAAAATAAAACAAACCTGAAAAGTTTGCACTGCACCTGAACAATTTTAATCAAAACCTGTTATATTTGTCTTAGGAAAATGTGTTAATGATAATTTAATGCTTTCTATTTAGAATATGTTTATAAATATCTATAAATGATCAATGAATGCCAAATAATTTTATACAATGCAGAAGGGCAATAATTTGGTGATTTAATGATTTAAAAATCATCGCTACATATTTGTTTTGCTTTTGACCAAATTTAACACAGGAAACTATTTATAATATGTTTACTTTAATAAGTGTCTTAACTGTGATTTTTTATTTTTTAAATAGTTCTTAATAAAGTAAAATGAAGTGTGGATGGTAACTGAAGGCAGGTATGCAAATAATCCTTGTCCCAGTAAAACTATATCCTCGTACAGAACAATATGATAAAATATTCAACTGAGATGTGGAGATTGCTAAAATAATGTCCTGATGCAATTATTTTTGGCAAAAAGGAGTGTGTTTATTGCTGGTTGGTTTTCTTCTGTAAAGTGTGGTCATTGGCCACCCTCAGATAAATTAAAATGTTCTCTGATGCCCCACATTATTCACATACGGGCATATAACTTCACTTACCGTTTAGGGAAGCGTCCCGTTAGCAATTACAGCTCCATTAACTCAGTAAGTGACCTGGTGAATTTTTTTCAGTTAACATTACATTTACTGGAAGAATAGAGCTTTAGGAGAGGAGGGGACCACAGCTACGAGTTAGTTTAGGCCAAGCTGAATTTATAACTCTCGCTGGAAAAATTGAAGGAAAACACTTTTCAGAAAGTTAACACTTTCAAAATCTGAACAAAGATTAAAGTAAAGGTTAGTTTTCAAATAAGACGGACCAAATTTTTTGCAGTTAAACTAGCATTTTTCAGCTTGGTCCAAAATGAAATTTGAATTTGTTTCACTCAACATTTCCCCCTCCTTCTCAGGTTCCACTTGACTTTATTTTGAACAAAATTTTCTTTCTAAGCTTTAATTCTGTCAGGCAGGAGAGAAAATATATATTTGTTACTTATGTTGAAGAGCCTAGAGTTATATTATCACGGAATAAAGTAGAAAGCCCTGGAAAGCAAATGAGAAAAGACTGAATAGTGACTTGAGAACAAGGCACCGCACCAAGGAATATTCTGTAAAGGACAATCATTTAAAAAAGACTAAAACTAGGAAAAAACAACAGCTTTCAGCTTTTCTTTAACAAATATGTCCCTAAAAATCCCTGAAGGATTACGTGGAAATCATTAGAACATAATTTTTATTAGTTTACAGAAAACTAGTTTCCCTTGTGACACAGCGATTTCTGGTTTTATTGTTTCTTGACTCCGGTCTCTGTATGACAATTGAGGCTGCTATTCTTCATACTGTAACTCACATAAATATACCTCAAGTAATAAAACTGAAGCTAATTCTCAATGTTCTAGCAAAATGTCCACTGAAGCCTCTCCATTTCCCCTCAGTCCAGTGCAATAATCAGCAATTATTTGTTTAAAGTAGTTCTCAGGAACCCCCATTGGGGTAGATGCTGTAGAAACAGAAAGCAAAAATGTATTCCCTCCCCACCTTCAGTAATGACTGCAGGTTAAAGACAACAATTAAGTGCATTTCTACCATCTGAGCTCGAGTGGTATAAAACATGACAATCAAAATATTACAAAGGGGCCCACAATAAAACTTATTATTGATACAACAAACTCATTGTTCTTAAGCAAACATTTTAAATAGCATCCATTATTCATGTGAAGTCCTAAAAATTACCTATCTGGGATTTGGAAAAAAGAACATATTTGAATATCAAAATATGGGAGAATTTTTCATCTGCTTTTATAAGAGGGATTTTGTACAAGTTTTTATCTCTGTGTTACGATTTTGTTGTTTCAAATGGGCCTGTCAAGAAATTATTTTTAAACACATAGGGTCAAATCTTCACCTGTGCAAATCTGCATTGCTTCACTTCAAAGAAATGCACTGAATGGCTTTTGCTATGCTCTGAGGCAGAGTCTGATTTTTACACAACCGAACCAACTTGGTTACATTCAGAAGCAGTCTGAATTCCCTGCAGTAAAAGTTTTAATGTTAAAAACATTTTGACAAAATCCAACTTTATAGTCAGAGGGAGGTCACTAAAGTCACAAAAACACTATCTGCAGAAAAATGCAAATGAATATCCCATAAACCAAGACCATATCTATGCAAAATGAATAGCACTTAAAACTTAAGAACAAATAACATCATTGCTCCCATTATCTTTTTATCCGTAATTTTCATAGGAGACCAAATAAAGTGTTATGAGGATGCAGCTGGCATCTTAAATTCACTATCAGACAGACGATGATGTGTTTAGATTGCCTACTGTGGCCAGTTTTTGAAGAAGGTCAATCCAGAGATTACTTAAATTAAATCTACATTGTAATGGCCTACAGCTGCTTGCACTTAGTATGTTTGGCTTCATATATGTTACCAATGAAAACTCAGTGTAACTCCATACACTTCAAACTTTTGAAGCCACCGGTTTTATTTATGCTTCCAGATGTGTAGTTTCACAACAATTGTTAAACTAATGGAAATTACTGCTATATAAACGGGAATTAATAATCAAACAGCCAAGCTGAATACTTCCTTGTAAGGAAATGGTGCTTTAATGCCTAAATATTATTATACGCTTCGTGTCAAAAGGGAAGCATTGTTTGGTCTTACACGTTATGGAGGCTGTGTGCAGCCAGACTTTTCTCTGATTTGTAGCATAAGGAAAACATGCAAACCAAAATGGTCATTATTCAAATGTATGCCATTCACATCCATTTTGCTGCTTTCTTTGAGAAGTGTAGCAAAATGGTTCCAGAGAGGACAACTACAATAATAACTACACTAATAGTTGTTATTTATTATATTATTAGTACACTAATACACGCATCATCTAAAGCCACAATTTTCACTTTCTTCAACATATCTAAAACCAGACAAATAAGCAATGAAACGGCCCTGCAAAATCCTTCAGGGCACCCAAATTCACATTAAAATGTGGAAAATAACTGTCCTTTTTATATTACTAGGTTTTTTTTCTTACTGAAACAGGACAACTGCCACACTGTGAAGAATGCGTTTCAAATGTTTGTGTTCAAACTGTCTCCACGATGTGGAATATGTCTAAAACCAACACATACACTAATGTAACAGAGGCAGTTACTTTGTAAGGCTTTTTTAAAATAGCATAGCATGAAACTCAAACTGTCAGTGCATAAATTACTGCTGCCTCGAGGCTGCAATAACTTATGCATCCTTGTATTCACCCCCTCACACACCTCCCCTTTCAAAGAGAAGCTCAGATCTCCCCTCCCGCCCCCATCTCCCCACCTCTTTGTGGCAACCGTTACACTGCCATTAAAAATAGGGAGGCTTGCCCGGTACGGGTGTAGGTGAGGGAGGCAGAGATCTGCATAATGAATGGCAGAAAAAACGAGCAGGAGGGTTAGGGGTTTTACTTTCAAGAAACCTCTGCAAAAATGTTACGGCAATAATTATGTGTTCATATAACTCATTATTATTTGTCTACAGCCAGGCATAATTTGATTTTATTTCTTTAATAAAAACTTGATCTAATTTGAGGTTATCATTGTCAGTTCATGGACAAAAACAACTGATCGATAATGCTAGTACTACTAAGCAATGGGCAATTCTATCTACAGAGCAATTACTGACACTGGTGTAGTCAGCTGAAAGGTTTGATCTTGCTGAGTCAAACAATGTCAGAAGACTGGTTTCTTTATTTTTAATTTCCCTCTTTTTTGTCCTTCTTTTTTTTTTTCCCCTTAAAGAATAAAGCCTTATCTTGCTAATAAAAGATGTGCTAAACTGCACAAACCGAAGACTAATATTTGCTCCTAAAGTTGTAATTTCCCCTTTTTTTAGCAGGGGGGGAAAAGCCAGTAAGAAATAAGATTGCAGCAAATAGCACTCTGTGATCTGGAAACACATTTACAATATCTTTAGTCTTAGGAGCAGATCATGACACAATCCAGTCTAGACTATGATGGTGTTATGTGTATATAATGCTGGCAAAATAATTAAACTGCACTGAAAGGATTTTATACTGCAGTTCTGACTTACACTCATCAAATTAAATTCTTCATGAATTAATGCACATAGATTGAGGTCGATGTAGTATATGACTTTGACATTTCATAAAGATGAGTGACAATTACAGATTCTTTCATGTATTTTAGATGGCTCAGCAGGACATAATGGCAACTGAAAATTACATCCAATAGAGGAAATATATTGTTTATATCATAACTTTATCCAACATTTTAGTTTATTTGATGTATTCACCCATTAGAACCACCCATACTTGGATATTAACTACACCACTCATACTGAATTGAAGGCACCCAAGAGCTTTAATAAATGCTTTCCCATGTTAATTCTGAGACTACATCGTTATTTTCATATCACCATATATATGTATTTTACATATATACACACCATTATTTTTTATAAATTTACAAGGCCATACATAGCCTTTGCTACAAAAATGACAATATTGTACCCTTACAGTGACCAGCATGAAACACCTTGCTAAAAAAGACACCTGAGAGTGTCTGCATTATTTGCGATATTTATCTGATGACTTCAGAGTGTTTAAAATATTCTAAAGTACCCTGAGAAAATCTTTAATGACCACTGTCATGCATTTTCCCCTCTGGAAAAGTCTTCTTAACTATGACTCTGAGACCTAGACAGCTTAAGAAGAGCTCAGAGCCACTGTCTTTGAGACTGCTTTGTACACCATGCCACAAGGAGAACATGAAAGGAGCAAAAAGGCTTTTCAGTGATCAGCAGCCATTTCATTAGGCTAAATTAGAATAGCCAGAAGTGGCTTTTACTTTACAAAGGGGAAAGGAGCCTCAGTTAAATGCTCACAACACATAACTGCTGATTAAAAAAAAAGCCACAACCGAACAAAGCAATTTGGATCTGTCTTTGGCCTCGGGTAGTACGGTTCAATGCAGCGTAGGGAATGGCTGCGCTCCTTTATAAACCCATTCTCAAGTACAGTTGGGCAGACTATCAAAATCTGAGTTATCAAAAATGAATTATTGCCCTCCTGAACATGAATAGAAAGTAGAGAAATAACTCATAACTTCATAAGCAGCAGCAGAAAAGCTATAAGGATATTAGCACTTTGTGCAAATAACAGTAGTCCTCTTACACCTGGTATGTGCAGAGCCCTGGCAATTCACTGCATATTATTATTATCAGCATTGACAAAAACATCCCCAAAGCGAACAACACCTCAGGAGCTCCTAAGAAACCTTGACAACCACTGCCTGGTACCTGTTAACCTTTGCAGACTGATGCTGTTTTATCATGTCAGCACGGAACTGCGATGCTCATAGCTTACCAAGCGTCCTCAGCTCCAGCACACATCACTGCGCTGCGGCGGAGAACAGAACTGGAGTTGCGTTTCCAGTAGTCACAGTTCTGGCTTACAAAATTCTTCAGTTTCAGATATGATGCATTAGTCCACACTGCTCACTAAACTCCTACCACCTTGGCAAAAGCGCCTCACCTGACTCAGGCTCCATCCCGTCCACTTGGAGGGAGCACAGATGTGCTTCACGTGCAAATCCAGACTCCGTGGCACAGCCGCTTGGCAGAGCCGTGCCTGAGGAATCTGGCCCTAAAAACTGAAGAAGAAACACTTCAGCAATAAGGGGGATACTTTGCTGTTGTAAGAGATGGCAACTTAACTTTAACAAACTGAAGAGGGGCCCTGACTCAATGCTGCTATGCCGTGCAAATTACCGGCGGGTGATTTGTTTCTTTGGGCTGCTGACAACCAAGGTAAGTCAGAAATACTTCTAAGTGCAAAGGCACAGGCTGGGAACACGATGAGCTCGGGATCAGGAGGAATAAAACCTTGGGACACCCTTCTCTCCTGATGATTCTTTGCATCATGAATCAAAGCAGAAGAAGTGGCCAGGAAAAGCTATGCATCCAGAGCTGAAGAAATGAATAATTACTTGTTACTGAGGATAAAATTCATGTCAGGAATTTTTCACTTTTTTTCTTTAGAGATTAATACTTAATTACTTTACGGAGATATTTTCATTCCTCTGTACTACAGTGGTACACTGTCTCATACACCTTCTGAAATGCATGCTCACAGTGCTGTCCTACTGTGAATTGCATGGAGAGTTAAAAAAAATAAAGAAAAAGAAAAAGGTGTGATTTTAAATGTCTCATGAGAAACCAGAGAAAAATCTATCTCCGTAAGAGAAAAATCCTTTAAGAACTCCTTAACCTAAATACAATATGAGGTCATTTTACCTGCCAGCTGAATGGCTTTGTCATAAATGCATTCACATTTATTTTTCTTCTACAAAGCATTTGAGTCATCTTTATGCTTATCGAGACAGTTGATATTTTCTGGGAAGAAAAAGGCACGTGGTCAAACTAGTTTGGTAAATTCTCTGAAGCCTGAAAGAAGAAACTACACCTAAAAGGGCCAAGTCTCATAGATGAAGGAAGGTATTGAAGCTATAACCAATGGATTCCTTTGTATAAACTCCATGACAAACTCCCTTTAATTAATTACCTTAAATGCAAAGCTTCTCAACTTGCTTGTTAAGGAGAACCTTGAATGTATAGAAGTCAACTATGGTGATTGTGGTAGGTCTGTTGAATGCCTCTGGGTCAAGATCAGAGAGGTTGTCTCCAAGGGGGATCTTACAGTAGGCATCTGCTACCGACCTCCAAACCAAGACAGAAAGGCCAATGAAGCAATATTTGGGTCACTTAAGCAAGCTTTGGGTCAACAGAACCTGGTTCGTACGGGTGACTTCATCTACCCAGATATCTGTTGGAAGAACAATATAGCAGCTCACATGTCATCCATCAAGTTCCTGGAATGCATAGAGGACCGTTTCCTCATACAAATGTTAAATGTGCCAACAAGAAACGAGGCACTGCTGGACTTGCTACTCACAAACCAAGAAAACCTGCTTTGTAATATCTCAGTTAGTGACAGCCTTGGCTGCAGTGATCACAATATTGTGGAGTTTGGGATCCTGCTGAGCATGCTGAATGTTAGTACTAAGACAAAGGTTTTAGATTCTAGAAGACCAAACTTCAGCTTGCTCAGAGCTCAGCTGGGAGGGATTCTGTGGGAAGCTTCCATGGAGGATAAAGGAGCTAGTGATGCTGGGATTTTTTTCAAGAACGCCCTCCTGTAAGCACAAAAACAATTCATCCCCTTTAAAGGTAAGGGAAGTAGGTGGAGCAAGAGCCCCCCTTGGTTTAACTGCGGGCTTCTGCATCTGCTCAAAACCAAGAGAGAGGCGTACCAGAGATGGAAAAGCTGACAAATACCTGTTGAGAACTACAAGGGCACTGCCAGGGTGTGCAGAGATGCAGTTAGAAAAGCAAAAGTTCACCTCGAATTAAAATTCACCAGAGATGTCAAAAACTACAAGAAAGGGTTCTTCAGGTACGTAAACCACAAACAGGAACAGAAGGGAAATATGGGCCCACTGTTAAACAGGAGAGATGAATTAGTCACTAACAGCACTGAAAAGGCAGAGGTTCTCAACACTTTCTTCACCTGTCTTTCCCAGCACTGTTGGGCCCCAGGCCTCGGGAACCACAACCCAGGTTGATGCAAACACAGACCCACCATCAGTGAAGGAAGAGTTGGTATGCAAACTGTTAGAGGAGCTTGACCCTTACAAATTGATGGGCCCTGACAAAATCCACCCAAGGGTGTTCTGCGAGCTGGCTGATGTCATTGCAAGGCCACTCTCCATAATCTTTGAGAAGTCATGGAGGCTGGGGGACGTCCCAGAAGACTCGAAGAAGGCTACTGTCACCCCTATCTACAAGAAGGGCCTAAAGGAGGATCCAGGAAATTATAAGCCCATCAGTCTTACCTCAGTCCCTGGGAAAGTTATGGAACGAATCCTCCTGGGGGCTACTGCGAGTCGAATGAAGCACGTGATTGGAAAAAGCCAGCACAGATTCCCCAAGGGCAAATCATGCTTGACAAACCTGACCGCCTGCTACAACAAAGTAACCTGCTCAGTAGATGAGGGGCGAGCAGTGGACATTGTCTACCTGGATTTCTCCAAGGCTTTCAACACAGTTCCTGACAGCCTCCTCTTAGAGAACTTGACGTGTTACGGTCTAGACAAGTGGTCCGTGTGGTGGGTAGGGAACCGGCTGACAGGCCGCACCCAGGGGGTGGTGGTAAATAGCTCTTTTTCAAACTGGCAACCTGTCACAAGTGGGGTCCCCCAGGGATTGGCCCAACACTGTTTAATATCTTCATAAGTGATCTGGATGATGGGATCAAGTGTACCCTGATGAAGTTTGCTGATGATACCAAACTGACTGGGAAGTGGATGCTTCAGAAGGGAGAGCCATCCTGCAGGAAGACCTAGACAGGCTGGAAGATTGGGCTAACAAGAACCTTCTGAAGTTCAACAAGGACAAGTGTAAGGTCTTGTACCTGGGAAAACGTAATCCAGGAGTGCAGCACAGGCTGGGATCTACCCAGCCAGGGAGCAGCTCTGTGGAAGGGAACCTGGGGGTCCTGGTAGACAACAAGCTCAACAGGAGTGAACAGTGTGCTGCTGTGGCAAAGAAAGCCAACAGGATGCTGGGTTGCATCTACAAGGGCATCACCAACAGACATAAAGAAGTCATTACCCCACTCTACTCAGCACTTGTCAGGCCACACCTGGAATACGGTGTCCAGTTTTAGTCCCCACTATACAAAAAAGATGTGGACAGCCTGGAGAGGGTCCAGAGAAGGGCCACCAAGATGATCAAAGGACTGGGAAGCCTGTCATATGGGGAAAGGCTGAGAGAACTGGGTTTGTTCAGCCTTGAGAAAAGAAGGCTTAGGGGAGACCTTGTCACCATGTTCCAGTATTTAAAGGGTGGCTACAAAGAAAATGGAGACTCCCTTTTTACAAGGAGTGACATGGAAAAGATGAGGAGTAATGGGCACAAGTTACTTCTTGGCAGATTCCGACTGGACACAAGAGGTAAATTTTTCACAATGAGAACAGTCAGCCATTGGAATAATCTCCCCAGGGAAGCGGTGGATTCCCCAACATCTGACACTTTTAAGATTCAGCTGGACAGGGTGCTGGGCCATCTTGTCTAGACCATGCTTTTGCCAAGAAAGGTTGGACCAGACGATCCTTGAAGCCCCTTCCAACCTGGTATTCTATGATTCTCTGATTCTATGGTGAGTAATCCATTATGAGTTTCTTCAAAGGCTCAGGTTTTTTTCCTAGGTGAGAAGGGAAATTCATGGTAAAACTTAAGGGAATTCTTGTGTAGGAATATTAAAAACTGTTTTTCATTAGTAACCATGGCCACTGACTTCCAGTATGACATTCTACACATCTCTTAAGTCAAAGCTCACTGTGCTTTCAACTCAACAAAGGTATTTCCACATACGTAAGTAGAAGAAGATCAGGTTGTTAACCTGCTGATCAGTACATCAAACCTTCCATCTGAAAAACAGGACTGAAAACCCTTGTATGCCCCTTACAGATATTGTTGATCTTCATTCCTTGTTTGAGACCATCAAATGAAAATCACTTCAAAAGCACAAAGCCTTTAACAAAGCGAAATTCTTACACACTATTCACCCAGCATGTGATGTAGTCCCGTATCAAAAGAAATTCAAACTGCATATGAAGCCTCTCTTTTGGTACTGAGAAAAGAACATGTCATTGCTTAGCTGAGAACCTGCTTTAGAGTATCTGAGGCTACTCAATTAAAGGAGAAAGATTTACTAACTTGTTGAGATACTCCATTTTACTTATATAATCCTCAAGCACTGGAGAAATCTCCTTTGTGTTTGGCATTTTTTACCACTTGCAACTATTACAGTCATTCCATTAAATTGGAGAGACATGGATTTGATAGATGGACCACTTAGTGGATAAGGAATTGGCTGGACGGTCACACTCAAAGAGTTGTGGTCAATGGCTCGATGTCCAAGTGGCAACCAGTTATGAGTGGTGTTCCTCAGGGGTCAGTACTGGGACCAGTGCTGTTCAACATCTTTGTTGGTGACATGGACAGTGCGATCGAGTGCACCCTCAGCAAGTTTGCCGATGACACCAAGCTGTGTGGAGTGGCTGACACACTGGAGGGAAGGGATGCCAACCAGAGGGACCTGGACAGCCTTGAGATGGGCACATGCCAACCTCATGAAGTTCAACAAGGCCAAGTGCAACGTCCTACACCTGGGTTGGGGCAATCCCAAGCACAAATACAGGCTGGGCGGGGAATGGATTGAGACCAACCCTAAGGAGAAAGACCTGGGGGTGCTGATCAACGAGAAGCTCAACATGAGCCAGCAATGTGCGATCACAGCCCAGAAAGCCAACCATATCCTGGGCTGCACCACAAGAAGCATGGTCAGCATGTCAAGGGAGGTGATTCTGCCCCTCTACTCCGCTCTGGTGAGACCCCACCTGGAGTACTGCGTCCAGCTCTGGAGCCCTCAACATAGGAAAGACATGGAGTCGTTGGAGCCAGTCCAGAGGAGGGCCACAAAGATGATCAGAGAGCTGGAGCACCTCTTCTAGGAGGACAGGCTGAGAGAGTTGGGTTGTTCAGCCTGGAGAAGAGAAGGCTCCAGGGAGACCTTATTATGGCTTTCCAGTACCTAAAGGGGGGCCTACAGGAAAGCTGGGGAGGGACTTTTTACAAGGGCATGAAGTCATAGGACGAGGGGGAATGGCTTTAAACTGGAAGATGGCAGATTTAGATAAAACATTAGGAAGGCATTTTTTACTCTGATGGTGGTAAGGCACTGGAACAGGTTGCCCAGAGAAGTTGTGGAAGCTCCATCCCTGGAAGTGTTTAAGGCCAGGCTGGATGAGTTTTGAGCAACCTGGTCTAGTGGGAGGTGTCCCTGCCTATGGCAGGGGGGTTGGAACTCGATGATCTTCAAGGTCCCTTCCAACCTAAACAATTCTATGATTCTATGATTAAGCTGCAATGGCCTGTGCTCATTCCACAGAAGTTCTTCACCTGATGAATGTTCATTTGCCTGGGCTGAAGTTCTTCTCACTATCAGATCATCCTCACAAAAGTGTGAGGTCTCACAGTGTATTTAGGGAATCTGTTCCCTCATTGTGAATAAGAAACAACCATTGTTCCACAAAACACCATGGACCACCGATAACAGCTGTCACTCAGGTTAAGAAAGAACTATTTCTAGGTGAAGAAAGATGCACAGGAAGAGTAAACATACAGTCAATATCCAGTGAAGGGTGATAAAATTTGCAAACTTGTAAGAATACTAACATGCTAAATACTGCCATCTTAACTGCATTAAGGTATAGGATACCAAGATGTTCTTCCTTTGGAAAATGCATGATAGCCAGAACATGCTAACCCATGGAAGTGCATAGTAAAGCTCACATACTAATGCAATGTTACACATCTCTCTTTTTGATACATACCTGAAAATTGCTTCATCTTGATTCTATTACTAAATAGTGCTGCTTTCTTCAGCGTTACTCCAAGTACCAACTCCCTTATGCAGACTTTAAGTCAGCAGGACAGTTCACCTCCACGAACAGAATCAGCACAGCTCCCCAGGTGAAGGTAGCCCGCCTTGCTCTGAGCATCTGGATGCCAAAGACACCAAAGGCTTCCAGTCTTTAAAGCTATGCAGCATATACAGATGCAAAATAATAAACTCAAACAAAGTAACTTTAAGTAAACTCCTACATCTGTGGGGTGAGATGGGTTAAATAAATAGGTTTGATAAAAATGTCTTTTTCATATAGGTATTTTCTACAGCCTTCCTTTTTAGTCTGAAAAGTCCCATCTCCTCCCAGAGATCAACAAATTGCACCTCGTCTCCTCTGGTTCCAAGCAAAGCCTTTCCATCACCTCTAAGGCTTGGCTTTGTGTCAAGTCCTTGCCCTTGTCAGAGCAAAAGGGCCAACAACCCCTCTCATGTATCTTTTCAGCCCTTCCCCCCTCCACCTGCACTTGGAAATTGTCTTGAGCTTTAGCTTTGTTTCAGGAACTATGGAAATGTGAGATTCTGACCATTTAAGCCTTGCTGACACACATATACAATCGAGAACAAAAGCTTCTGCCACTTAAATTACTTGGGCATACAATAAAAAAATTAAATGTTACGGGTATACCAAAAGTTGATAAAACATGCATATTTATGAAAAGCTAAATATTTAAATGCATGCATTTACACAAGTCAGTTTATAAATACATTTGTTTGCAGACTTCATCTCTCATGCATGGCTGAGTGGCAATGCTGCTAGTTCTCCTGTTTACTACACAAGATATTCAGGGCACCAGCTCACGTTCCTGAGAGACCAAGTTTCTTTCTTTAGGACCACGAGGGTGGCACACATCCTGCTTTAGGCTTCCAGAAATTATTTATCCAGGACTTTTCCGTTCATAACTCTGTATCCTGAATGCTGTGACTCGGTTTTACAAGCTGATTTCACATAAAGTGAGGTCAGATTCTGATGCTCTCTCAGCCACAACTGGATTCACACTCAGTGTGAGTGAGGCTACCGTAACACCCTATCGCAACACCATTACGTGTGGATGGAAGAATGGATGCACACCATCACCACACAAGCAGCATTGGGGCTCTGTCATACCACGCTCTTGCTCTGGTGCTCCTGCTGTCCTTCATGAATGGGCTGACACACTTCCTTATTCTCAGGGGCTCCATGAAACAAGACACAGATTTGTTGCACATGTGCAGTTACTCCACTTGTTGTTGGAAAACACTGCTGACAGTAGTGTGTTTTCCAACAGCTTCAAGGGATGCTCAGGCATTTTGCCTGGGCATCTCAACACCACACCAAACCCACTGTGTGCACACAAAACTTGTAAAGAGGCACAAAGCTGCAGTACAGAACACCGCCATGAACTCTATACTGTTGGCCTTCAGCTGCGGCTCTGGTTTTGCCAGTATGATACATCTCATGCTGGATGACTTTCAAAGTTGATTCACTACTCTTCTTGTTCATGAGCTAGAAAAACGGTTTAAGTGATTACCAGGGGTAAGCTAAACAAATAGCAGCTAATGGGAAAGATCAGGAGAAAAATGCTTAAGGCTCTCAGTCCACCCAAAAACCAGCCAACATCCATTCTCCCACACAGGGTCTCAATGTTTGTTTGGGGAAGGATCAGTAAAAGGGCTTTCTTCTGTATCTGCGTACCACAGAGACCAAGATAAAAGGAGTCTGTATGAGACTTCAGAGATTTCAGAAGAAATAAATGGAAAATTATTATCAAAAGCTAGATTTAACTGTTCAGGCTCAGATTATTCCTGAACACATTTAGGCAGTAAAGTCAAACAGTAAAGCAATCCTGGAATATTTCAGTTAAGGTTCTGGCATGTTTCCTGAATAGAGCCTTAGTTCATAGATTATACTGCTGAAAGCAACAAAGCAATGTGCCCTAAATAAGAATGTCAAGATTTGCCTCTTTGTCAGGGTAAATTACTTATATTTCATACAAACATTGCTAAGCAGTATCTATGACTTTCCATTCCATATAAATACAAATTCTCAGCATTATAAGATGGTAAAATCACTCATTCCCAAAAGGCTGATAGTGTAAGAAACAGATCATTTTCTTATTGCACATAACTATATGGAGTATGATTGTTCTTTAAATCTAAATAATGGATTTTCTACCATAAGGGTCTTTACACTGTGTGCGTTCTCTATTGTACCAGAGCTTGAAAACTTGAACCTACATCACGTCCTTTCAAGCAAAGCCATGCAAAAGATGCAACACTTTGTGGCCATGCTGCAAGCTGCCTGTTGCCGAGATCATGACTTCGAAGAAAATTTCTGGATAGCAATTACTGAGGCACATGATTCTTCAAACGTACAGACCTGTGACGCCTGTTCCTGTGACACGGAGGCTGAGCCTCAGCTCGGGAGGTCTTGCCAAGATTTTATACCCTGCCGTGCATTTCCCAGTATATAAAGAAGTGGGAAAGCAGAATGAGACAGCTCATGTACATAGCTACCTAAACGCTCGCAATTGGTATTGTCTGCATGTCAGCCCCACGATCCTGGGCTGCTCTCCAAAACACTCCTTGCAAAAGAGCCAAAAAACTCGCATGAATCAAAGTTTGCAGTAACTCTTCCCCGTTTTGTCACCTTTGGTGTTTTATAGGCTTCCAAACATGCTTTGTATGCTCCATTATTCTTGACCACAGACTGATGTGTACAGAAGATAATGTCAAGATTTTAAGATTTTCATACTTTTGAAAGCGTAAGCAAAATACATCGGATCAACCTTATAGGTGCAACTGAGAAGAATTAAACAGGTATAAACACACAAGCAAACAAGAATTGCAATTTTAAAATGGAACAAAGCCACGTTTAATTCTGACAAAACAGTGAGCCAGCATTAAATCCTTTTTCTTTCATGCAGTGGATTCAGACCAGTTCTTCAGCTAGTGGGATAACTCCCCTGCTCTGAAGAATAAACACATTAATGAACAGCTCAGCTATTGATTCTGTTGACATTTGACTGTTCAGCAGGTGCTGAATTCAGGGTTTACCAACACTGGTGTAGCTGCTACCACCAGTTTCATTTTTCCCCTTTATCGAAGAATGATCTTTATAAATGAAGATAAAAGTTTCTGACATGCAGAAAGGCAATACAGAGTTTAACAAATGAGCTATGTGGAAGGAGGAGTTCTTTTGCACCTGTCTATTGATGGAAGGTGCTTATAAACAGGAGTCAGTCATTCTGTGTTGGATTACATTTTCCATTGCTGTTTTCAGCAGACTCAGTCCACCAGAACCCAACATTCCAAAATCCCTAGGAATGTACCAGGTACTAAAGCAGATTCTTTTTTAGATTCCACAAAAATTAATCCTACCCTAGATGTTTTGCAAAAAATGTTATGTTCTACATATCAGTAATTTTCAATGTAACTCTTATTTCATAAAAAAAAAAAATCCATCAATTTAATTTTGTGGAAGATATAATGAGCCTGGTTCTACATACCGCTTCTTTTATCAGCTCCAATCTCTCATTCTCCAGGGAAAGCAGTACAGAAGTGTCTTGTCCTTTGATGGCAATAGATAACTAACCTCATTTTGTAAAAGCAGAGCTAAACAGAAGAGTTATTCTTTGTCTTCAGCAGCAGCAGTGAATCAGACCTCATTGCCTTCTACTGAACCCCATTTAGGGCAGTTCGATGCCTTACGAATAATCATTGAGAAGCTTACAGTTGTAGCTCCTTTTTTTTTTTTTTTTGGCTCTTTACCTGGCATTTCTTTGTGCAATAGGGTACCAGAAGGTTTTCTATTTAAGAGGAATAGGATAGGTCATATTTTAATATTTTCTGAAGCCATATTTTCAGGCCTTCTGCATCCTTACCTATTCATTATGTTCAGGTCAAATTTTTGTGTTTCTGTGGTAGTAAGAATTAAAGATGTAATTGCTTTTAAAGCAGATATTTTCAACTCTTCTTAGCCACATAACCTGGGGCTTTAGAAGAACACTTCTGTGCCTCAGCCTTCATCTAGCCAGTGTTAACCAATTAAAAAGAAAATAATATTAGCCAACGGTAACCCTAATTACCAAAGCTTTTTTTCTTTTTCTTGATGTTAGGTATTGCCAGATCCCTACTGACAGACTAAATCAAAACCAAATGACAGAAGAATTTCAGATTTAGAGAGGTATTTGGTTACAACGCTATGAAGACTGTGATCTATCTGCACCTCTGTCTAGGCTGAGCTCCTGTCGCGTAGGTAGGCATTACACAAAGTCACTTTTCTGTCCTGTGATGACTCCTATGATCTGAAGGAAAAGGAAGAAGACTTGATGCACATCACGAAAATCACTTGGTGTGATTTCGTTTAAATGATCTGCATGACAGAAATCAAGGTCTTTGTGCACAGCAGGTATGACAAATCAAAGTAACTTAGGGCAAAACGTCTGTGTTGTACTGACAGATGGAAAGTGAACAATCTGTACAAAACAATGTTTCTCAGGCAAAAATAAACTGAAATGTTACTTAAGAAACATTATGGAAACTTAAATAAACAAAAGCTTCGGTATTACGGTCTACCATACCATTTTTATAATTAATTGAGAAGTGCTTCACACTTTCACGCAACATTAAGATGACTATGAAAACCACAAGCTGACCGCTCCACACATTCACACTGGTGTTACTCTGGTCCACCGACTTCAGTGTAGTAACATCTGATTTAGAGTACAGTAAAGCAAGAAGAGAAACAGACCTGAAGACTGGAAATAAACCTGAGGTTTTTGATGAAACATAATCCTCAGCATGAGATGCGAAAGGTGGCTTTCCTGACAAGTGCTACCCAAATTCTTAATAGCTTTCTGTATGTAACCCCATCTCATTTCATCCTGACATAATCTTAATTAGTCTTAGTTCTACTGCAGAGAAGCCTACTGAGGCAGTTAGCACCATATAATTAATCAGATATTTTGCACGCATCACAGCAACCAACAGTGTCAACTTACTGATGTGAGTTAATACAAACAGAAATCAACCCTGCCTTTCCCTTTCACATGAACTAAAAGCATGTGGCATGGAATGAACGTATGACTATTTCTTCTACACACTGCTTAATGTCCTTTCTTCCCATAGCAGCCATTTCCTAACGCATCATTACTCTCTGCAAAGTATAATTTATTTTTTCTGCTGGTACTAGGAGAAGAACATGCAATTTGGTATTTCTCTTAAATTTCAGTTTCTTCACAGAAGAATAAGTCCAGCAACTGAAATAAGCAATGATAAGACATAATTCTTGCTGCTGGAATTCATAAATCTCACATTTCATTTTTCTTTCTGTGTGCTTTAGCAGTTTTTAAGAAATTAAATTTTGCACCTGCACATAAATATAGATCTGGGAGAAAAATCTGCAACATTCAGTCATCTTGCAGCAACAGAAAATAATCTACTTACAAATATAAACATATACAACATACACACTAACTCACTGGATTAAAAGCTTCACCATCTATCTATGTAATTGTAGATCTTAACTTTATTCTATTGTTTGAGATTTATCTTTTGTCTTCATTGCAGGAGCCAAACATCACAGTATTGTACCTAATGTCACCGAGGGGGAAACCACATGATAATATGATTTGATCTCAAAGAATAAAAAAGACACTGCTTAAGGAAAACAGTTTTATAAAGTTGATTCTCCATTCTCCTAAGCTGAAACTGAAATAGTTCAATAAGCAGTATAAAACCACAAAAGAAGGCTTATTCAGTTTTGCATGGCATCTGTAATATGCTGTGATACTTATTAATAGCAAATGCAATGTTTAATACATGGCAGTGTTTTGCTTCAGCAGAACACTGTAAAACTACTTGCAAGAACAATTTAGTCCACACCTAATATTCAATGTAAGAAAGAGTAGTCTAATGTTTTGTGATTTCTCAGATTCTCAGAACAAACCAGTGAGACAATAACCTTCATAGAAAGGCAGTATTTAAATGATAGTTTGTTTCAGGAACTGACAGTAAACTGCTTAACACCTTCTCTCTACAGCATTCGTGCCCCAAAGCAGTTAAGTATCTAAGATAGGAATTATTAAAAATTGTGACAGCTCTAGTGTTTTCATTTCCAATAGTATCTCAGCATAGGAACACGTACAGCCTATTCACTACCCGACACAAGGAGTCACTCACCATTATTATCGTTCAGCCTCTTGGGATGTTTTTTTGTATTTGAAGGCCTATCACAAGAAATTAGGCAGCCCACTGGAATTGCCAAATGTTTCAGGTGCTGTCAGCCACAATTACTGCTCACCAAACAAAGGAATCTAATGTCTATGTCTCAGTACCTAATTGCCCTGCCTCTCCCTCCTATATGAATCTTCTTAATTTATTTTAATGTTGGAAGAATACAGCAACTATAACGCTAAAACTGCTACCAAGTTTGTTTTAACCTAACTAAACCAGCAGTAACTGAAGATAATCAACTGTTCATTTTTGTTCCTGTTTTAGCAGATGGCAAATATGTTATCAAACAACAGCAATGAGGATATATGTATAGGAAGGAAAGATAAGATGTGGTTAAGTTGATCTCAAACAACTCAAAGCCCATCATCAATCCACCTATATGCACTGATGCCTCTTCCATCCTAAAGCCACAGCTGACCTTTATCTTCTAACCCCAAGCTACATTTTATAATCCTACAGTCACCTGCGCCGTCATCTAATTCAGATTTCGCACTCTGACACTTAGTCTGAATGCCTGACATAACATATGGCCAGCGTAACATGCATGGGAGCCACAGCAGGTTCACAACGTGATTTTGGTTAGTAATTGTAAGACTGTGAGCAGGGTGTGAATGGGAAGTCAAGACAAGGGGCAGAAGGCAACAGAGGTTTGGACGGGCAAATTCTGGGGCTAATTTCACCCACAAGAGCTGTGTTTTAACCTGTGATTAAAATCTTAGCATGAACAAGGCAAAATGAAGCCTAGACACAACCTAAACTGTTCTAAAGGGATTAGTCATCACAGTAAGCCCACCATTAGTCTGTGTCTACCTAAAGATTATACACACTGAGAACTGTACAAAAATGGAAGTCCGAGTCTGCAAGCCTTCCCTCATGACTTCCATTACTATCTCAGTTGGTCCGATAGTCATATCATCTAGACTAGTTCTAGTGAAACTCCCACTGTCTTGCTAGATTTTTCCAGTCTTAAGTGCCAAATTTCTTATTAGGCATGAGCTCGGATGACTGACGCATCTCTTTCAAAACCAAACTTTATTAGCCTTAATCATGGTAAGTTCCATCAGTCCTGGAACAGATGACATTTTACTTTATCACATGCTATAAGTTTATCGCAGTTGGTCACATCAAGCCTTTCTTATGCAGACAAATGGCATATTCACAGGAGCTTTCATTTAAAAGTGGTCTAAACCAGAAATATAGATGTTTGGGTAGTGGTTTTAAAAGATTTAAAAACTAATGGCATTCCCAACTTCTCCATACTTTCCTACTCGATCTCATAGTTAGCGTTTTTCAACACTAGAAATATTTAACACCTCCAAATCATCCAGAAAATTCTGAACTCTTGGCATCCACCTAAAATCAAACTAAAAATTACTTATTTTCAACATACGGTGTGTCCTTAGGTAGGTGATGCTATCAATCTTCAGTGTGAAAAGCACAGCCACTGAAGACTTGATCTTTATCAATATGCAGCAGCCTAGGGTATCACAACTTTGTCCTGTGAGCTGGTGTTGCGGTTTAACCCCAGCCAGGCACTGAACACCACGCAGCCCCTCACTCACTCCCTGCTCCCCCACCTGGGGCGGGATGGGGAGGAGAATCCAAAAGAAAAGTGAAACTCATGGGCTGAGATAAAGACAGTTTAATAGGACAGAAAAGGAAGATGCTGTTGCTGCTGATAATGATTATAATAATAATAGAATGTACAAAACAAGTGATGTACAAGCACAATTGCTCACCACCCGCTGACGAATGCCCGGCTGGTTCCTGAGCCGTGATGCCCCCCTGGCCAACTCCCCCAGTTTATATACTAAGCATGACACCACATGGTATGGAGTACTCCTTTGGCCAGTTTGGGTCAGCTGTCCTGGCTACACTCCCTCCCAGCTTCTTGTGCACCTCCTCACTGGCAAAGCACGGGAAGCTGGAAAGTCCTTGACTCAGTATAAACACTACTTAGCAACAGCCAAAACATCAGTGTGTTATCAACATTATTATCATACTAAATCCAAAACATAGAAGAAGGAAGTCTTGGAGTTGTTAATCACAAAGCTGGTGACAAGGGCAATGGCACATCTATCTGATGCAAGAAGTGCTACCCGGGTGAAATCTGTAACCAAGCAAATTCTGTACACTCAGAGCAGGTGGCAACAGCTGCTCCACAGAAATATGCAAGTTTCCTCACAGAAAATGGTTTCTGATGCTTAAATCTCTTTTTGACAGGATTTGCTACCTTTGGTGCTTCTTAGTAATTAACAATTGGCTTAAGCGTGGAAACATTTGTTTTAATGTTTTCATTTAGTAAAACATATCTCTGGTCATTCTTGTCATGTATCTACATTCCTATCTGGATATCCATGTGACATACCTAGAGCATCGTTTCTCCAGCAGAGCCCTAAAGCATTTTATGCATTATATTCTTAGACCATTATTGATGCCTAGACATCTCCAGAGTGTATCTTAGCAAGGATCGCCTTTGTCCAGTGACAGGAGAAACGTGCATTTATGTAAAGTGGTGTGGGATTTGCGATGTCACGCACAGTGGAAGGTCTTGCTTAACAGCCCACTTCACAGTGCCAACTCTATTTATTTTGCAAGGACTCAAAAACCCTGGCAAATGTTGAGTCTGCGGTTCCATGGAAACCAGGTATTCCAAATTGAATGCTTACACTGCTAACACTATCCTCCAGACAATCTCTTTACAAATGATCAGTAATATGAAGATGCCTTCTTTTCATTTACCCATTCGTTTTAGTTTCTTCAGAATCAACTTGTTTTCTAGGACCATCAGAATGTGCTACCTGCACCCAGATGAAAACTGGGTGGGCTGCGCACACTCATTCTGGTAATACTTACAGCGAGTTATGAAATAGAAAAAAACACTTAAAATTATGGTGCTTACCCCGTTCTGTGTCATAGAGGTACACAAACTTTTCCCACTTATAATGAGTCAAGAGACTCAGGATGGCTCCTTTCAATGCTGGCCGCATCTGGATGACAAACTGCACATCTGCATCTGTGGGGAAGCTGGGTGTGACGAAGGATGTGTGAAGGGCTCCACAGAATGATGTCAGTGTGTTCATTGACATCTGGTCATAGAATCCAAAGATGGCATAAACTCCTCTGGAAAACTGTGAACAGACTAACAAAGACAGACAGGGGTGTTAAAATCTGACATATAATGAACGCTAACAAACTTTCAAAGTATATTTGAAATAAGCCTTCTAAGCAGTCCTGAAATTATTCTGCATGATGCAGCGGATGGAATGAATTCATGAGATAATATATGCTAATTTCAGCGTAGCTGTGAGTTGTACCAACTTTGTCAGAATTAAACTGGCCTGAGCACATTTTTGATTGCCATTTGTCCTGCTATATTGTTATAATCCACTAATCTCTCCATATTCTTTAAAAACAAACATGGGATTACATGGCTTGTCTGTAAAATACCTCCCCTCCCTTGAGTAGTGTCTTGAGAGCTCTTTTAGCAGCTACGTAACAAATATCAGGTCTGCCTAAAAGTCAAAATGTTAAGATGCAGTTTTCCCTGGCATCCCACCTTGATACAGGCCTGATTCAAAGAAATCTGGATGTTTTATTCCTTTATAGTCCACAACCCCAAAATTTCTGTATGAAATCTGGGTGTGGTCTTTTTCAGTGAGAAATTATGGTGGTTTCTTAACTGTTAAAATCTTTCAGAAGCAATTTGGAAAGTGTATGGCTCATTAATGACCACAAAAAGGAGGAACACATATTGTTGCTTCATGGGACAAAAGCTGACATCCCTTAACCTGAAGGCTTTTAGGCATGAACCATTCTGGTGTCCTGAGGAACTCATCTAGTACCAGAAAACAATCAAAACGCAGTCAAAGGTGTTTCGTTTCACATGTACTTATCTGGGGAAACGCTTCATTTCCCATACTTTACAGAGATTGAACAATGACCATTTTGGAAAAAAAAGAAAAGTATTTCAATTTATGAATGTGGTCGACTTCATGGGAGCTGCAGGTAAAAGAGTTTCTTTGTTGTTCAACTCTGTAAGAACAGAGCAAACTTCTTGTGACCCTGGGCTCTCTCCACGGAGGGAGACTGCAGCAGAGACAGCGAGGGAGGCTGATGTGTGAGATGCTGGGGCTCTGGTCCACAGTAAAGATTGTACAACTGAAATACACTACAGCATAGCAGCACTTCTAAATCAAAACGCTTCTGGACTGAGATGAGCAAGTCCCGTTTGTAATGAAAACAAGTTTCCCAGAAAAATGTTCACTCAACATTAACAATTTTGCCTGTCAAGAACTGGATTTAACAACAATTTTCAACTAGCCCCATTAACCGCTTTTGCCAAAACGCAGCATATTTGACTTTGCAAAAAGCAAGGGAAGTAATTACCAGTAAAGAAGACATGACTTCTACACAGAAATATACAGCATCGTTACTTCTGAAAGTACCATCATGAAACATTTCCTACCATAAATGCCACCATTCAGAATCACTAAAGCCTGTTAAAGTAATTTTAAAAAGGATTCTCCACAATATCAGCTCATTGACACAGCATCATGGATAACACCTCAAACAGGTAGTCAGCTGTGAAAATTCGATTTTCTTCCTGTGGATCCAGATGTAAAAATAGAAATGCTATTAAGGAATTTCTTTAAGTGTTTAAGCCACTGTAACAGGACATGACCAGTTGGGGATAACAGCAGCAAATAACAGCTGGTGTAGACAGAAAAGAGACGCACATGAGGCACAGAGAGGGAGTAAGAAGTAGTGATTTCTGAAAGAAAACTTTGCAGAAGTTCTCAACCACAGTAAAGAAAAGATATAAAAGAAGTTCTAATACAGCAAGAATTTATTCCCAGAGGCATGACTGAGGAATTAAATACACTGTTTCGAAAGGCATTTTGCTAAACTATATACCAGCAGGATATAAAGTAGAAAAGCTACCATAAAAATTATCCGCTGAAGTAACAAATAAAAGGCACTAACTTATAGGTGGAAAAAAGGAAAAAGAAAAAAAGACTACATTAGAAAGTCTGGCAGTTCACAAATCATTTCAGTGGCATATAAACCCTCTAATTCCATGGGAATGACTGAAGTGGGGCTAGCAGAGCCGGGTGTCCTCACACACACTGAGTCAGTACCTCACAGATCAGGCTTCTTTTACATATTTATGAATGGCCTAGTTTACTAGTTTTTTATGTAGATTCTGTACTGCAGAGAAAGAGAAGAACAAGTATTCCAGGAAACATCCCTTCCTGACCCTAAAAACCTAGAGTATTTCAAATGATCAGGCTTTCACCCATTATTTCTTATCAAGTATAAGGCTCAGGAATACTTTTGAACTGTGACTCCACTGAAATCTCTCAGAATTACAGGGACACGGTATCTGAAAGAAGAGTCACAAGGGGGCTCAGGAAGCCCACCATGCTACCTGAGTGTTAGGACTATAATAAAGAACACAGATTAGCTCAGATTAGGGCTGCCAATTCCCACATCCCACAGTCAGCAGAGGGAAGAGATGCAGTCCTAAAGGTAACCGGCAGGGGCTAACTCCAGCACGGACCAGTTCCGCTGCATTGTGCTGGGAACCAGCTGAGAATTGGTCCAGTTTGTGCTCTTTCTTGTTCTTAGAGATATGGCACGTAGGCAATGCGGTCAACAGTTTGAAAATGGTTCAAGGTCTTTGTCCTTTAGACAAAATTCTGTCTTGCAGGGATATTTTAAAACACTGAATTAAGGTGTATCTATTTTCATAGCAGGTCGTGCTCATTTATGCAAAGAGCCCATTCTCAATTTGTGAGTAATCTGAGAAAAAAAATAAATCAGAGTCTGTGAACAACCTGACCGTAAACAGGACCTTCTCCAAAGAATACCTAATAGCCAACACGGAGCTGCTGCTTGCGTGGAACATCCCAGAGCAGGTGAGAGCTTCTGATTTGGCCTTTCAGGTATTTGCAACTTTTTTTCCTAAAAATTCTGGAGGATCACCAACAGTATCTTCTAACAAGCACGTCCCCCTGCCCAGTCTTATTTCCCCTGATTCAGGTTTGTATTCACTGCAGATCTTTAACACTTTTACAGACTATCCATCTTCTACTAGTTTTGAAAAATCTTCATCTCTTAAACTCCTCTGCTTATGTCTTATAGCTTATTCTTCTTGACTATCTATTCTGCATGTACTGTAAGGTGCCAATTCAATTTTACTGGACCATTTAGAAGGCAAACAAACCTTTGTTTTTATAAGGGGAAGCTAAAAGGCCAATTATCTTGGTCCTCAAAGTTCCTTTGCATTTTTTAAATTCACAATTTTGTTACAATTTTGTAGCATTAGGTCTTTTATTTAGTTGTCACCTAATCTCCTATGTGATCAGATGAACCTACTGAACATCCATGAACCCGTAGCCATATTGTCACTTGTTTTCCAAAAACCAAATGTGTAATGACATTTATTTTAATTACATTATTATTCTAACATCACTAAGCCATAAGCAAAATTTTTAGAAGACTAACTAAACCTTAGCCTTAAGCTCTTTTTACAAACTGCTTTCTATTGACAATCACAACTACCCTCATGTTCGAGTAAGAATTTTGGTATTGTTCCTTAATTAATCACAGTTGATTTATGTTTGTTTTTCCCTATGTGAAAAATGCAGATGGTCAAACACACACTTTGGCTGTTAAAGAAGTGATTTGGACAAATCCTGATGCAACCTCATCCCTCAAAAAAAAAAATCAATTTTTTTTGCTGAGCTATGCCTTTATGAAACAGCTCTTAATTATAGTTATTAATACTGTGGATGTGCATCCATTTCCAAGGACAGCACATATCCAAGTTGCTTTATAACCTGATCTGAAAAAGCTGCAAGCTCCACAAAGAAGGGACAGACGTCCTGAGCAGCCGTTATCCAACGCGGGATCATAATAAGCCATTATTTTGGCATTAGGTACAAGGTGAGTATTTATTAACAGAGACCTAACTCTGGGCTTGTTCTCAGAGCAAGTTAGATGCCACAAGCCATCGTTTTCAGGAGAGGAAGGGATGGTATGACAGAAGCCTGTGAATTGTCAAGCATGTCAAGAGAAGGTAAGGAACTTTCAGGTCATGAGAGACTGAAGTGTTTCCTGCCAAGGAAGGAAAATGCTCAGAGCCAGANAAAAAAAAAAAAAAGGAACCAAAAAATCCAACCCAGACAAATAAAAATCTTTGTTTCTGTACTGAATAGCAGCTGCGCCATCCTAAAAGTCAGTGTAACCCAATGAACCCCAGCCTTCTGTTTCACCAGCAGTTCCATCCTCCCTCCAGTCAAATCAGCCCCACCACAGAAACTTGCTAAGATTAACCAGATGTGATTTTTTTTTTTTTTCACTCAGACCCAAGGAAGGCTCCAGGCCAGAATCTGAAAAGATGCCCCATTTCACACAAGTTATTAGATGTTTTGCGTCTTTTTAAATTTATTTTTTGCTTTCTAATGGTATTTAGTTCTTCTACCTTTTAGTGACTGTGAGTATTCCTGACACAGCAAGGTTGTACAGGGTATGACATTTCTACCGTCTATTGCCTGGAAGCTAAAGTCAAAACTTCTTTGACACCTCTTTTTTTTTTTCCCTTTTGTTTTTTGGGGTTGTTTTATTTTTTTTTTCCTTCTAGTTCTTTACTATAAAAAACTGGAGCATTACAAGGAACATTTACAACTAGATTTGGATTTTGCTTGTTTAAAGAAAAGATGTATAAAGCCAACAAAAGAAATACGGTAATGGATGGATCTGAATACACCATTTCCGCTACAAGATATCATTAATGACTGACTTGTGAGGGTTGGCAGGATCCTCCCAGGCATGGCATACACTGCACTTCTGCCCCGGGGTGTAATACCCTGGCAGTTTTGGAGTCAGGGGTTGGAGGTTACAATACCTCAGACACTACTCCTTCTTCATTACTGTTTGTACGGACAAATAATTTCCCCCTTGTTCATATCAATTTCTTATAAAATAGGTCTGACAAAATCAACCTATGTCAAAGGGGCACTGTAGGGCCTGCTTTATTGATAATTATACAGCTCTTTGGGATGAAAGGCGCTGTAGGAGCACAACCACAACTGACATTATTGCATGTTGCTCATACCAGTTCCTTGGGTTTGTGTTCTGTGTTTCCCTCAGCTGTGAAATAATTTTATTCCCTCCACTTTCCTCTGCCAATTGTCTTGGATTCCAGACAATTCTCACTGCCAGGCTCTGCCAACAGACTAATGGGACTAGTTTATAATGGAGTAATACACAGCGTATCTCAGAGCTGTTGCTATTTTCTATCTAAGGCTCCATCCTATTACTTCATTGCTGTAATAATATAAGGGTTATCATTAACGTCACTTCATACAGGAAGCGCACAGGCTCTCAGAGAGACCGACAATGCCTCTACCGCTTGCTTTCCCTTTCGTTTTAATACACTGAATGAAAAGGCACACTCTCTTTACCTTGAGCCCTGAGGCGCCTGGAGCACCTCCTCCCCCTCCTTCTTCACTGACCTCCGTGTCTGCAGAGGTGTTCCTCTCACATATTCTCACTCCTCTCTCCGGCTGCAATTGCTGTTGCACAGCAGTGTTTTCCCCTTCTTAATATGTTATCCCAGAGGCACTACCACCGTCGCTGATGGGCTCAGCTTTGTCCAGTGGCGGGTTCGTCTCGGAGCCGGCTGGTGTTGGCTCTATAGGAGATGGGGAAGCTTCTGGCAGCTTCGCACAGAAGCCACCCCTGTAGCCCACCTAAAACCTTGCCACACAAACCAAACACCTCACAAACATAAAACACCCCTCCAAAACAAAAAAAAACCACACCAACCCACAACCTAAAACCTCACAGCAGAGTGCAAAAACAAATTACAATTTACTCTTGTGACTTCACTCATGGCAACAGTTTTCTTAGTGATATAACTGCAGTGTGATTTATCTGGCTCTTTTTATAAAGAACTACTCCATTGGCTTTGTTCTATCTAGTGCCTTCTCAAACATATACACTTCCTTCAGTCTGCATGTCTTTTTAGAAGAGCCAATAAAATAAAAACAATATGTTCAGGCATTGGGAGAGAGGTATTATTAAATTACAAATGAAAGGCATAAGAATTAATCCATTCATATTTTACAAACCATTTACTGGAAAGCAATCCGAAACCAATGTCCAGATCCAAGCATCCCCAAACGCTCTCTGGTCAAGATCCCATTCAAGACGACTTTTGTCACCCTATCACAACTCCATTACACATTACTAAATGAGTGTTTATTTCTTACCCGCTTTTCAGAATGACTTTGGAACCCTGACCACAATTATAGCTCCTGGGTGCTGGGTGCTGTACAAATACATCACCACAACCTTGGTTTCCTTCAGTATGCCCAATTATTTATGACGTACATGATTCGACTCATTAAACTTTACACATTTTGGCCTTTATATATACTACTACAGTCAAATAAAACCCTAACAACGTACATGAATTTGCTGCGTGCTGGATCTTCTTTTCACACTGAAACATTTGTGTGAATTTTATGAGCATATGAAAAATGCCAGCTTGCAACAATAAAAATAGGCCACTTAGGCTGTAACAGCGCTAGTAGGAACACCAGCAGCACAAAGTCTCATGCACACCACGATGCCAGGAGGTGCAATGACTGCTCATGAGAAAAAAGTGCATATCTGAAGTCAGATCCTTTTAGACAGAAAGGCTGACGGAAGGCAGTTTCAGAAAGCGCTCAGAGAAAGCCAGCTGAAGCTCGCTCAGGTCTGATGTACTTTGTCCAGTAGTGTAATAATGGCAAAGGTAAACTAGGACCAAAACCCCTCTGCCCCTAAACTGCGAATCTGATGTATATGCAAGTAAAAGCTTTGATATTTTAAAAAAACTAGCTAACATATTTAAAATGTCAATAATAAGGACATCCAACTGTAACACAGACAAAGTCAGGTTGAACACGACCTTGATTGCCCTGAGAAAGCTGTGCTTAGCTTTCTGAAAGGTGTTCTGCATAGTCAGAGAACATACTGCAGGTGGCCTGAGTGGCTTGGAACAGGGTCTGCTGCTTGTGCTGCTATTACCTACTCGCTTACTGATCAGTTTCGAAGCTGCTTCCAAAGCTAAGATTATGTAGAGTCTAAGCTACCTCTGTTTTCAGGTTACTGGCCACAAAGCTAAATAAAAAAGAATAAAACAAATTTTTTTAGAACTTTGATGAAACGCAAACACATATCTTGTCCTGCAAACCTACCAAATTATAATGTATGCTTCACTTGTCATAAAAAAAATATAATAAAAAAAATCTCTGTATTTACAACGCATTTCTGATGGTGGAAGAAACCCAGGAGTCAATCCACCCAGTTTCCAGGAAAAGTGTCCAAATTATAAAAAGATTTTGTTTAACTGGGATCACTATTACACACTGATTTCTCTAAAACACCATGGATTCAGAGTTCTATGAGAACATTCCTTTTGAAAGGGTACGAATCAGATTATCATGGTTCAATTTGAAGCATAATCTATCGGAGTTTGAGGAAAGCAAAATAGGGGTTTAAAGCTTAAAATGGATTAAAGGTGAGAGGAGATATATACGTGCCCCACAAATCAACTAATTTTTTTGGAGGATAACTTAAAAAATATGTTAGGCATTTGAAGACTATACTTAAGTATGTGCTGATCAGAATAGTACATTGTCTTGCTCCTCTCTTTACAAGATGGAGTTCAAGCTCTCAGCTCAAGCACCACAAATTATAACCAGCTTTTCTATTTTTAAACCCATCCTGTCAATCCACAACCTTCTACTGTTAACAGACCACTTTCCATCCTGATCCCACCGCCCCCACAAGCTGCTCATCATGGGAGAATTCCTTTTAATTTTAAAGGGAAAACATCAAATACACACCAAAACAAAAAGCTCTTAGAAAGAAGACTTTGTAACACTAGATTTAAATGTTGTGGATTTGTGTTATTTGTGAGCTCTTCCACTTACTGGTCCTGACACCACGGGAGATACTTGTAGGAGGAGCAGCAAGAGGCTTCTCTTCGTAGGCAGTTAAACCCACTGCTGGAGAGAAATGAAAAGGTGCCGGCATCTGCCTTTTGCGCTTTGATGAAGAGATGTTTCTGCTCGGTTTCTCCAGGATAATCAATGCCTTTCCAACAACAGCAGTATGTGCAACGCCGACACTCCACTCCTGATGGGCAGCTCCACGGGCCTGGATGCTTAAGAGTTCAGGCACTGGCCTCAAGTTTAGGGAGTGTTAGAGACTTAAAGCACGGATGTAAAGCAGTTCATTGAGCTTTTGCCCTGAAGATAAGGGTGGAAGATGAGCTAACACCTGTGTGAGGGAGCCAGAGGACCTGGCAAAGTTTTCTCCCGGAGACTCTAAATATATTCACAGCAAACAATGATCGTTTGTGTTCTTCACATCTGAGACTCCAGCTCCTGTTTCGTGACTAATCTCTGCAGAAACATGGACAGCGCGCATGCAACACAAATATGTAACACACACTCGAGTTAAATAACTGGTTTCCATCTGTCGCACCATTTGAAATGCTTTTCATTTTAATCTGGTGTGCTATGCCAGCACGCCGCGATCACTTTGGATTGTAACACTCTCTCTTATTTTCTGAAGCAGTTTTTCTAAAAATGTTGGTCAGAGGAAAAATATGAAAAACCCTTTTCTTTCAAAAGTTATTCATTTATAAAACACAAGGAAATTTAGAAGCCATTTACTTACAGGCAGCCAATATACTCTACTAATATGCATATTCTAATAAACACATAGTAGGATTTAATAGTGCAACATAAAATCATTAATGTTTCTATAATTTTATTCAAAGTAATAAGAGTTCCACAAGACATTAAGCACTCTGCCTTGGAACAAAAAGACATGGTCAAAGAAGTGTTTTAAAGTGAATTTAACAAGATGCGGTAGACCAGGGAGTATCCAAGTAGCTATTGTTATAATCTTCAGGGACGATCTATCTCACGTATTTCGTCAATACTTTAAACAACAGGCTAAGAGAAAAGCAAGCATTTTGTGGTATGAAGAAAAAAATAAGTCATCCCCATCAGAGAACGGCAGCATTTCACAGTTGAGGATGTGATGCAGAACGTAGGGCTGAATCGAAGCGCAGCAGTTAAAGGCAATGCTGCTCCTCAGAGCTGAGAATCATCAGCAGCTATCTCCAGCGCTCCGATACACTGAAGGGATTTCTTATTTCCTTGGAACATCCCAGTATGTAGGAAGTAAAAAGGCGGAGGCATATTATTAAATGTATGCTTGTTCAGCAGATCCTTCCCTAAGTGATTGCAGAAGTTGACTTCATTCTGGGCCACTGTGGTGAAAGGCAATAAATCAAAACAAGGCTCTGGCAGTGTGATGAAAGATGAGCTGAGTCTGCTGAGGTGGTGCCATTTATAGGCCTGCGGGGATATATTACAGAGGATGAGACAGAAGAGACAAAATGGCAAACACACCTGGAATCACTGAACTGGGTAAAATTCACCATGAGGTAAAGGCCAGCATTCGGGCTGTCCAAGGAGAAAGGGGATGTGATCGCCAAAACAGCAGCTGCGCAAGCAGCCTCCAGCTCCAGAGGGTTTCCAGTTGGCTCTGTGTATGCAGAGCATGGTGCTGGCTGACAGACAGCCCAGTTTACCCAAAGCAACAGTCCCTAGCACTTTCCTGGAGGCTCTGCAACAGTATTCCAGCAAGTGCTGTCACTGCGAGCGCATCTTGGATCAGTGGACCGGATTTCACATGCCCATATCTCCTCCCCGTTTACTCAAGGTTCACGGGGATATGCAATTCTCACCCACTCCTCGTGTCCCACTGCTGTCAACTTGTCAGTTTAGAGATTTCAGATCAGTTAATGCAGAACAGGAAACAGAATGGCTGTGAAAACCTGGGCTTGAGTAGCCAGGGAAATCATTTGAAGATGCTCCTTCGGAGTACCCACCAACGTCATTGGAGAAACTCCCATGGACTTCACTGAGAGCTGGACTAAAACTCAGAGCCTGTTCAGTACACTGAAAGAGCAAATCACAGAACTGCAAAACCAAAATCCCAACTCCCCTTACAAAAACAAAAGCACCTCCCATCCAGTTTTATTCTTGGTATCGTTTCTATCTGCCTTACAGTCCAGAGTCCTTGCTACCAGCCTCCTGGACCTTCACGATCACATCTGACAGTAATTCACAGACCAGCACCCTCAGCTAAGCCTGCCCCTTATTTACAGGGAACAAGAAGAATATTATTCCGTATAAATTATGCATAATCACTATTTATCAAGCTGGGTTAATTGGCACATAACAAAAGAGTTGTCTGGTGCACAGCTGAATAATGTGGAAGCCAAAATCGATGGAAATGGTACAGCAAAAGCCTCATTGTGAAAGAAAAGTCACATTGCTACATGTTAATTCGTAACTGACTGCTGCCCTTTCAGAGGAGAAGGGGGTGGCCAAGTGAGACAGGCCTAGTTTGAAATTATTTGTTATCTCAGAGGGTCTGGACAGATTGGTGTAGCTTTAAGTACTGGTTCAAAGTCTGTTCTCGGCCAGCTGTATAGTGAAATGTTAACCTGGTGCAAATCCAGTGCTTTTCTGTGCTCCATGAGACGCTGCTACACTCATCAGCAGAGAACAATCTCATTGGCCTGCAGGGTTACGTGTGATGGTGGTACAGACGTGGGACTCTTCCTATCTTCTCTTGACAGAGAAGAGCTAAATGCCTCATACCAAAGCCTGACTAACAGCTCTTTGGTTCTTCTCAAAAGGTCCTAGAAGTCCTCACCAGAAACCTAGAGTGTCATGAGACAGTGGCAGTATGGGGCAGCCCTTGAATTTCTCTAGGACTGCACACACCTAAAGAACCACAGCTTGGTCAGCCGTATTCTACATGCACAGAATTGCTTCATGGACACCAGGAAGGCTTTAATAAATGTCCTAGATCCCAAAGCTGTGTGCACAAATTTAAGGTTAACACACGCTTAGGTGTTTTGATGAGCGGGCACAGACTGAAGTATGTGCACAAGACACTGAATGAGAGCTGAGGGTCAATTTACCAAGAGGCTGACCCTGGCAGGAGGTCCCCCTTCAGCGACGCATCACTATGTAGCTGTACCGGGGGTATTCAGATGGTTTAGTGTGATTTACGCAATGGCACTTCCACACCTCTCTAGTCTCTTCTCTACTAACACCTACTAAAATCTTTCCTAGCAGGAATACACCTGCACATCGACGACTTCAAAGAAAAGCCCCTTCTCCCATCTCCCTCTCTCAGACTTGCCAGTAGAGTTAACAGAAAATAGGAAGACTTCCGTAACTTCCAGTGCTATGAGTTAGACGCTCTTTTATTCACAACCACCATCCAGGCCAGAGAATATTGCTGTGATCTCATCATGTTTGTAGTCTCATCAGCATAAATACAAATGAATGCAAAACCACAGATATTTTTTAAAAAAATTGGATGATGTTATCTCCATTATAGCTCCTCCATATTGGAGACATGGTTAACAAACATTAGCTTTCCTCGGAAAATATTCTGACATTCACCAAAGTTACCAAGCTACACACATTGTTCACACCATGGCTTATCATTAATGGCTTACAATCGATGCTTTGCATCCCCACTGTCCTACCCAACAGGCTCCTAAGCTTGAATTCTTGGTGCCCCTTCAAAAGCTGAAAGTGACTCAAGGAAGAGAAGTTTTATGTGCAAAAGCATCTTCATTGTCCCCTTTTTTAAAAAAAAAATCTTTACTGCAAACAACATCTGAAGTCACTAGCAGTTCTTTTGATTGAAAAAGTGGAATTTGATAGGTGAGACAGTGTGTGCTGTGTATCAAATACTCACAAAGGTTAACATCAGTGATGTAATGAATTTCTGTTGTTTCTTATGTACAGTTAACCAGTCTGCTCCCTGCAAACTTCTATAGTATTTTCACATTATGAGTTTCTGGTACATGATTGGATTTAATAATTTGTATTTTATTTCAAACATAAGCCTGGTTTTATGTAATGTTTCTCTGCATGTAAATAAAACACATATTTAAGCAACTTTGTTGCTATTGAAATAAACACTTTTCCAAGCTACTCTTTAATCACCTGTATCAGGTACTTTCCAACCCATTCCTTAGCCTCTGGGTTCACAGACGTGCTCCATCCTCAGAGCATCCTTAATCCAAATCCCTCTGTAACAGTAGCATTTATTAGAAGTATCTAAAAAAATTATCTCTGGCTTTTCACAAGAATTACTAAATCTGCTAACACCTTGCTTGTATGCACCAAGAAATTTCAAGCATCCCGCAAAAACACTGTGAAGTCAAGAGGGAGAGGGAAACCGAGGCAGGGGCAAGTCTGAAGCAACAAAGGAACCACAACGCTATCCAAGTCTTCTCTGGTCTTGGGAACTAAAACTCTAATCTTTATGGCAGAAAGTAAGTATGAATTTTTAAAGAGCTACGCACTGTGGATCCTTAGCACATCCTCAGTAAGTCACTTCAGTGAACCTTCCACAGTTCTCAATCAGCCATACCTTAAGTAATTAGCCCATTTTGGGGGTATCGTTCAGCCAAGGAATGAGCAAATGGGTCCCACCGGTGTCACAAACACAACTGTGCAATACCCAGATCAGTACAAAGTTGGGGGAAACAGCCTTAAAATGGCAGTGTGTATCTCTAGGACAGTAGTCCCTATAGCCAATCTTCCAGCACCAACAGCTTAACTGTAGCAGTTTGTGTGATAAGTGGCAATAAATTTCTCTGTCTTAAGGGAAGTTCTCGCACGGCTGTACCGTTGCTCTAGCTCTGCTTGCCAGAAGCCCATCGTCACCCTCAAGGCCCGTCCCCGTTGCTGGTTATCCCTCGTTTGCAGCACCACCTGTCCTGGGAGGTGAAGCACTGAAGACAACTGCACTAAGAAGAGAAAGGATCTTACAGAGCGATGACAAACTGGAGAGAAACACTGCCAGCTCTGGGTGACACGACAAGGCTGTGTAGGTAGGGAAGCCCTTATTCACAGCAGGCATAGACGTAACCACGGGAGGAACTGTTTCATGAACTCAATGAACTCGATTAATTTTTCAGCTCCCTTTCAACTAAGCTTTAAAAGAAAAAAAAAATCAGCTTGCTATGCACAACAGAATAGAAACTGATATGAGACTCCAGTTAGAGACTGTAAATAACGCCTTACGTTAAATTAAACGTACCTGTGTCCTACCCAATATAAATGTATTAAATTTCTGCTTTACTGATTTCTTATAAATTAATTCACAATATCTTCCAGGTTTTATACATTAATGACTTTGCATTTTAACTTGCAAATGTCAGTGCCAATTTCAGTTTAAATTTAAAATAAGTATTTTGCTTTTATTGAAACCAGTGTATTCGTCACCAAGAGAAGCAGTCACGTCATTCAGCTAAAAGCAGCTCATTGCAAACTTAGGCTCCAAACCAGGAAATCTCTCTCTCTCCCCCCCCACATATATATTTCTCTCTTATGTAATTCTATGCTGCCTAACAAAACAGCAGACAACAGAAAGGACTGTGCTAACGTGTCTTTGCATTTGTGTAAAATAGTACACTGTACGGAGCTAATGCTAGGCTATTGTTCCTCAATTTTCCTAGTCTGATTTTCAAACAGACTCCCTGACAGTGTCAAACTTTTCAAAGCAGCCCATCAACAGATTATTTTTGGACTTGAAAATTTTGTAGGCCTTGGAATAGATTTATTTGGTGAACTCAGGTAGTAAAGCTCTTCAGATAGATTAATGGACTAAGTGAAGTGTCTCTCCAGACTATAATAGAAGGCGTAAGAGACCTCATTTTCCAAGAAATGTCAGTTATAGGCAGAGAAGACTTCTTTGTACTCTGATTTTCTCTGTATATTTGCCATTTACATGAGGCAGTCCAAGCCCTCCTTCCCACTGGCAATGTTATCAGTGAGACAATACCTTTCTATAACAAAAATAGCATAGAAACTTGCATAAGAAAAATGAATTTGATAACAATAGAATGACTTGCTCATAATAATTTAATAAATTGAAGACATGAAGATTTAAATCCTCCAGTAGAGCTGCATGAAAAGGACTGATGAATTCATCAGCTCTTCCCAGCTTTCCAAAGAAGCCCAGACAATATTTCTTACCTCCTGTTCTACAGAGATCACCCATAAAAGAAAAACAAGCATTCGTGTCCCTCTATTATGCTGTTCTTTGGCTCTGGGGCTAAACTCACTGTTGAATCTGCAGTAAGTAAATGTGAAACTTTCAAAAAAACTCCCATTTGCTTCTAATCTTTCTCATTAGAGTAATACAGTTGTAACACTCTTTCTGGTTAGGAGCATGCTTGTGACTCCTGACGTTACTGTATGGACATGTAGCAAGCTACTGACCTTTAGAGTATACTACTAAAGCAAGAAAAGTCTGCAAAACCATGCCAGAAATGCAACCGCACTAGCTTTAGTTAAGCACTATCACTCAAATATTTCAAGAAGTCTTGAGACCTGCAGAAACCACATCAAACAAACCAAGTGACAAACTCCACGAACAGAAAATTCCCAGATTATTTTGTAACCATCAAAATAATTTAAAAACAAACAAAACCACCCCATCCTGGCTTTTCATTTTTCCATAGCTTACTGCAACTAGTCCTAAATTAAATCCTATTGAAGCCATCCTATTAAGGAAAGCAACCAGGATTTGAGTTACCGTACTGGAACAGTTTATTTTTCTTTGTTCAAGTAGCAAATTTGTGTTATCCCAGCTTCTTTTTCTCATCCTCTTTGATGTATTTGTTGCATCCTCAGCAGGATACAAAGTCAGTTTTTAAAGATAATTTTCAAGGCAGTTTCAGGCCCCGCACTCAGCCAAGCTCTCTCACGGATTTAACAGCATACTTATAAACAGTTCTTTCTCTTTTTCTTGTTACTGTATAAAAAGTGGAGACAGAAAGTGGTGGGACTAACGAACACAGGGATGTGATCCTGCAACAAGCCAGAAATTGCTGCTACTTGCAAAAATAAATAAGAAAAAAGAAGAAATGTTTTTTTCTCTCTGGTTTCTTCCAGTGACAGTCATGTTGGTGCTATGAGTAAGGACAGCAGGAAAGACAATTTTACAAAGAGCATATGTAATCTGTAAATTCACAGTGTCTCTTCAAGCACAGAACCTTTGTGATTTTATTCTGTTTTAATCCACGTTCAATAAAAATCTTTCATCCCATCAAAGTTCTTAGGTTTTACATGGATTCAGACAGTGGCCAGCTGATAGAAGCCTCCTCTTTACTCTGGAGGAAACCAAATACTCTGAATCTGTCCTCTTATTTTGTTGAGGGACTACGGGAACAGAAAGCGAGACTGACAGGAGCAGGATAATTCAGTAGCCATGAATATATGGATACACACTACGTGTTAGCTCCAAAAGAAGCAAGTATGATTTCATTTCTATTCTTCAGAAAGAAAACTTCCCTTCCATAAAACCTACCCGTGATACAGTAATTGAAAATCTTTCAAAACAGCTCCAGCAAACACACCAAGGTTGTGCCCTAGACGGGAGTACTTTCAAGCAATTTCACATCTTGGAAAGAAGCACAATTTAACTCTCTTGGCTCTGGATC
This sequence comes from Anarhynchus alexandrinus, assembly GCA_008711295.1. Lineage (NCBI taxonomy): Eukaryota > Metazoa > Chordata > Aves > Charadriiformes > Charadriidae > Anarhynchus > Anarhynchus alexandrinus. Next base: position 4,787,488 of record VUYV01000039.1, read on the forward strand.
CTTTTCTAAGCTGTGGCTTCCCTTCACTTACTTGGTCCTCTCCTTCCTCCCTCCCAGTCCCCAAAACTGTTCTCAAATAAAAAAAATATCCTGCTACGGCACAATTAACTTTGAATAAAAACTTAACACGGAGTATATTACTAGGGAATAAAGAGAAAGCATCAAACCGCCACAATAAAAATATTTTCTTTTACCAAAAGAATGGTTCAAACAAATGTAAATAAGTACAGTATCTAGCATTTTCATGACTTCAGCTAGGCAGGATAAATGCGCTGGGTCAAGCCAATAAGTGAAACTAATCACGCTGTGCAGAGCTGTAGTCTTCTGAGAAGCCGCATTCTAAAGCGTCTTTCTAAAACTGTTGTATCTACAGAATCCATTCAAACTTCCAAATGAGGGAGAGAATCCAAAGCACAGTCAGTTAATTAGAGCCAACGAAGTGGGAGATGCAAGATAATTAAATTCTTCTCCTAAAAGATTTATTTCTGAATATCTCCTAAAAGATTTATTTCTGAATATTTATTTCAGTTTTTGGAGACCAGGGGGGAGCAAGTGAGAAATTAATCTCACCCCATAAAACTTAACTCACCTTTGTGACACTCTTCTCAGGAATCAAGCAATCACATTGCTGTGTAGCTTATTAAGAAATGTTACTGATTATGGTAATATTACACAATGATGACACTGTACATATATTTTAAAATTTTTTCTCCTTGATATAAGCAGCATTGTCTACACAAATAGGAGATGTGCATTTAATCCATGATGCAATTGCCGTGGAAAATAAAAACAAATTTGATCCAAAAGAAAAAAAAAAAAAAAGACTTTTTGAAAACAAGGAACATCAACCAGAAGAGGAAACACAATTTAGAAGGTAATGGTTCTCCCCCTAAACAGCATAATCAGGGGGTTTATGTTTAAAAAGTTCAATTGTTGCCTAAGATTAGAAAGAGCTACTTGAATAGATTACCCTGGAAAGGTTGTTTCTGTGAAGAACTTGGGCTTGTGATCAGATCTGAAAAATAACTAGTTATTTGAACTAAGCAAGCCTACATGTTCTCACTCTCTTGAAAGCCAAAAAAACATCCAGAAGCAGAGATGTGACTGACATCTAATGGAAGATTATGATGGAAGCCACACACTGGCACATTGGCTCTTGTAATGGATATTGCTACGAATGAAGAACAAAGCAGGGGCCTGAATTAGAATTAGAATACCCACCCAGCATTTCATACAGCTGAGCAAAGATTGTTGAAAGGCAAGTTTGGACATTAGAGTGTCCGATTTCAACATCTGAGTTCTCCAAGAAGCTGTTAATGTCTTTATGGAGAAGTGCACAGAATACTGAGGAATATCATACAGGAAGACTTAGCTACAAGCCATATACACGCATCCTCTCAAATGACAATATTGCCCTTCCCTATTTCCTCCTCTGCCATTGTTTTTTTTCAGATAACCATCACATGTAATCCTAATTATCATAATTGATCTTGTATCTTTAAAAGACAAGCAGGACAGGATCAGTCATATTGCAGCTCCACAGAAGAATGAGAAAATACCGCTTAGGGAAGGCCACCTTTCCTGAGGATTCCCAGGAAATTTTCCTCTTTACACTGAAGTGAACAGTAGAAAATATCACAATTTTCCATAATTAAAAAAAAAAACAAAAACAGGGAAAGAAAAAAAGAGATATTCATAACCGTATATTTTTTCACCCTCAAGCTGTCCTTTCTGCCAAGGAAGCCAGAAAAGCAAAGGTGTTGAGAATACGTATCGGGCAAAAATACCTGCTTTTCAACTCCCAAGTTAGCTTTTTGAATAACTTGATATTGCAGCTGAATAGTCAAACTTGCGTCCATGCTTTAATTGGAGATAAGGAGGGCACCTACTGTTTGCATTTACAGTATAGCTGGTTCGTGAGCAGCAGGAGCAAGTTCAGCCATCACAACTGTTCAGCTTGTGCTGCTCTGATGCATCATTTCAGCAGGGGAGGCTTCACTAACAATTAAGCAGAGCCATTCACAGCTGAAGAGACCCCTAAATTTTGCCAAGTGCGGTAGCTAGTGTTTCATCCTCGCTACTGTATCTCGTCAGCCACTGCACCACACAAATTATCAACAGAATCCATCTTTCTCTACGCTGACAGCATGGGGGTGTCTATTCTCCCATAAACGTGAAGGGTATTTATTCCACTAACTCATCCACTTTTATAGAGGATGAGCATGTAAATATCCCGCCTCGTAACAGGAGATTACATTTTTAGAGAAAGAATTTAAAAATAAATCACCATCAATTAATGCGGTTGCATTACAGCAGCTTCATTGCAGAGACTGGTACAAAGGGAAAGAAAGCAGAAGTGTTAAGCAGAAGGAAGCAGCCAGATAAAAAGTGGCTTGCTAGGATCTGAAAAACCAATGACAAGAGATGCTCAAATGAAGCTTTTTCATGGTTACAGACGCATTACTTATTGGTTAAGAAAAATTCTCAGACTATGAAGAAAAAGGAAGGAAGAACAAGAGGAAAAAAATATTTTCCTATTCAGGAAATTGATAGTTTATGCAGTGGAAAATTGAAATTATGATAAAAAAAAAATTCCATTTGAAAGCTATCCTAGGTAACGCAAGCTGAAGAAGAATATGATCCTTTGGCAACTGAACAACACACAAATTTGTAAAGATTTCTATCCACTATACTGCCAAAAAAACCTGTTAAATACCATTTTAAGAATCATGGTGATACAAATCTGCTTCCATCCACTCACATCAGGCATGCTAAGTCAATCTACTCCAGCTGTGAACCGGACGTACCTATTTTTTGAAACCTTAAATGCAGTTATTTAATAAATTTGCTACAATTGCAAACATATGTTAAAACACACCCAAGCATTCTACAGTTACATCTGTCACCACTGTGTACCCTTGAAGTTACGTGCAATGTACCAATTAGTTCAGGTAAATATGGGGAAACTCTGCTCTCAGGGCAACTACTGGAGACAATGGTGTTATTCCAGATATAATCAAGTCAGCATTAGTAAAACTTAAAAAAAATAAAAATGCTCTGAGCACTTTAATCTGTGTTTGACCACTCATGACTACAGAGCAAGACAATGGAAATTTTCAAGCATAGTACTTAAAAATCTAGCTATTCTTTATTTAGCAATTACAGTTTTTCAAAATATGAATCCTTCAAATATACAGCAATGCATCAATGAAAGATCGTATCCTCTAAAATGCGAGAGGGGCTTTTATTTCAACTTTTGGGGTTTGTTGTAACCCATTTTGAGTTAGAACAACAGATTGTTCCAGTGCAGGGACAGAAGCTGCAGCCAAAGGGCCATCTGCTGAGCTTCTCTCCAGTGAATCCCACAGCGAAAGGCGATGTGATGGAGCAACCCAGGCAACTGGGATACACACCATTAAGTAAGTGACAGAATGAAGGATGGAAAACTTTTGAGGGTAAGTGTAGACAAACACGATCACTGCATCACTGCATTTTTTTTAATAAAAAAATCAGAAAGATGAAGGTATTTCCTATGAAGCCAGAAGACTGCTACTGTATGCACTGCAAACAAGGCTTGCCTCAAGGTCATCTTTGATTTTAAAGCAAAACTGCAGTAATAGAGTAAATTTAAACGGTCTCTTTTGTATCTGCATTTTCTAAGAAAACCTTTACTCATTTAATAAACGAAAATTTTCTCCACCTCCACAGCAGAAGATTGTTTAGACCACTTAGCGCCCATTGGGGTTTCATCACGTCAGTTCATTTCAACATAAATTTGTTAACTGGTTGTTTCTAACAACGGTATTATAATGCTCTTCAGAGTCGGATACTCCAGACTCTATTCCTTCAAGTAACTTTTAATACTTTTGAATTAGGATTAAGAAAAGCCGATGCATGCATGGCCCATAAGGGCGTATAATTCAGTGTATCATTTCATAACCCAGCTGTCAACAGAGACAACATTTTTATAATACATGTATTGTATGCGTGCCAGTGAGAGATGAATAGTCCTGTAACTATAATCAATACCGTTCATTCAAACAACTGGCAGAAGCATTTCAGACAACTGCAATTTCATCAGTTTCACTGGGCTGCCCAAAAATAAACAGCTTGAGAGGAATGAATGATCTCTGTGGTTATCTATAAATAATACCAATCTCAGTCATTTGTTTTAGGGGGTTCATCACTGGGAGCTGCAGAAGTCTCGTATCAGCGCAAAAGGCATGGCAGGCTTCAAGGAACTAAAGAAATGCTGAAGAATTATACCACTGGCTTTTCATTCACCCAGTTACTGTATTTACATACAGGCTCCACCGAAAGCACCAGGATTCCTCCAGTGTTACAGCAGTTCCAGCTCTGCGGGAAACTCACACGATCTCAGGGACTTGTAACCACCTCAGAAGTCAAACTGGATTCAGAGAAAGCTCCAGTGATCTGAGTAAACCTGCCCTGGGGATAACTAATGTCGCTTCTGAGGAAAAGTGAGCAAGTTTGGGATTTTTAACTACTTCAGTGTGAAACTTGCCCACTCTCAAGAGTTTTTGAGAGCAAAACAAACCTAACAGCTCCATGTGAATGAGACTAACGCTGAGGCTGATGGGTGCGAGGTGAACCCAGGCAGACGGGGAACAGAAGGCGCCGTTCACAGGCCTGTTCGCTGTCTCTGGGAAGTGAAGTAGCTCTTTTTTTTTTTTTAAAAAATTATGGTCTATCTGCTCCTATCTATCAAAGCAAGACAAGAACAGAGAACAGAGAAAAAGGAATAAAGACAGCTGACTAAAGGGAAAAAACCATATCTCTGCAGAGTACAGATCCCAAAGAAAACTTCTAAAGCCCCGAAGTGAAAAAAGATCCAATTGCTGCGGTTGAAGCGACTCCCTCTCGCTGGCAGCCTTGCCGGGCTGCGGGCTAACACAGCAGCACCGCTGCTGCCCAGCCTGCCAGCCCCCACAGCGGCGGGTCACCGTTCCTGGGGCTCTGAACACATCTGCTCCTGCAGGAAAATCTCCTAACCGTCGGGAATTCCTATTAGGTTTTCTACCCTATTTCACCGGTTAGGAATCACAAGATGCCTGGTGTGTGCTCCAGGGAAAACAGAGGAATGCTCAGTTGCCCCAAGGACCATAGGCTGGCACTCGTCTGCTTCCAGGCAGGATTTGTGCTGCCATGAGACATCACTGCAGAGAGCTCAATACACCACCGGACTGCAGCAATTTCTTTCTTGCGGATACCATGAATGGGAGCCAAAGCCATCACCTCAGCTGCTTCACACAGAGTGGAACGCTCCAAAGGTACTCCATCAGAGGAGCTCTGCAGAAATGCCCGAGCCCTCTGCATCGACTACTGAGCAGGCAGCAACAGCGTACGTGCACCCATCCAGGGAACCAAACCGCTGCTGGACCAAGTTTAAAAAGTCCCACTGTTCCATCTACAGCCATAAACAATCACTTTTCAGTCTTAAAGCCTGTTGCTCAGAAAATTTATATCCTGGCAATTAAAACAATCTTCAAGTTGTAGCATTATCCAGTTTACAAGCTTATTGCTAGTGCAACGCGAAGGACAATCAGCACACCCAGCCACACCGAGAAAGCATTTCAGTGGGACGTTTCCAGCTTAACGGCCGACACCAAAAAGATTAATGGCACCAACTTCTTCAGAAAGACAACACCTGCTTTCCAGCGGACAAACAGGGGAAGCTCACAACCCAGTTGGTGCCTCTACACCTCTGAGAAAGGAGACAGACCATACTGCCGAAGTTGCCTTTGCAAAGAGAAAGTCAGTGGCTGTTTTAAAATGAAAGCCTTGATTATATTGTTAAAGTAAAGCTGTCTGCAGGACATTCGTAGAGAAAAGCCAGCTTTTAAGAATGGGCGAATTTATCAAGCTGCAGATCTTTATTGCTTTGATCGTCAATATTTTAAAGTTATTACTTTTTATTATATATTGGCAATAAATCTTTACACACTTGAACTGTAATCATCACAGCACAACAGGATACACTTCTCCCAGAGATTCAAAGTTGGGCTCAGTCAGAAAAAACCACCCCAAACAAACTGGGTAGGAGGATGGCTAACCTGGTCAAGTCAAGTCTCTCAATTACAGGTAAATGATTAGGTAGCAGTGTACACCACTATTAACCCGAAGTCCATAATGAGAGCTTAAATGAACAGTTCTAAGCGGACGCAGGCCTTTGTAACAGAGCTGCACTCCTGCAGTTGGCACTAATTGACCCTTTTGCCGGCAGGCTCAGCGCAGAAGGCAGTCGGCAGCGTCTGAACCGCAGGCCCTTCTCTGTCATGCAGAACAAAGTCACAGTCCTGATTATCCAGGAGGTTTGATCTTAATGCTTTACACTTCTATAGCATCTTTCATCCAGGAATGAGGCAGGCAGGACAGCAGGGGAGAATCTTAAGCTGCTATTGCCCTTCTCACACCCATTTCACAGAAGGAGGTCTCCCGTCTTTGGAGCTTTCCGATACTTTTTGCAAGTGTACTCCACATACACTGAATTACTGAGAAACTGAAATGATAGATTCGTATTTCACACATAGCTTCGCCCAGGCTTCTTGAAAACACAATTAATAATCGATTTTGATTAAGTTATTTCCAAGAAGATTTGAACCCCCTTACAGAAAATGTTGCAATAGATTGAATTCAACAGAGCACGCACAAAAAATGCACAGGGCTGATACAAGCACTTTTAGAGATCACATGGTAGAAAGGAGGAATCATATTAATCCTGCTTGCAATTTTGTCCAGAAAGATACCATTTTTACATTCATGTGGAGATCCTGATTAAGGGAGACTATTCCAGAGCAGCAGATTCTGGAATCAATTAACAAAACAATTCTTACTAACACAGGGAATCTCCAGACATTATCAAGGCAGCATAAAATCTTTTCAGAAAAGCCCGCAAGGAAAATATACTTTAATATCAAATTGTATCCTCCAGCGTATGCAGAGATTGCCTCAACTCAAATCTCAAACGCATCTTATGTGAAACAGGGGCTAGCACTGCAGAACAACACAATAAGAATTTAAGACAGGAAGTGCAGATAATTTATCTGAATAAAGCTTCCAGGAGAATAACTGATTTATGTTGATAATGATCCAAGCTGGAACCTGACCAGGATGCAGGAGTTAGCAGCATCACTACCCACAATAGGTTCACTATTCATGAAAAATAACAGGGTGTTTTTACAGATGAAAATCCGTTAAAATATTAGCTTTATGCTTCAGCCAAAAGACCCTGTTTTGCCAGAGATCTGTTCTTGAATTGCCTTCACAGCGACTCAGAAAAAGGTGCCACGTTTTTCAGTCAGGACTATCACTATTCATGCAAGCACATAAAAGACACGAGGAGTTAAATTTCACAGAAGAGTCTGTGGTTTTTAATGTCACACACCCTCTATTCATTCAAGAATTGCAAAATCCATAAACTGGTGCAGAGAGAGAGAGAGAGAGAGAAAAGTAGTGAAAGGTTCACAGCTACAAAAATACATATATGGGGGGAAAGGGAGAAAACAAAAATGAAAATCTGAAAGTAGAGATGGTATAAGAGACTCCTGCTAAAAGCAAGGTCAGCACTTGCCACTGGAGACTATTTGATTTACACTATTTTGTTTCAATTGAAAAACAAAATCTTTCCTTGGCAGATTCTGCTCTACACAGTCTATTACAGATACTTCTGAGATACCCAGCATCATTTATAAAGGGACACTTATTACTGCTGAACGTGAACGTTTTGTTAAATTTCCCAAAGTTCCAAGAGGAAAGATGTGCGATGCTGCACAAGGGGGTATTCAGTTAGTTGTTGAAGTCAAGAGCCTGGACAACCTGGGTAGTCCTGGAGGAGAGGTGCGCTACTGATTAAGATGCTCCGAGTCTCCCTTGAAGAATCCATTGGCTGTCCTGGACCCACATCCCACACTTATCCAGAGGCTCAAAGCCAGGAATACCCCATGAGGGACCACTCTGTTTTTACACATTACTGGCTTCGCTCCTTCAAAGTCCTGCAAAGCTCCTCCAATTTACCCTGGTGTAAATCAGTTCAGAGGAAGACTCCATTATGTATCTTGGCTGCCTGTATTTATCTAATGGGATACAACGAGGCTTTTTTTTTTTTATTTTCTGTTAAGCTAGAGCAATGAAGCACTGAAAGATTTCAGTCCCAGTGGTCATTGCAGACATGCACAACTACGTATCGCTGCGTGCAATTTGTTTTTGTGTTATATAGCACAAAACAACCATCAGTGAAGCACATCTGACGCATACGAATGCACATCTTTGAAACAGGATATTGTGGTTGTAGAAACCACCACTACATTTACTACGCTCTGCATGTAGTAAAGCTGTACTGATTCATGCTTTAAACAAGGCAACTGCTGCACCTGGAGCACTAAACTGGGGTAGTGGAAAACTTCAGGAGGGTTAAACTGGTCACATTTTGATCAATTTTGGGCTTATTTCACTGCCTCTCCAAGTAATAAAGTAAGTTGCCTATAAATGGTGTGGAAAGACATGCTATACATACTTTAACTGACAAAAATTGTCCACCCATAAAATCCATCACAAGCAGCCTGAACTTTATACCCCGAAAAATACAGACAGCTTCTTCCAAAACACATGCAAATTTTTTTTTTTCACATCCATCATCTATACGTCATTATAAACACTGGACAGAATAGGTGCTTTTACATTGAAAAAGGCAAATTCATGTCTGCAGAAACATCTTGCTAACTCTGACAGCCTTCACCAAATTGTTTCAGTCAAGCAAAAAAATAAAAGGTACAAAACCCCAGAAATCATCATTTCCAAAACAAAACATTTGGCTTCAACTGAAACCAAGTCAATTTTTTTAAGTCTGAAACTATTTTAAAAGCTTTTATTTTTAATTCTCTGATTGATCCCAATCTAATCTTTAAAACCTTTTTGGTACTACATCTGAAATGAAAGATTACCAAGTTACACAGCTCCCATAATTTCTAATCATACATGGTTTTGAAGTCATGCAACATGATGTTCTGGGATATACAATACGTTTCTGTGATGCACAGAACAGCACTGAGATAATGGTTCTATGGACGAACTCGGTCTGAGCTGGCTGAGGCATTCAATCTAAATATATGAAAACTACCATTAGTCATGAGAATCACTCTGCTGACACAGCTGAAATAGGAAAGAAATAGGATTAGGTGGCATAGGATGACAACATACATTTTTTCTCTTTAGTATCATTTTATATTCATCAAGAAATAAAAAGTAAATAGGCACAAAAAAGCAATGCTTTAAAAAGGAAATTCAAAGTAGGATAGCAGATATGCTGACTGCTCGCTCAGTCAGCATTTCCTTAGGTCCAACTCCTTTTGACATACCCCACAACAGTACTGAAGCCACTCTGGAGATGCTACCTGACCACTGCACAAACACTTGGGAGAAAGATGGTCGAGTATATTAAACTTGCTAGACAATTTAGAATCCCCCTAACAGTTTCGATTCAATGCAGGGTTAGACCCTGGGTCAGTCCTTTGCAAATCAATGGACACTAATTAGCTCTCATCTAACTGCTGCGAAAAAAGAATGCACATGAACTTGAGTTTTGTGACCATCAGACTCCATTAGAATCCAAACTTGGTGACACAAATGGTAAAGCCTAAGAAGACAAAGTCCCTGTGATTGGCAGAAAACATGTTCTGCTGTAGAGAGGCTATGGAAAGTTCATCACCTGAAAAAACTTATCAATTACCGTTTTTCCCCAAGCCATCTCGTCCCCTGCACCTCCCCCTCAGAAGAAAAACACAAACAACAACAACCAAAAAGTTTTAAGAAATTTAGCATACACAGCAGGGTACAAAGACCAATCAAGATGTGTGTCGTGATGCAGGAACCCCGCGATTCGGAAGACCTGATCCACGTTCACTAACAGGGCTGCAGCACCCATCTCAGACTAAGATCTCCGAAAGGGAAATCAGACAAAGAAATCATGGAAGGAACCAACCCCTGAAATGCACTGCTGCACATCTCTTGGAAAAGCTGGCAGCTGTGAGATACTGATTACAGCACGTTCTGTAGACCTCACCAGGAGAAATCAAAAGGCAACACCGCCTCTAGTAAAGACGGTCCTTTCTCCCACCACTCAAATAAGCAGTCTGAGTGTGGGTCAGGTGGGCGAGTATTGGGCACATGCTGTGCTGCAGAAGTGTGGGCCATACTTATAATAAACATTCAGGGTGTGTAGGAGACAAAGAATTTTCCAATATTAAACTTGCTTTCTTTCCAACAGCTTTGCTTATTTCAGGCAAAGAGCTGAGAATGTCTCCTGTGTGAAGTGACAGGTTGGCTTTGCTGTACAGCTGCCACACGTTCTCCTAGGCCCATCAGTGGGAGCGTACATCATCTTCTGGCAAGGACGGCAAATTAGTAAGTGCTAATTTAAATTTATTTTCCAGATGCAAGAAGAGTAGGGTGGGTTTTGGTGGTTTTTTTTTATTTTTGGTTTTGGCTTGGGGTTTTTTTGGGGTGCTTTTTTTTTTTTTTTTTTTTGNAGTGGAAGAAGTGATCAACAAAATGAAAAAGGCACTGTTAGCCAAAGCTCTCCAATTTTTTCCTTGAGAACATCCCTGCAATACCTGTCTGATAGAGGTAAATTGTATTACCCTTGTATAAGAGATAGCAAAACTGTGCTACCAAAAGCACAAATTGACTTACTCCAAATCATGCTGGGCCATCAGAAGACTCTATTTTCCCAGGTTCGGTCCCTTCACCACATGGGCTGGGCCCAAATGCTGCGTGTTTGCATATGATGTAACTACTGACAGTGAAATCGGCAAGCACCATTGCACACATCAGTCCAGGAGAAAGAGGTGTGAAAATAATGAAGTATATAAGGAATGCAGTGAGTATGCATGGACTATAGAGCATCAGAGAGCGGATATACCTTTCCCAGATACCTGCATGTCATTTTAAAGACAGTTCTTGTATTAAAAAGGACTCAAGACAGTGAATTCACCATGCAGCCCTGCATTTTTTAAAAATTCTTGATCAGAACTTCAAACATCACAGTTGAATAAACTCCAGCAAATACAAGCCCAACACAAGGGCAGGCCCAAGCATCCAAAGGGAATCACATAACTTACAAGTGGTCCGAAAGTGAACATGTTGTAAATTGCATTCGGAAAAAAAAACCAACAGAAAACCAACCAAACAAAAAACTTGCAGCATATCTGAAATGTCCAAATAGTCTAGCAAAATTATTACATGCAAGCGACCAGATAGGTCGCTGCATTCCAGCAGAAGAGTGCTCACCTGAGCTATTATCCAATTCTAGGAAAGCAATTCACCCTTTTTACGAGTGCCTGGGCAACTTCTCCGCAGCGCGGTGTCCCTGCAGGTTGATCCTCACGCGTAAGGGCTGCTGTGCCTCCTGCGCAGCGTATGCGTGAGGGCCGCACGCTGCCACTCGCTATTTGAGAAGGGGTTAAGATGATAAAACAGACCCAGTGCCTCAGACACCACGAGGAGGATATGCAGAACAACTGCTACTGGATTCATTGGCGTAACTCCTTCCTACATTCACTCTTCCTCTTTACACAGAAACCTTATCACCTGTTTCTCTCTTGCTTTGTGTATATATGACAGTTTTACCCCTAATAATTACATCTTGGTGAGATCAACTAAAATGGCACGCACTGCCTTTGAATGTTTCACATGCTGATAAATGAACTCTGCGTTCCTGGTGCTACAGAAACATCTCCAAACTCCCCGATACAGTCATGCCAGGGTACATACTGTGAAGCTGTGGGACAGTTATTAGTGTCCACGCTGCGATGACTACAAACAGCCGAACGTGAGTGGCTACTCTGGAGTCTTCAGATGACTGCACATGAAAAACTCCAAGATGATTTCATGTTTGAGGTTTCTAGGGCATCTGATATTCTGAAGATCAACAATAATATAAAGCAGGTGATATAACGGAGGGAAGCGCGCCTCTGCCTCTGACGGAAAATGTAACACATACACATTTAGAAGAAAAAGAATCCCCATGGATGAAATCTGGAAATTGCTTCACCGCAGTGATGATCACACAGTTTCACAGAAACTGGTTTCATCTAGATCAATCATTTTTATATTTCTATTTTCAGATTGCCACATTGTTCCACTGGAGGTACAAGCCCCTGTATAGCAAACCTCGGGACAATAGGTACAGAGTTTTTAGGCTGTCTTATGAGCTCCCTTAGCAAGGGGACCGTGGCCTTCCAGTGATATACTTCCAGTATACTTTACAGCAGCGTAGAAAGTACTGATCTTGGGCTGTAACTTAAACGCCAAATAGGAATTCAACATAAACATCTTTCTCACAATAAACGAACACAAGTTTTCAATTATATGCTTTGGCTTGGTTTGAAACTGAACTATGAAACCAAACTGTTGCTGCTTTAAAAATAACATATTCGAAAACATTTTAAGGATGTCTAACTAAACTAAAATTAGCATTCCAAAAATCAGTAATGACAAAATATGTACTTTAAATGGAAAAATGTTAAATCACTGGATGGTGACAATAAAAAACTACTGAAGATACATCAGCTCCCTCACTTCACACCTTCTTGCGTAACAGTCCCACACTTGCAGTAGGACGGCCTCCCACCTCCCAGACACCGAACACAGCGAACCCGCAGGAAAGAAACCCACTGTTTTCTGTGGCTCTTGGACAAGCTCCCAAGTCAGCCTTCAACAAAACTGTGGTTTTTTGTTGTTGTTAAAAGCTACTGTCACAGGCTTGTTTCCCATCATGGCATCTCCATTTCCTCTCAGAGATAAACTACAGCTGTTACACATTTTATTGGAATGTGTAGTTAATCAGTAGCTCTCCAACCCATGCCAACAGTTCTCCAGGCCCAGTGCTATATAGGAAGAGTGAACCATTTCACCTCTGCATCCACACAAAATCTTCCCAAAACTGAGCAAGTAAATGGTGCTCTTCATCACGCTTTACTCTTCTCCATTTGGTGAATTCAGAGTTTCTCTAAAAAGCGTTCATTCATATAAGATTTTTTTCCATCTCTACAGTGTGAGTTAAATGGAACCCTCACATCTAAACAGTAGGTAAATGCTACGTATGCAGCAAAGGAGAGTCAGCTTATTTTTAAATTAATTTAAGAAATAATAAAGCATACTTGAACGCGTTCCTTCTGCTAACACTGAGATCACATTCAGCTTAATAACAAACCATCTGCTTTGCCATGAAGTGGAAACAAACCTTAGTTGGAACACATCCTTCACCTTTCGGCCTACCACAATATTGCAAAAACTTTGACCCCTAAAGCCAGCAGATTTTCTTTGTCACACAGCAGTAACATACACCACTTGAGCACCTTCCACAGCATAAAAGGCATTTTAATGGATCTGTAAGGAGCAGAATTGTGTAGAAAGCCCATTTCCAGGTGTTTTACCACAGAATGCTGGGAGAAACCGCAGAGCGTTCCTTACCAGCAGAGTGAGGCATCTACCCTGTGGCCCCGACTCACGCAAAACCACCAGTACACGGCCCAAACTTGGCAAGACTTTCAGCGAGACATGCTTATGCTTTTGGCAGAAGGGAGCTGACCACTTTCAGCATCAGCGTCCTTTGCCAGCTGGCCAAAGAGTACACAGATGCAAGGGAAGCAAATTATCTGCCCACTGGCAAAAAGAAATGCTGAGCAGCACCTAAGGAAAAAGTGCGTGTGCATATGTGCGAGCGAGTATGCATGTAAGCATATACATATATATATCCACCTGTGCTTTGGGAAAGGGAGTAATAGAGTTAAATTGGAAAAATTGTCTGCTACCAGCTCTGTGCTATCATTTTCTGCAACGTTCTCACAACAACGAACAGGCACTTTTTCCATTAAAATCTTCCAAGCTGAATTTTAAAAGATTTAACACCAGGACTGCAAGGATGCTAAAGTAAATTTTCTAAGCAAGTCTGAAATCAGACCCCCTTAAGAAAGTGTCCATACAATCACTTACAGGATTTTAGCAACTTAAGGTAAGCATGTCATCGCCCCTCTTTTTTTGGTCTCTTAAAGAATGAGTGCCTGTGGAAAAAGCACTACACATCAAGATTTGGTAAAATATAAAAACCTTCTGGGTTCAGAAGAGATATGAGAAATTACTTAAAAAAATTAACAGGACAAGAATTTGCAGCTGCTAGGTTAGGTTTAGCTGAGAGAGGGAATCTGCCTGTAGATTAATGAGATTCTGCAATCACAGCCCCTTTTCACCCGTACACATCCCACCACTATCATTACACGATCAACAGATTTTAATGAAAACTAACGCTTTCTTTTAAGAAATTCCACGGGGACTACGTATAAGGTTGAGTTTACTTTTCTAAATATTTCTTGAAAATTGTACATAACGCAAGTGCACATTTGTTGGCTGTAAAGGTGTACAACAGCAATTTTTTGCAATGACAGTGCAGAGAGGGAATATGAGATCTGTGTGCTAATGAGCTGACACTGCAGAGGCTGGAGCAGTGTTAGTATAGTGCACTACAAGTGCAGAGCAGAAAGACATACGCGCGTTATTTCTAGGGAATATGATCTACAGAACTGTACGCATAATTCAACATTAATACTAACATCCTTCATCAGAGGTTATAAGAAAAGCATGAAAGTGATGAATTTATACATTTAAGCATTTATATTTATATTATTCTGAAAAAGCCAGTTCACTCCCTGCATGAGCATTTTTGAAGAAAATATAACATCCATGTTTTACTTGATTTTATTCATTCACAGGTCAAGTTAACTTTCTTCCTTTCTGCTTTTTCTGACGGCAAAAAGCTGTATATTTTAAAAGATGTAATAAATCTCCCCAGAGCTAAGTGATAAACTTCAATTCACCTTTAAATACACTGGAATTTTCATCTGTGTTTGCATTTGCTCTCTATTAAGATATCATACAGCTAAATAAATAGGTGGGCAGATAAATACAGAGTGGATGAATACTGTATGCATGTGTGTAAATTAAATATACAGAGAGTGGCTCGGTGCTAGCAGTGAAGCAGGGAATACATGTACATAAATCAGATTATGCATCATTTAACTGTAAAAGGAATGAGAGGGAGGGGCTTAGGGCAGGAATTTTCTTTTGCTTCTAAACAAGTTTTTTCCCACGTTGGGGTATTTCCAAATCAGCCCTACCAGAGGTGGGCTTTTTATCTCTGGCTCATGAGGATACTTCAGAAGAGATTTTCTCCTCCTGCCTCTGGAATGCACCAGATTGCACCAAGTGGGATGTGCAGCTGTACAGTAAGAACATAAGTCTTTCCTGAGCAGAGCCCCCCTCAATTCCTGCACACATGAACACTTACTACAGCCACTGCCATATAAATCAAAGCAAAGGTGAATGAAAAGTATTATTTTATGGGTACCGACTAGCACAGGCACCAGGCTCAAACTACACACGCTACTTTCTCCAGTTTCCCTTCAGTCCCTTTACCTATCCCGTCACAAAGTCAGCCACAGTCTCCCTCTCCAGTGAAAGCAGTCGGAGTCACTGCAGGTTTCTCTCCTATGGATCCCTGCCAATTGCAAATATTGATCAAACGGCTGTGTGACAGCACTGGAGACAATTTATGCTTATCTCCAAGAGAAGTAAAAATGTTGTAGAAAGAATTCCTTCATGGATACAGCAGCACCCTGAAATCATCTACCACTCCACTGCGAAGTGAGGATGTGATTAAGGGTACTTAGGCCAGAATGTTTTACATGTTAGCCAGGTAGTGTGAGGAGCTATTAGTTCATCCTGATGTATGAGCATTCTGACGTTCAAAGAAGATAATTGCTTCCAGATCCAAAAAGAACAACTGTTCTTCTACCTTTTTTTTATTTTGAGCTACTGAGACCTATATGAGTGGTGACTTGGACTCACCGTACTCTTTTCCTACCAAGAGTATTACCAGATGGTTGACATAGCTACGGACAAGGTCACCTTTTCATTTTCTTTCTTCTGTTTCTTTTTTCACATCATCTATTTTTAAACAGGTTACTATAGGTTGGTATTCTCTGGCCTATGGTTTCTCCAGAGATTTAAGTTTTCTCAATTTTACTACAGCAGTAATACGCGCGTTGGAACATGCAGCCCTATACTACAGAAAACCATCTCATCTTACTAAAATCGCCACAGCTTTCACTAAGCAATGACAAAAATCATTAGATGTCAGAAGATGAGAAG
This sequence comes from Anarhynchus alexandrinus, assembly GCA_008711295.1. Classification (NCBI taxonomy): domain Eukaryota; kingdom Metazoa; phylum Chordata; class Aves; order Charadriiformes; family Charadriidae; genus Anarhynchus; species Anarhynchus alexandrinus. The sequence continues at coordinate 4,803,709 of VUYV01000039.1, forward strand.
CATGCTGACTAAATAATATATTGACTGCCTCTGAACGAGCGTGTGGTTTACTTGTCTTGGTGGGATCTGTAAAGAAGTGCTGGTAGAACTTTTAAAATACATTTAATAATTAATCACCCAGGCAGTTTAATGTATTTAGTTTAAATCCATATAATTGATATTTAGGAAACTATGTTTGAGATACAGCCTCTTGAAGGGATTACACTGATTAAGGATTAATAGTCTGATGTTTGTTGTAAGAGCTGTTGAGGCTGGATAGGATTAGTAAAATAAGATGCAAAGTACAGACACGCTTTTATTTACCATTTTTTTCCACTTTACCAAATATTTTTTTACTGGCTATTATATAATTAACCCCCTTGCAAAAGTTTTAAAGGTCCTAATTCAAAGCCCTTTAAAAAGTGTAATGCTGCACTAGCAAGAAGCAGTCACATGGGGGATATGTTAGAATATCAATCCAAATTTTGTCCAAATATTTCCTTATTGTATATTTTCTAACCATCAACTTTCTCAGGAAATACCTGAAATCCTAGAAGAACAAAATATCTACTTGTCCAGCCTTCCGATTATACAGCATGGGACAGGAATATAAGAACTATCCTATCCCCAATGAACAAAAAATTAAAGAAATAAGATACTCAAAACATGAAATTGTTTTAAAGCAAGAGATACTAGTTTTCTGTACTCAAATACTTCATTATTTTAGCACAATGCTTCTTCTTTGAACATTTTTATACTGTGAATATATGAACAGGAACCCTGTTTGTAGCACAAAGTTCATACATTGCATTCAGAGGTCTTTTAGATCATATACAGACATATTTCTGTACACTACAAAGTGCGTGCAATCACCTCACAAGAGGACTCCATTCATTTTCAAAGCTTTACAATAAAAACTGTGTAAAACTGAATTTGGACACATCAGTAAAACAAATATTCAGGAACTACTACTGGTAAAGGAATGCTTTTTTAAATGCAGAACACGCACCAGTCTTTCAGAAAGAGATTTCGCATTTTAACACCCATTAACACGACTCAAAGTTCTATTTTGCTTCTTCTGTTAATAAAGGCTCAAATTATACATATGCACTGCCTGTGCGGAGCTATTTCTCATAACGCTAAGCATTCTGATTCCATTTTCTCTCCCCTCAGCTCTAACGCTATTTGTCAGTTTACAGTCTCCTCAGCTTTTAACAGGACTTTCACTGTAAGAAAACAACCCAGTATTTCAGGGCAGAGAAGTAAGCCCCTCTGGCTTTGTCCCCTCAAGGTCACTTGTAAACAGCTGTTTCTGTTTTATTCCTATATAGGTATTATTTGCAAATTATGCTGTTTCACATGGCTAGGTTGTAGCCTCAACAGAAAAGGGATGTTACTTCAGCGGCAATTCACTGATCACAGCTACACAGCGCTGCTATATAAATAACACGGTTGTTTTTCTGGAAAACAAAACTAAAGGGGTGAAAAGAAGCGGTGACAGAACTTTCCCTAAGGTATTATTCAACCATATAATGCTGCAAATCTACTAAACCTCATGTCAGCACACACATTTGTTGCACTATACTGTATGAACAAGAACTCTAGGCTACCAGGGAGAAACTGAATGGAAGGATAGATAACAAGTATTTTTTTTAAAAAAGCACGTATTTACTTACAAGCATTTGTCACTGAAAAACTGTTGGAAGAGTCCAAGTGATCTACATGATAGTTCAAATGGAAGGGCTTTTCTGTGGTATTTTGGTTTGTGTTGTATAACTGCACAGCAAACCGAAACGCACTGTGCTCCTGAACAGTGTTCCTCATGAAAAGTCCACCTAGGATGGGGGGGAAAAAAAAAAGAAAAAAGGGAAAAGGTATTTCAGAATGAATTTTGAGGAGAAACGGTGGCGGTAAGTTACATTTGCATACTGCTCATCTCCGGAAAGAACGAGCAGGAGCAGCCTGAGCCCGAGCACGTAATTCTGACAGAGCGCGTACGTGAAATACACACTCCGAGTCCGAAGTTGGGCTTTTAAAGCCACACATCGCACCAGGTGCCCCCCGAGCCATCGGGAGTCACTGGGAGCTGCAGGTGCACCTCCAAAACCAGGCCACTTGCACAGGCGTGCCCACACGCAGACCTAAAAGCCCAACTTGGGGAACCGCGGCTCCCGAATTACCTCCAGGCTCCCCAAACACCGTCTCTGCGGAGTTCTCCGCTAAGGACACGGGCGGCGCGGAAAACGCGCTGCTGGAGAACGGGCACGGCCGGGGAAAACCCCGCGTTTGCGGGGCGTCCCCGCAGCCCCACGGCTCGCTCGGCCCCGGGCTCAGGGCGCGCCGTTCCCGGTTCGCGCCGTTCCTCTCTCACGCTATGTGCTCCGCGGGATGCGCCGCTCCCGGGCGCGATTCCCGCCGGAGCGCGGAGCGAACCCTCCCGCCCTTCCGCAGGCGAACGGGCAGCGCAGCCGCCCCGCACCGCTCGCAGCCGCTCGCCAAGCCCGGCCCGGCCCCGCCACCGCTTCTGCCGCTCGCCCGCAGCACCGGGAAGGGGCCGGAGCCGCGCTGGCCCCCGGACCCGCCGGGGCTCCCCCCACACACAACTTCCCCGCGGCTGGCGGGGGAAGGAGCGGGTCGCCGTGCCGCGGCGGGCGCTTACCTATACTGATGGTGTTGGGGAACCCCGCCAGAGCCTCCCCCAGCAGCCCCGCCAGCAGCAGCAGGAGGGTCCGGGGCGCGCTCTGCCCCATTTTCTCTTCAGCCCCTGCGGTTCAGCCCCTACAACGAAACTGGCGGCACAGGCATGGGCGCAACTGGAGACTCGGAGCGGTGTCAATGGTGGTGGCGATGCTGGCGGAGGTAGTGGGGAGGATGGTCCCCCTCCTTTCTTCCCTTCTTCTGCTTCTTTTTTTTTTTCCTTTTTTTTTTCTTCCCCAAATCCCTCTCCTGTTTTCTTCACCCCAGCCTGGGGGGGCTCATTGGCTGCGAGGTTGCCTTTCTCCCCCCGTCTCCTCCTGCGCCCCCCCCCCGCCCCCCCCCGGCCCCCC
>VUYV01000039.1:4806906-4977170 GCA_008711295.1 Anarhynchus alexandrinus
GGGCGGGGGAAGGGCGGGGAGCCGAGCCGGGAGCGCGGGGGGTGTGAGGGGGATGCGGCCGGGGTCCTGCCCGCGCCCGGCGGCGGGGAAGGCGGGCGGTGAGGGCGCCTCAGGGCCGGGGGCCGAAAGGCGGGAGGGGCGACTCAGGGCGGCGGGGGGGAGGCCCCGAGAGGGCTGGGGCCTGCCCCTCGGCGGGCGGAGGACGGCGCCCGAGGCGCGGGGGCGGCCGGGGGCGAGGCCGCCTGAGGGGAGCGGGGAGGCAGGAGCGTGTGGGCCGGCGGAGGGAGGGCCGGGGGAGGCCGCGGGGCAGCCGGCGGGGAGCGCGGTGCGCTGTCCCGGGGGGTGCCCGCCCTGCGCCCGAGTCCTCCCCGACCCTCCGGCAGCGCTAACGCCTGAGGGGGGGCTCCCGCGTTCGCCCGCCCACAGTGCCACGAAGTGAGGAAAGACGGGGACGAGTTTATCCCACGCAAGGGAATGTCAGGTCCTTCCCAACCTCCTCTAAAGGAAGGAAATCCAACAAAGTGTCCCTGTTTCGTGCCTTATGCTGGAAACAGACAGGGAGCAGCTCTGTCAGATGGTGTGTTGCCCCATCTCGGAGCACAGAGCGGGGCCTCCCCCGTGGCCGCCGGGGGCAGGGGGGTGTCGGGCGTCCCGGGGACCTCGCGCCTGCCCACCTCTTGGCAGAGCACCGGTCCATACAGCACCCCTGGCCTGCACGTCCGTGGGGAGCTATCATGCTTCTCCCTGAAGCTTGGTTCTCTGAGGGGCTGATCTTGCACCCGTCCCCTTGACACCTCGCCGTATGGGTCCTGCAGCTCTTTTCTCTTTTTGCTGCTTTGAGGCTCACGAAACTGTACAAAATGGAGACAGAAAAGAGATATTAGGTCACCTAGTCCATCTCTTCGGCCCAGGGAAGATTGTTCTTCACTTAATGTTTCCTTTTCCTCTGATTTCAGTAGGTCACTTTCCCTTGGTCCTCCTCTGCCTTTATTTTCTTTTTTTTTTTTTTTTCCTTACTCTCAGACTCTGGTATTCTTTGGGTCTATGTTCAGTTGAGTTAGGGATAATACCAAAAGCAGTTGACTTTGTATTTAGAAAATACTCAAGCAGTGCCACTCACTGTAGCCTCATGTAAGTACTCGAGATGTAAGACGGTGGCAGATCACTGCACATATGCTAATTAATAACATCAGAGATTCAAACCACAACTCTTGAAGGAAGCCAAAGGCACAGGTAAAGAACAGGACATCACATTCATGACCCAGGACCATAACGCATGCCTTTAGCAGTATATATGCAACTCCTGCTTACTCCTAGGGGCATGCATTGGTTGCTACATGTCGCATGTTCCTTTATGAGAATCATGCCCAGAAGATGGAATCTATTCCAGTTCCGGCAGGCGTAGTAGGGATCAGGCTGTAGATTGAGATGACAGTTGTTACTTTATCTNGTCTATTCCAGTTCAGGTAGGCGTAGTAGGGATCAGGCTGTGAGGTGGCTGGGAATGTTCCCTGTTTAGATTGAGATGACAGTTGTTACTTTATCTCTCCATTTAAAGAAATGGTTTTGTGTAGTAGTGATAGGTGGGGTATAAAGTCCATCTTTATAGCACTCTTCAACCTCAAAGCACTCTACATATATTACCTATCAATTCCTGTAAACATCCCCATGAAGCATGACTGTATTCTTCTCTTACAGATGTCAAAACATAAGAATAAAGGAAAGCAACTGGCCTGGCTCGCCTAAGCAGGATGTTTCAGACCCAGAATTAAGATCATGGGCAACAGCCCAGCTTCACTCTAGAGCACTCTTCTCACAAATGTCCTTTGGTAAGCATAGCAGATCTGAAAGCTACAGACAGGTACGTGAAGATTAGACATTCAAGATTGTTGTGAAAAGCATGTTCCTATAGGCAAATAATTTCTGGTTGCAAACTACTTATCTTTCCCCATTCTACTTACCTTCAGCCCATTTCTAACACATTCTCCACAAAGTCCTGCTGTCCTCTTTTTTGTGTCCTTTCCTCGTGGCCTGACTTTCTTCCTGTTCGCTTGCTCTCACAGAGTTCTTCTCTTCATCCCTGCAGCTGTGTGTTCCAGGCTGACTGCCACCTGCAAACTGACAGCTGATGATGTACTGAAAAAATTATGAAAGAAACTATGTTTAACATTATAGATGTTAGGAGAAGAGAAGAGATAAAATAGTCGTGAATGAAGGTGGCATGTGTCAGAATCTCATTTCCATACACAGCTGGTAGGGTGGGTACCTCATCTCAAATACAATGGTGCTTCACAGCCTCATCTCAAAATGGAGATGTTGTTATTATTATTATTAGCGATTTCAATACGCAGTTTGCTTTTTGCTTAGGCAATTAGTCTCATGGTACTATTTGCAGATAGAAATGGTACAGCAGCTATCCCATACAGATTTTGGAGAAACCCAAAGAAACCCATCCCAGTTTATCTTTCTTACAGCGAGCCCAGTGTGTCCTAGGATGAAATGGTAGGAGATTAGTTGGCTTTATGTGGATGTTAATGCCATGCAAATAGTTTATATACTTTGCTAGGGAAGCTCAGTGACTCGAGTTAATGAGTTCCATGGTAACCGAGGTCATACCAGATGCTTTCCCAAACCTTCCCTAAGTAAATACAACCAAGATTTTGCAGAATAATCAGAGCTTCATGTTTAGATGATTTATAGTGTTCTGGGACACTAGGGGATTCTGAGTACTATCTACCTGAGCAGGAGGAGGTAATGATTTATAATTAGCTAACGTGTTCTCATTGTAATGTCTAATAGTGGATTAGAAAAATGCTATGGAATTTGGGACACAACGTTCTCACCGAGCTTTCTGACATTACTAGGCTAAACCTATAGTGTTAGCATAAAGTCATGGCAAAATCTACACCAGGATTCTGTGGCTCAAGCTTCACCCTAACTGCACTAAGCTGACTTTATCACTTTTGTCATTCCTATTTCTAATTGCAAGAGAGAAGCTCAGGCAGTGAGTTTCTAGAAATCATTGTGCTTTTCCTGATACCAACCAAATCAGGTTATAATTGCCAATAAATGTGTTACCAATTGTGTCTTACAGCTTTTTTGTGTGTTTTGTTTCAAACTGGTTATTTCTTCATAAAAACAAAGGAGACACAATTAACTGAACTTTATGTTAATGTCAGCATTTTGATTAGCTAAAGTGATTAATTCTACAATAGACAGTTAACAGATAGAGTGATAGTGGGGAGAGACAGAAGCAAAGATGAAAGGGGATTCAGGGAGAAGATAAAACTAGAGATAGAAGGAGTCAAGGGGAAAGTACAGTGTCAAAAGAGGGAAAATGAATACAGACATTAGAGTTTCATATATTTTGGAAAACAGGTCAAAAGGACATCTAGTTAAGATTTTATTATATTATGAGTGGGCATAGAACAAACTATCGAAGCTCTCCTGTTTACCTTTCATTACCATGCAATAACAGAGACATAAAATTAAATTAAAAGGCAGCAGACGAGAGACAGTTTAACAGAAATATTCTGCTATGCAGTTTATAGCTAATCTATAAAGCTGTCTTCTACACGGTATTCTTGGCAAAAATAATTGTTTTTAAAAGTTTCAAATTTTATGTGAATTAGCAGAGTAAATGCATTAGACTAACTAGTAAAAAGCTGTTGAGATTAATATTCAGAATTCATGGGAAAAAGTAGCTCCTGGATGCCTCAAGAAAGACCTGTTCAGACCAGTACTGTTTAATATCTTCATTAATGACATGATAGTGGGATCGAGTGCACCCTCTGCAAGTTTGCAGATAACATCAACTGAGTGGTGCGGTCGACACGCATGAGGGATGGGATGCCATCCAGAGGGACCTGGACAGGCTTGAGAAGTGGGCCCGTGTGAACCTCATGAGGTTCAACAAGGCCAAGCACAGGGTCCTGCATCTTGGTAGGGGCAACCCCAGGCATCAATACAGGCTGGGGGATGAAGGGATTGAAGCTCTGCTGAGAAGGATTTGGGAATACTGGTGGATGAAAAGCTGGACATGAGCCAGCAACATGTGCTTGCAGCCCAGAAGGCCAACCGTATCCTGGGCTGCATCAAAAGAAGCGTGGTCAAGGGAAGTGATTTTGTCCCTCCACTCCAGTCTGGTGAGACCCCACCTGGAGTACTGCGTCCAGCTCTGGAGCCCTCAGCACAGGAAAGACATGGACCTGTTGGAGCGGGTCCAGAGGAGAGCCACAAAAATGACCAGAGGGCTGGAGCACTTCTATGAGGGCAGGCTTGGAGAGTTGGGGTTGTTCAGCCTGGAGAAGAGAAGGCTCTGGGGAGACCTTATTGTGGCCTTTCAGTATTTAAAGGGGGCTTACAGGAAAGATGGGGACAACCTTTTTAGCAGGGCCTGTTGTGATAGGACAAGGGGTAATGAATTTAAACTAAAAGAGGGTAGATTTATATAAGAATTTTTTTTTTTTTTTAATGAGAGTGGTGAGACACTGGACCAGGTTGCCCAGAGAGCTGGTAGACGCCCCATCCCTGGAAACATTCAAGGTCAGGTTGGATGGGGCTCTGAGCAACCTGATCTAGTTCAAGATGTTCCTGCTCACTGCAGGGTGGTGTTGAACTAGATGACCTTTAAAGGTCCCTTCTGACCCAAACTATTCTGTGATTCTATTCTACGTTTCTATTTTATGATTCTTAGGCGTGATGAGAGTTTACAGTACATCCAACGTCCTCTGAAAGTTTTTGTGCTGGTCAGCATTACAGACAGGATAGGAGACTACCTGAATCATTGATTTGTGGTCATTCATTTTTTCTAAGAACAGTTAACAGGTGAAATCCTGGAACCACAGAAATGTATAGCAGGTTTATTACCCCTATCATCAGAACTAGGATTTTACCCAATACATCCAGGCAGAATAATATGGTCTGGCACATAGAAATATGTTCTCATACATGGAAGGACCATCCAGATTTGTATAGGAACAGGGTCACAGAGGAAACTTGTTGATAAATAAGAGACATTACTCCATTACTGCAGTCTAATTCAACTTTAGGTAGCAGAAGCAAATTCATGCAGCAACTTTTATCAGAACTGAACATGGACCGTAATAGTAATAACCTATATATATCACAATTGCACAACTAAGACAAACGTGGAAACCGTCAGCATGTACAAATGTCTTAATTTTTCTTGGGTTTGTGGTATATTCAGGATACATACTTCTAATTCTTCTAAGAGCTACGGGGCTGGTGGAAATGCAGTGTTATTATAGTCCCGTAATGTCAGAAACAATTTATATTACCTTCTGCTTTCTGATTAACTGTACACTAGGCACTGCTGGCATAACACAGCCTTTCTTATTTAAACCTGTACTTTTTCTGTGCTCATCTATATTTATTATTTAAGGAAACAGTAAATTGAGTAAAAAAGTTACAGTATCCCCTATATACTGTTAATAAAGTGAATCCTCTTTCTTCTTTTGTTTTGTACATATGAACACAGTTTTCAAGCAATCTTGGGAATTATATTCAGTTCACACCCACTTCAACTGTGCAAGATCTGACCACTGAATGTTTATTTTCTGTGTATAATTACTGAAATATATTCTTCTTAAAGACAATCTCTTTTAGCCCTAAGTAGTGAATAATCACTTCAGATGATTGTTTGCCAATCAAAAGTCTATTTTCCTCCCAGTGTGTTTGTATATTACTGTAACTCACCTCAGTTCATAGATTCTTAGAAACGGATGTTTAGACAAAAAGAATTTACATTTTTCGCTGAAGTTCTAAGGATTTCAGACTTGTTCTGTTCCACTTGATCAGACAGATTCCTACCCTCCTCTAAGCCAGCAGTCTAGTAGTTACAGAGTTTTAAGAGTTGTGCAGAAAACTGACATTCATTTCTCTGCTAATTTCAAAGAACCTGTTTTACTTCTGGAGTGAGCCTTTGCAGCACTAGGGTATGGAATCAAATCACTCTCTGTTTTTAGAGTTCATTCGATTTGTATAAATAAGGTATTAGTTAATACAGGAAGGAAATCAGACCAAAAAGGAACTTTAAGCTGTATCTCCCTTAGTTCCTTAATAGGGAATATATTGTCTGTAGAGTGTTGGTCTATCCCTTGCTTTGCCACTACCCAAGAAACGTCGCCTTGAATGTGAAAAGATTTCCCTATCAACTTCCATGAGATAAAAGGATTTCCTTAGAAGAAAGAGGTGCATATAGCATACGTGGTAAAAAACGAGCAGCTCTGGTACTTTAAAACCATTTCTTTTCCTCTCACTTAGAGACCTACCCAACCTACCATCCAATTCCAACAGCATCTCAAGGTCTAACAAGACAATAAATGGAAGAAAAACACCAAGGATGCTAGCGAACTGTCAATATAGGGAATTTACAGAACAGTCCAGAATCTGAGAAAAATCATAGGAAGAGAGAGATATCCTATTGCAGCATCGCAGTATAACCCACAGGCTGAAGATTTTGATCCCTGTATACTAAAAGTTCTAATACACAGTCTTTAAATCATATTTTGTCATATTGTGAAGGACTTGCATTGTCCATCTGCACAGAGATGAATTTCACCTAACATGATTTGTTTTATTGATTTCAGTGGGATTAACTGAGCATACAAAGATGACTACAGTTGTACACTTACGTTGATGTGAATAACACAATTTGGTTCTGATAATCTGCAGTGTCCGGGAGAGAAGCAGATCCTTCAGAAACCCAGTGGCTTATTTGAACAGATCTGATATTAACAATATAGCCAATGTTAACAGAAGTGTTCTCATGCTTTATGAAACTTTTAAAACAACTAATTAAAAGATATTTGGCTTTGTAAGTCACGCCTTGTAGCAATTGTGCTGGATCTTGATAATTACAGTATAAAACTGACTGACTATTTGATTGCTCTTTCAGCACAACAGAAGGCATAAGACGTGAAAAAACAATTGCAGAAGGCTTTTGTAATAGCAATTCTCACCTTACATCAATTTGAAGAGTCTTAAGCATTTTCCAATAGATCTGCAGTGGTCCTTATACAGCAAATTGAAGTTTACTCTTCTTAATTACCTTTTCCAGACTCTTCAGAAGTAGCCCATGAGTCTCAAGGAGTCCACAGAACTGATTTACAGGAAAAGAGATATTTATTTATTTATTATTGTCTTCTAAATCTTGTTTTAGTATCACCTTATCCTGAAACTGCTCTTGAACATATAAACTGCTAAATCCTGTTTTGAGTTCTGTTGTGTTCTCATAAGCACGCAATAACTAAGTACGCAAGCACTAACATGAAGATAAGATTATTGCTATCACTGAACGTCTATTTTTGGGAATTTTTTCTAACCCATGATGTTGCTAGAGCATCCTACTTTTGATGACAAAGCTCTGTGTTGTATATACAACCAGTACTTTCAGTAAGTTTGAAAGCAGACTTCACAGTGTAACTGATTCAGACAAACTCAAGGAAGGGGCACCCATCTGTCTGGTGTTTGTAGTCCAACAGTTCTTCGTGTTGCTTTTCAAAATATACTGGACCAAATCCTCATCTAGCGTAAAGCACCTTAGATCAATGAAATAATTCTGCTATAGGATAAGTGGACTCTGTTTGACTTTTCTGCAATGTATATGCAGTTATCATATTTTGCATGGCACAAAGATTCTGATCGAGGACCGCACACCAGTGAATGGTCTATATATTTGATTTCACTCTTTCCACCCTTCCATGTGTATTGTTTAGGAACTAGGTAGCAGACCCCACAGTCCTTCGGGGCATCCCTTAAGACTAAAGTTTAAGCAGAAATTTTCTTTCATTTAAAAATTATTTTATAATCTTGAACTTAAAGTTTATTTTTACTGTTTAGCTTATCTGCATATGTACCCCCTGAAGAATCATGTTTCAAGAGTGCAAAATTAACTGAAAAAAGCACTGTGATTTTTCTTGCTTCGAATTATGTAGAGAAATCTTGAAAAACTTTTTTACTCTTAAACTATTATTTTATTTTTTATATTGCTTTCTAAATATTAGGGATATCAAATGTGATTGTTCCCCTTTCTACCAGAGGCTTCTCTGGTACTACAGAGAACTGTTTAAAACATCAAACCATAACTCGATGCTTAGTCTTGGATAATAATTTGTGTATCTTAACAAATGCAAAACAATAAATGTAAATCAAGTAAAATCCTTCCTTTCTGTGAGTCAGATGCTATTTGCTTGGTACTTGTGATGCAGTAGCCTAGAGTTTAATCTAAAAACCATTACATTCATTAAGCGTCATTTTATTGACTTCAATGGTCTTTGAATAAAGATAATAGCCTATTTTGTTCCTACATATCCATAGTGTTGAGGTGCAAGGCAGGCTAGGGAACAACAAGAAAGGCAGGACTAGAATTTTTTTATTAAAATATCTTATAAGCTATTTGTTCTTCATCCATCCGAAAGTATAAAATAAGAGAGCATGGATTTTTTTTTTTTTGGAAGAAGAAGGTGGCAGAGCCGGGGAAGGTGGCAGGGAGGTCACCTTATAGTTCTACCTTGAAACCTGTTTACATAAAAGTCACTCTTTTTCAGAAACAGTAGCTCTGCCTCCTGTACCTAGGTTATGACACTCTGAGCAGCCTCCAACTCCATAATTACTTTCATGGTGACTGAACAGTTAATTAAATCTCTAAAAGCAAGACAATTCAGAATTGTCCTTAACACCTTCTTGTTAATCAGCTGTACACAGTTATCAGAAGAATTAGCTAAGAAGTGGCAAGTATTACACAAGGTTTCTTTGGGGCTGTAATATTTTAAGTGTGATGTAGTGAGTTGAGGAAATACAAACACATAATTTTGGACTTAACTTTGAAATTTCTTGCTTTTGTGTTGCAAGGCAGACCTTACACATTACTTTGACGTATTGTTGTTATTTGCAATGTAATCTTGTATAATAATTAACTCCAATGGATTCACTGCAGTGCTTTAGCAAAGTATTGGGGCCTATTAAATTGGACCATGAATACACAGTTGCTTTCCTTATTTCTAACATAATTATGCTGTTGAAGAAAAAAAAAAGCAGATTAATGGAAAGGCGTTGCTAAATAGGGCTCCTTGGTGCTGTAAATTTCTGGAGTGCTGTTATAAGGTTTTGAAGTATTAAGTATATATGAAAAGCGACATGCCGGAAATCTTTTGGAAAGCACTTGTTTCTATTATTCTTTAGGGAAACATTCTGATGTCAGAGGTGAAATCCAATGACAGCAGCACCAAAGGGTATGTTTTCACTGCAAGCTTATTCATAGCATAAGGGCCACCCCGTCCCACCCAGCATCACACAATCCCTTACGCCTAGATATACATGAACTTTGAACCTGGCTTTGCCATTAGAGCTGAATTCAACTTCTAAGTAGATCAGCACTCATAAAGTTTTCAGTGAGGAGTTCGGCTTTAAGGCACACATGAAGTTGTGTGTTTGCTATATACATCTGATTGGATTATGGATTCAGTTTGGAGGATGAGTATCTCTTTTATGGACTTACTAATGCAGTGAGAGCATGAAAAGCAAATAAAATATCTGTGGTAAGCAAGGAGACAGGACATTATTCTAATCCTGTATGAATTGGACCATAATGACCACAGTTTGTCAAGATTTGCATCTCCTGCACCCTGTAGTTTTGGAATCATTTGTCTCCCACATGGCTTTTGGGAGAAGCTACCTGCCAGTTTACATACCTCTACTCAGCATCTGACCCTTCGTTCCGCATGCTCTGTCTCTTTTTGCAGAAGAATGCTGAAAGACGTCACCTCAGTGGGCTGCACTGTTGTAGGTACAACAGCTAGCTGTAAAATATGGCTCAGAGTGCCAGGAGCCCTCTCAGCTCCTGTTCAGTCAGCAGTCAACGGCAAATCTGTGTGCAGATAAATGATAATTACCACCACAGTGTTGTTGCTCTAACAGGTCAGTTCACATATGATTTTTGGGGAGAGGACCCTGCCTGACTAGGAAAAAGAGGGTTGGGGTTTACCCTGTAATTCAGAGGATGAAACCAATTCAGAAAAGGCAGAAATTGTTCTAGAACGCTCCGCAAGTCGATATATAAAGAAACTCAAGTCAGTGACAATTAGCAGCCTGAGAAATACCCCTGCAGACCTACTGTCAAACCCAAGTAAATGTCAGGCCATGATGGACCCGTCTCCACGGAGGCACAGAACTATGTGAGTATGGTCATGTAGTCCAGATACATTCTGCTGTTTTAGCTCAGGTCACAGCCTCCTCAGCTGCAGCATGAGCTCTGCTCAAGCTAAACCAGCTATTTCACGTTGGCCATGACATTGGGAACTTCATAAGTGCTAAGACTTGTATTTAAAACAAGACCAGAATCCAGCTGTTTTACTTGTTCTCAGGGAATGCATTTTCTATACTTTGCACAATAATGAACCAAAAGTCAACTAATTTCTGCACATTTTCAGTATGCAATATATGTACGAGCTTTTTTGTAAGAGATTATTCCTATAGTTCTCATATGTACAAAGAGTCATGTGGTGGAATAGCAGAGTCCCCATAACTTAACACTCATGTAGGCCTTGATTATTATACATTTCCAATAATCTGATAGTGATCTTCTAAAATAGAGACATGAAAATAATTTTCTCAGAACTATAGCTGTAAGCTAAAAACGCAAAGATCAGCTGACAGCACTTCTCACATCCATCAGCAACGTTCATTTTTGATGACAAAACATAACTAAAATTTCCAAAATTGGTTCATCAGAGAAGATCTACTCTCTCCATTTAGTTGGTGTTCATCAAAAGGCTTTTGCTGAATTAGTGAGGTTTTGGAACATACAAGACCACTTAGGCTACTCAAGCCAATGCAAAACTGAATGGCAGCTCTTAGTAGCAACAGCATTTTTCAAAGTCCACGGACTGCCTCAAGGTCATCAGACCATCAAGCCTAGAAATATAATGATGCAACCTTGAGACAAAGTTCTGGTCCCGTGCACAGTGAATAAGAAACCCTCAGTGACATCAGTGGACATCAGGCTGGACTCCAAGTCATTAGATCACAAATGCAAAAAGAAGGAGGAAATACTATTCTAATTTTATTTTGATTAGGCCGTGATTGTCACATCTTAAAAACATGCAGGACTTATATGTATACATTCCCCATAACAGGAAATATTTTTCTGATTCAGAAGGTCGAATGCTTCCAACTGACCCAGAAATTAAATACTTCGCAGCAGCTTCGTAAAAACAGCATTGTGGAGTCCTGTGTATCTCTTGATTACTTGTACCAAACATATTCCTTTTAAGATTAAAAATGCACTTTCAAGCTCTCAGTTCTGCAAACTCGTTTGGAGCCCTGAGAGTCGAGTCATATTCTCTCCCTTCCCAATCTCACAACCAAGTACAGTCTTTAAAGGCTAAACAAGGCCTTCAATGGTTTCTGTGTGATACCACTGCCTCCTAATTGCACCCCCAGTGATGTCCCTGCAGCCTAAAGCCCGTCAGTGGGGTTTAGCAAGTGTAACACACTGAAACTTCTGAAACTTTCAATCCTGTTGAATCCTGCTTATAAGAATCCAGCTTACATGTGAAAGCTATGTTGGCTCTTTCTGAAAAACAGAAGCAAGAGAGCAGTGAGAGCCTATTTTTGTCATGAAAGCCGACGTAACTGATTCTTAAAAATGTGAGCAGGACTGCTGAGTGAGAATGTGCAATAAACAGATTCCCCACTTTGGGCAAAACTGCTCAGGTAGGGGTTAGCATGTATTTCAGCTCTATGGCTTTTCCTTCTGTTCAGTAGAGTACATGATTTGTACTCTAGCCCAAAAAATGATTTGGAAATGAAAGGTAGTTTGATCACAAAAGCAGCTCTGTTGTTCCAGGGGCAGCATGGAAAGGAAAGCTTTTTTTACACAAACATAATAATGTTGTCTGCCTCTGGATTCAGATTATTAGAAAACTGTCTATACTCTCCCCAACCCTCACCTCCCTTGCCTAATGTTTTTCAGTGTTTCAAAGACTTTGATAGGTATTCTCTAAATAGGCCCTTTTCTAAAAAAGAAAAAAGCAGATTGAGCCAAATAACCTTGCAAATTTTGGAAGTGTACCTCCATCTTCAGTAGATTTTTCTGCTGAAGAAAGGATTACAGACCTCCAAATCTGGCCCTACAGTTTGTATGCAGAGTACTGAAATCACACCATAACAATTTAGGAAGCCAAAGAGAATATAGACACAAGCAAAGGTTAGTTAGTATTTAAATATTTTGGTTGTTCAGCTATAAATTCAGACACTAAGCACAGATTAACTGGATTTGGAGCTATAGAAATGACTGTAACACAGCAAGGTCAGGGCTGAATGAAATGACTAGAAATCGATCAAATGTGCGAAGTACTATGGGGGAACAGGGCAGTTAATCATTTCAAAACTTTACTCTGTAAAATGTACTGTACATGATCGATGACAGAGGAGATAATAAAACAAGCAGACTGTACCTCTGTTCCATACATAAATATGCTGGAATTGTGTTTCGTCTGATTAATTCAGCAAAATTTGGGTTGCTAATTAATGATGCTTTAATCAGAAGGTAGAAGAGTTAGCTCTGGGAGCCTGGGGAGGGCCTGTACTTCATTTAGACTTCTAAAAACCTGTATGGATATGAAGTGCATATGCTTTGGGTGCAAGAAATGCGGACTGCTTGGCATCCACTTATTGGCAGTGGGATACGCATTTACAAGCCCCTTTTGCCTGCTAGCACCACGGGATTAACAGTGCACCGATTCTTGGAGCCTCAGGGGCCTGATTCTGTATCACTGAAGTCAATAGAAGCTTTGTCATTGACCTCAATGTGCACAGGCTCAAACCCTCAAAGAACACATTATGTGATACATGTTTTTGGAAAAAAGGCTTAGCAGTTTTGTGTTTGCAGAACCGGGGATGACTGACTGACTGACTGATATAAAGAAACTGAAACTGAGAGGTGAAAAACAAACTGATTCCCCAGTAAGGCAACGGACTGTACATCTGAACACAGTTTAAAAGCAGACAGAATAACTGCACTGAGTAGCTGTATTTTGCATTACATTTAAACTGTGAATAATACCTTCTGAAATCAAGTCTCTAATTCAGGTATCTGAAAACAATACAAGTCAGTGAAAGCAGCAAATCTGTGTAACTCTGAGAAGCCTGGTTACTTCGTGGTGAAATATAGATGTTGGAGCCTATATGTAAGCAGGTCTAGGTTAGAGAATTTTGACTACCATATACTCAGAGTAGCTCTTCTCATTTCTCTGAAATTCCTTCATCTGCCTCCAGCAGCCCATCTCTTAAATGACGTGGTGACATAAACATGAGAAACTTTGCTAAGAGCAACTGTTCACCGCTATATTCAGAGATGTAAGCAAGTTAATGACTGCATGTAATAAAATACATACTTTGTAACCACATATAGTCAATGGCTGCGCTCTCCCCCTCTAGCTTCAGCATTAATAAGAAACTCTTTCAGTTTTCCAAAACTTGATCTATAAACGGAGCAGCAGGGCCTGCATATACATATTCATGTGAAAAACCCTCCAGAGGAATTAAAGGCAATAGCACTATTCATCTTCCTTACATATTGAATGAATGAAGTATCGGCTCTCTAGGTTTTGTAAGTGTTACTGGTCACCTCAGTCACATACCATTGTTTCTGATCCGTATCTGGATGATTTGCAAACACATCAGCTCTTTCAGAACAGCTTTGTGCATACTTCCAGTGAGAATGCTTATTTGCTCAAATCCCTGTGATACCTTATTTACCAAAAACAGGCTTGGGGGAAAGAAAATTTATTCTGTCACCAGCATGTGCAAAGGGGAAAGGAAGCCTTCACTAGCGCTTCCAGACAAAAGCTGAGCACATCAGCAAGTACGCTATTTAGAGAGGGGGGAATGTTGCAGAAGTCTCCTCACACTAGTAGGGGTTAGAGCATCAACTCCCAGACACAAAGACCTTTTGTAATACCAAACCCCAAAACATTTTCTCAAAAGTCAGTGCGATTATCACATCCTAGCGGTGCAGAATTTTTAATGCTGAGCAGCTAGTACATTTTATGAATTCATCACTTTGCTGTTGAACACTGGCATGCACTGATAGCTAGGCACAAAAAGCTCCAGCGCTGTACAGAAGTGGCATTCAGCCTTTGACAAGCGAAGAGCTACTTTGTCATCAAACAGAGGCTCACAAAACTATGAAAGAATGAACCGCATTTAAAATAGAGAAATGTGCGCAGGCATTTATGTGAGAGTTAATACACTGCTCCAAACAAGTCAGCAAAATCTACAGTCAGAACAGTGTTTTTCAGAGCATAGCGGAAGACCCAGACTCATTGGCTATCTGTCACCAGTCTCAGAAGACCGGTTCTGTATAAGTCAATACAGTCCATATGTGTGTGGGCGCGCTCACACCTCTATTTTTTGTTTCAAATTGCCTGGGGGCAGCTGCATATCACCTTCAAGACACCATGTGATGTCTTAATCAAATGTTAGCAAGGAGCCTGAGGCAGCTTAGAAGCACAAATGGGGTACAAAATACTGGGGCACTGAAAAATGACATCACCAAGATGGCAATGATTAGCTTCATTTTTTCTTGCCTTTTGCATGCTTTTCGTAGGTAGGATGCTCTCTTTATTGCTTATTTCTTCTGAACTGGTATGAAAAGAAAGAACAAAGAAATACCTGTTAAGGAAGATTGGGGTTTTAATAGGAAACTTTTGGTCTATTTTATATACCTTCATGCTGTCCAGCTGCCTGGATTAGAGTAGCAACTGAACAGAAACATGGGATTGCTGCATTCTAATCATCTCTAAAGCTTAGGAGCATAAGCTTTTGCCATTTTTCAAATATGGATTTTGGTTACAACCCAACCTTGTCATCCTTTCATATGCAAACTTCCCACTGAGATCAGTGGGACTTCTGAATATTTAAGGAATACATGGGAACTTGTTATTTTTTTCTCCTCGGTTTCTAAACTGCTAGTGGAAAATTGTGTCAACCGGGGAGGAAGAGAGGGAAGGAGGAGAATATGAGCGAGTGTGAACAGAGCTAGATAATGCTGTGCACCAAACGCTTCCCAATCAGCCCCTTGGCATGCTGCTAGAATGTTGGAACTGCAGCCAGAAGCGTTACATTTGCAAGTGCAATATCTGCAGTCCCTTATGAGTAAGTTTTCAAAGACAAATCCCATTCACAAATACCATTACAAATAACAAATACTGTTGCGATATTTGAGCGTATTCACACAAACACACACAGAATTTTTCTTACTCTTCTTTCAAAAAACAGAACGAAGTATGTTCAGAATTCTCTTTACTGAAATATTTATGCCCAGTCTGAAAGGGTGAAGGGCACATTTTTAGTACCCACGGTCTCTATAAGATAAACATGAAACTGTAGCACAGCTGGTGCTTGACAGTGGATGTATTTGTCTCTTGGAATTTTGTGTTAAGGAGATTCCTTCATTAGTAAAAGAACCTTTTTAGTATTCACTCTCAGATTGCTGTTAGTATTTGGTTCAAGGCAGTGCTTATTACTAAATATGGCATCTCAACATAGTAAGTTCCACCAAATCTTAATCGTTAGCAGTGAAAGCAATAAATATTTTTTCAGAGTTAAAGTCAGAAAGTAACAATGCATTTATTAGTATTTCTTTTAGACAACTGAACATATTGACTTAGTATTTACTTTTATTTAACCCACATTTACACATTTTTTTCTATTTCTCTCTGATGTTTAAACTACACTGTACTTATCTCCAAAGCAATGAGGCTTTCAAACATCGTGATTTCAACTTTGAACCTAGAAGATAATTTGTTCTTGAAAAGGGAAAGGATATACTAAAGGACTTTTAGAACTTGACTGGAACAGACTGATTTGCCTGCCGTATTATTATCATTATAGTTTCCACAAAATAAGATTTTTTTCCTAGCTAAAAATGCATGGTTTTATTCTATAACAAAGCTGTATATGTTGCCTGATCCATTACATATGGTCTGATCCTTCTAGCTTCATGCCAGCCATTGTCATTTTATTACTGTCCAAATGACACATGACAAGACAGTAGTGTCACTTAAAATACATTACAAAGAGTTCTCTACCTAGCTTTGAGATTTATTACTGTGTTGAGTGAGATTGGATTTTTAGTGACAACACTGCAAAGGACTCTTGAGAGATTTGAAAGAATACAGTCAGTTTGTGGGGGTAAAGCGTGCATTACTGTGAGTGTGGGAAAGAATAACTGAACTTGTATCATCAACCCATATTTTTAGAACCGTTTCACAATGAGAAAGAATTTAGGCTCTTTTGGTACTGAGATACGTGATTCATATAGCCAAAATGTTACTGGTCTCTACTACAGGGAAAAGTCTGTCAACTACTTCAACTAGTCCTTTTCGTTATTGTAGCCATTAATTCATACAGAATCAAACACCTTTCATGGCTTAAGTGATGACAGTTTCTAGTAGTACTGAGAGAATACAATTGGCACTCTCTTAGTATAGTAAGAGTTGCAAAATCTGAATTCAAACCAGGACTTCAAAATCCTTTGTGTGCAAAACTTACAGAGTTATGATTGTTTAATTAGTTATGATTGGATAAGATGCAGCAAATACCCCTTCTTTGTACATAGGTTTTGTAAAAAACTGTGAGAAAGAGTTCTCTGGAAACTTCAACTAAATAAAGCAGGTATAGAGCAGCTGAAGTAAAGGAACTTTGGTCATTCAGTAATTGTTTAATACTTAGTTAAATGTGGTGCCTTCTCTCCTTTTTTCATAGTGTGTCCCTTTTCTCCTGCCCAAAGCCAAAAAAAACACCACTTACAACCTGTCTGGTTTTGCATTGACATCATTCACTTTGTGTGTTGTGCCTTCACTTTCTTCCAATTTGTCTTGTCTACTCACATATCTCTCTCTGTTTGCAGGAGGCTTATTTCTAGTTGGTCCTGGACGTCCCACCATAATTAACACAATTAACAGTAATCTGGTGAGACAGTCTTCTGAAGTCGGTGAAGGCTTGCAAACATTTTAGGAACCACTGTCTTTACAATTGAATCTAATTAATGTAACCTCAAATAAGAACATAAAATATATGGCACAAAAAGCATGTGATCGAACCTTCACTTTGCTGCAAGAATGCTAAGAAGCAGCTTTTATTCTTCAGAAGCAGAAGGAAAGATGATCATGCTTTCCTTCATCTTTCAGTTAGATAAGGCGTCATGTGCCAGGAAACAGGAGTTGTTCTTTTTCATCTGTCCTGGCTCTGAACAGTCCACCTACTCTGACAGCATGCCTACAAGCTCTGAGCAGCTGGCTGACAGCTTGGTGAAGGTGCTTATGCTCAGTAACAAAATCGAATTGGTCTCCCTGTGAAAAACTGCTACAAAACCCCCCAAGTCCGGTCTAAATGACTTTCGTTTTGTTATGTCAGGACATAATAAATTTTTTACTTATGTTAATTTTAACTGGTTTATTTGCTGAGTCCTTTGAAGTGGGTTCCTTTCTGCTTTTCTGAGCAAGCTCAGATGGTTCATTCCTCAGGGTTGCTTGGTACAGTGAGGTGAAGAGTTTTCTCAATGTCATTCACACAAGGTAATGCACTGCACTGGCATGGTTGAGACTGGTTCTTCACTGAGATGTTTCATGAGATTCAAGCATGTAGAATTTTAGGTCAGATGCTGATGGCAAGGCTGAAGACTATTATGATAGTCTTGAATGAATGATGCTGAAAGCTGGTTCACCTTTGGTCAAACCTTTTACAGGCAAGAAGCTTTTTGAACCAGTCTGTTACTGAAACCACAAGAAACTTCACCAGTCCAGCAGAGTTTCTGCATGTAGCAAGATATTTATGACTTAGTCTTATTATAGGTTGTACACTGAGTTTGTTTTAGAGGATTTTTTATGCTGCTTCTGCAAAACAATTTCTTGCTCCAGCAGCTCCCAAACTTAAATTTTCGCCTACAGCCTACAGTCCACAAAACATGGGACTAGCATGAAGAATATCAAAGAAACAATAATCTGGGATTTGTTCACAATTATTTTAGGCTTTAAAAGGCAATGGGACTTAATATTGGTTTAAAACTGTAGAAAAGGGCTCTTGGGAGGACAATATTAATACATCCCAGGTGTAACAGCATTGAAGTCAACAGTTACAACATTTTTTAACTGACTCCAGTATGTTTATTTTGTAGAGAAAGTTTCCTCACACTGTAAATCGTTGTAAGATTAGTATTAATCTGACTGATATGTCCTGAGCCATCCAATTCTCTGGTTAATTCTATTAGGCAGAATTTTCCACATGCTAGTTTGAAATGTTATCATATGATGACAAATGTAAGCTTTTTTATTGGATTTATGTAAATCCTTTCTTCACTGAAGCTGTTGGAAGGGTTCCGCTGTTGCTTATAGGATCCACACACTGAAAAGCACCACAAATACCTTGTAAGAGACTGGCTTTTCTTCAGAAAGTCCAAGCTTTAGAAAAACTGCACATTTCAGATCCACTGCAGACTTCCAACCCTTTTTCCTATTACAGCATGACATGAGATGGCAGAAAGCTTTCTATCTGAGCACCATCTTTAGCACTGTCTACTCTTAAGAAAGAATGCACTTTCAGAGAGAAACCAGGAGTGAAAAGAACAGGTTTAAATCCCTGCTTGTTTTAGCCCTCTCATGTGGATATTTGCTCTTTAGATTGTACAAACTTCAAGGGGTTCTCATCCAAATGGCTTTCATTTGTTATAGTTTTTATTTGAGAATTGGCAGATTAAAAAAACTCAGTCCTTCCAGCTATAAGCGTGAGAGACAGAAGGAACAAAGAAGTTCTGTCTGGATGCTCTGGAGACCGGAGCAGTTAGATTCTTTGATTTCAGAAAGGTCTTAATAAAAAACAAAACAAACAAAAAAACCCCACCAAAACCCTACACTGAAATTGTCAGCTTTTTAGCATAGTCCATTGTTTTATTTTCTTTTAGTTCATTACACAGCAGGGCTGTGCTCCAGCTTGACATCCCAGGGCTCAGCTACAATACATACAATAAATAACTAGTGCTGGTTGCCTTCAAGCACAGGAGTAGACCCATTGGCTGCAGTGGGGCTACTCACACTTAAAGTCAATCATATACTAAAGTGCTTTGCTGGACTGGGGCCTCATATATCGGATGAATAAGCTTTTCTTCAATGAATTTGCCAAGTGTCCTTCCTAAAGGTCAAAGAAAAGGCCTCTTCTATTTCCTGCTGAACTTGGTGGACCTTTTAAAACACATATTCATTCTTAGTATATGTACTATAGGTATTGAACATTAGTTGACCTTAGTCACAGGAGACTCAAGAAAATAGTCCTAGGGAAGTATAAAGGCTAAGGGTTAATTACAACACCTTAGATCTAGGCAATTTTGTAAAATTTCTTTGTTCTTATTTATTTAGTTGTTTTTAATTCAAAGGCAATGTTCTATTTGGATGTGGAGATTCAAGTAACACTTTCCAAAATATGAAAGGCTAAATGCCACATTTACAATTGTTTCTGAAAAGGGTTGACCTTTATTAAAGTTACTGAGTAAATACAATTCCGAAGGTTTTGTTTCTCTTGTAAATTAAATGGTATGTTTGTAGATGGAAAGGTCAATTTTCAGTAAAGCTGAGCCTCAGAAAACATCACCTTTCTCAGCTAAATCAAAGGAGTTAATTAGTTTTACAGATGGAATACATAATATATAATTCTCTTATCTTTGCTTGAAAATCAATTGTTTATGGCATAAAGAGGATACACTTGTCATCATTAGGTGTAAATGTTTGCTGCAGCAGCAAATATAGACTCGGTCTGCCACACACAGCTTCATAAATGTGAGATACTGAGGTCTTCTGAGAGGTTGTGTGTAGGGGAGTGTGGATCCAAATCCTACCTGATATCAGATTTCAAGTATTTAGTAAATTTATTCCATCTTATGTGAAGCTATCTTAGTTTTTATTAACAAAAAATGCACTAGGAAAATATTACTAGGCATCGATACTGCATCGAGAACTCTGCAGTATAATCCCTTTCCTCCTACACTGTCCTTAATTCAAATCAGTCTTTTATATTTAGTAATTTTTACAACAATTTCAACATGAGACCAGAAGTACACATTAATAAACAACATCTGAACCAGTTAAACACCTGGGTATATTAACTAGAAGGAGGCTGGAAGGCCTGCATTTTGCTGCCTGGGCTTGTGATAGGTCTCATACCAGTGCCTGGAGCCTCGTGGGAAGTACTGAGCACCACGTTGTTGTCTTACCTGTTCACTACAGAGAATATTGTTTGCTTCTTTGGACAGAAAATTGTCAGACTAAGAGGCAGCACCTCCTGACTCTGTAGCAGCCTTCAGCCTCCCTCTTCATATGGCTTTCCAAAATCAAAGGAGAGAAGGGAACAACATTTTTGCTGTCTGTTTAAACAAGCATGTTACACAAAGCTGAACTTTCCAGCAAGTTTCATGGGTGTCTCCAGAAGGAAGACATTTGAGGTCAGATATTTAGAAGATGCTGGAAGAATTCAAGTCTTCGTAGAGATGTACCACCACAGCAGAGTGACTGCAAGTTGGGTTTCTTCTCCCATGTCTACTGGGGATGTCCAGAGATTTCTTATGGACCTTACTCTTCTTGATTTGGCCTCATCTTGTAATTTTTTCATACAGTGCTCTGTGTAAGTTAAGTGCTATTTAGGGACTGTTATTATTTAGAGCTAGATATTATTTACAGCCTGTTTACACAAATCTTACCTGATAAACTTCTCCATAGAATAGATTCTTTAGGACAAATTCCACATACCCTTGCCTTGTTTGAAGCAGCAGTATTAGCTTTATTTAAAATTCATTTAAGTATCATTATACCTCTCTTCTCTGTACAAGCAGAAGATATCTAATGTCGATATTTGTTCTCACAGAAGGGTGCCATATGGGAAAAAAAGAAGAGAGACTATGATGAAGTTGTCTGAAGAGACAAGTGAAAATAAAACAGCTCATGTCAAGCACTGAGGTTTGTAATAAGTGATGTGCCGACAACAAACACCTTCACTAAGGGAAAGGGAAACCTAAAAGATACACATAAAAAAAATTACAGGCAGATTTTCCAAGCTGCTTCACTTTTTATTTCTTTTAATGGAAGCTAGGTGACCCAATCCTTCACAGTGCTTGTGCCACACTTAAACCTTGCAGCTGTTACAGATAATCTAACCTTTAATTTTGTACTGAACAATATTAAACTAAACAAAAGTCTTCTTGCTCTAGCAGAGAGCTGGGTCAAAGCGGTTCTGCTGCTAAGTGTAGACTAGGTAATTTGTACTCTGGCACAGAGGTTCAATCGAGGCTTCAACAGCAATAGCAAATCCACATTACTATCTTGCAGCCAGGCTCTTAACATGATTCCAGTACTACCAGAGGAACCAAAATGTTTTTTTGTAACAGTCAAACGATTTATTAACCATTTTTAACGTCCTGCTATTCTGTTTTATTTTCTGGTGTGGTACATTCTCCCTATCCAAGCAATTTTGAGGCAAATAGTCAAAACTAATTACTGAGTTCATCTAGGATGAAAATAAAATGGCCCATTCCATACTCCTAACAGGTGCTTTCTGTTTAAAAACATCTCCAGCCAGCATATATACGGAAGGTACACAAATAGTATGGTATGAGGGCTTAGATATTACACGTGGATTTTATAGAGAACCAGAGGAGATACAGAGAAGTTGTATGAAAGCTGTAGGTCCTGGGCACTGAAGCAGGAGGCATTAGAGCATAATTTTTCTGACACTCTCAGTACTGCTGTTCCCAATCTGCCCTCGCAATGCACAGGTAGCCTGCTCACTGCAGATTCACAGTGAGACTCTGAAGTACATTGTGCTCTCCTTTGCCTCTCGCTACCTATCTACAGAGCAGCTCTATAGCAAACCTGTGCCCTCTAGCTTATTAAATCACTCATTTAAAAAGTACAGCCCCTCAGGCGATATTACAGATGTTGAAACAGATAGAAGGGTTGTAAAGGATACTAGAATTTTGGGCCTGCTGTGGGCGTTCAGTTGAAGCAAATAATCAGTGGGCTCAAGTAACTACACTGTGCCAGTGCAGCCAATATATCATAGCAAAACACTGAGCTGTATGAATGCTGGGATCTTCAATCAGATATTGCTCATTTAAAAATGGAGCTGTGCAACAGTGGCCCTATCTCTTGTTCTCATTTTTCTTGGAGCAGCAGTCTGACATTTCAAAAGATGAGAAGTACCTTTCAGCTTGAATAAACTCAGAAATCTATCTGTAAACACATTTGGCCTCATCTTGAGAAATGTCAGATTTCTGGAATGAACAGCATGGGTACAATATTTGTGTCAGTATTTAGACAGCCACATGTAACAGAGCAGGCATGGTTGCATCATTTTACACTGCACTTTTTGCAAGTACAATAGCTATAGGAAGAAATGCACATTACACTCAACATCTTTGTCCTACTGTACCAATAAAATGGTTGCAAAAATAAGTAAATGACTGAGTCAGTAGTGGGAGGGAAAAGTTCTTTCACCTCCTTCTCTGCCTCATTGTAATCAAGTCTCTGACTTGCTGGGTTTCCATGGAGGAACCCTTCCTGACACTAGATGACAATCACTGTGTTCATTCGTTATTGTTATTCATTGTTGGGGTTCCAGTATTGTCACCTAAAATCAAGTCCTTGCTGTGTTGAGCATTATACACAGAAAATGGCAGTTCCTGCCCTGAAAAGCTCGCAGTCCAGAGAGACAAAACAAATTATGTGAAGTGAATGACAGCCTACAAACAACATTAGTGCCACTGCTTGATTTGTGTGTGTGTTTACAGCAGTGGTTTTCAGCCTACGGTTTGTGAGCCCCAGAGGGTAGTGGTCTATACGGGATCCAAGGAAGGTAACTAAGGAAAAAAAAAAAAAGACTTCACCTCACACAAATCTCTGCTTCCTCTGGAAAGTGTTTAGGGCCTCTATACTGAAAAAGCCTGAAAATCATTGTATACAGGTTGCTACAATCAAGCCTGTAATTTATTACACCCTCAGACACATCAGCTTACATATCTGGCTACTGCTTCATGGCTTCACACACCAGTCTCACCCCAGCCTGTTTCCATTCCAAGTAGTGTGGCATGGAGTAGAGAAGACCCAGCAATGTGCTGTACCTCCAGGCTTGTCACACCATGAGGTCCTGTGCTCAGAGAAGTCCTGCACAGATTTCAGAGCAGCGCGCTGACACCACAGCCCCTCAATCTGCCATTGACACCCTCATCTCCCTTCTCCTTGTTATGTAGGATTTACATCCAGGAAGATAAAAAAAACCCACACCATCTTGAGTCTTCAAATGGAAAGGACTTAAGCTCACCTTAGAACTTGCTTTCCTCCTTCCTCCAATGGAGGTACCAGACAGGGAAATACCTGCCAGCAAATAGCAGTTTACTGAGCAGTAGCTACCAAGTTAATCTGCTTGAAAAATACTCCATTGCAGAAGAATCTATCTGTCTTAGGACTCCTAGAGACCACGAACTTCAGCGACAGGTCTGCCAGCGTTACCAGAGATGGCATTACTTGGCTACTGCATAGGAGAACCACCCACACACAGAGAAGAACGGCTTCTGAACTCAGGTGGTTTATTAAAGCCAGGGAATCTCACTGGTTGTGGATTAGCCCTCCAAATGGCACATGGTACTACACTGTATTGTTCATAAAACAATTCATTCTCTTACAGTCTTTCAGAGAATAAAATTTTCACTGACCTAATAAAATATGCTAAAATTGCTTATAACGGCACTGCTTAGGATTAGGTAGGAAGCCGTTCTATCATAGTTTACAGAGCTAATGGCCAGTATTGAGTGTGCATATTGTAAACTATAATGAAATGGGAAAAAATTACTTTCAGATGTATTTTCACTCTACATTTTGTAATAACAACAGTATATCAACCTTTCTAATATTCTTTTCTCATGATTGAGTGGACCTATTTGGTTTGTTAATGTACACAGGTAAATCTTACCATATCATTTGGCAACTGTTACGTTCAAGCTGGAATGCTGTTATTTCTGATCTCTCTGCTTCCTCCCTTAAAATATCACCTTGTGCTAAGGCTGAGGGGCAATAAGGATGACACACAAGAAATGTGCATCCATTCTGAGAACATTCCTGCTTCCTCAAAACACCTGCTTTGCTTTATGGCCAGTGTAATTTATTCTGCAACTATGTCCTGATATGGGATGGAATTTTGATTCATTTTTCATTTCTCCTTCTATAATTTCTGATCGTCCCCAGAATTCCTCAATTTGTTTTGGCCAATGCTTCTGTCCCCCTCACTTCTTTGTTGCTTTAGTTTCTGAAGTACATGCGTATATGTATATACACTCATATATTATTTTTCCTGCAGAGCAGATAACGGACAGCCAATAAGGTCTTTGTTGTTGGTACAAATTAAAACTTGGCCTTGCTCAAATATATTCAGATCTAAGGAAGATCAGATACTAAAATGAATAGTATAACCCATCTGTATCAGTATAATATCAGATCAAAGCCCTGTGTATATGCATCTATAAATTGGAGATAGCTCACAGATAAGCCACATCCAACTTTTCTAACTGGGTACTATTTATTCTGGAAATGCAACCTGAAGTCTTTATCAAATGCTTCTCATATTTATGTTCCCATTTCACTTAAATGGAATTACTCCAGTGAGAAATGCAAACAATGTGCAGGATTGCAGGATTTCTTAAGGAAGGACTCAAAATACATCCTTTAGTATCAAGTAAGACAGCAATACGTCACAATATTCTTAAAAAGCAGAAACATTCAGAAAAGTTTATCAAATGAAATGACCCAAAATGTGAAAACACATCTGTGAAATCTTCAAAACAGAAGTGTTTTCAGACCAACATACACAGATCGCTCCACCCCAGGAGTCTTAAAGTGAATGAGCTCTCTCTCAACCAGTAACATTAATTTTAACACACTTTGGCAATCTGAGAAATATCAAACAGTTGGTGATTGCCAACACAATCCCAATGTATTAGAAGGATGATGTAGAGAATAACAGATTGGTTAGCCTGATATCAATACTGGCTGAAATAGTAAACAATTCATTCAGGACTGTGTCAGCAAAGCATCCAAACCTAAAAACGTAATGAATGCCAGTCAGCATTCCTAGAAGGCAAGTGTTGTTATTTTGGCAGGAGTGTGTGCCTGGTTGATAATGGCAACTCTCTTGAGGTGGGGTACTGAATTCTTCAAGGCATTTAATTTAGTACCACATCAAATTTTGATTTTAAAATGCTTATAACAGCAACATAAACCAGGACAGCTTAGATGGATTACTGGCCCACTGACCGATCGCAGAATACAGTTGTTACTGAGGGGATATCAACTTTCTCGCTTCTATTGGTAACACTTAAGGACTAGTTTGTGTTACAACAAACTCCAGTATTTTTAACACTAAAGTTGGCAGTAAGGAGGGGCTGCTGTTACAACGTGATCTGAGTCACCTGATGAAATGATCACAAGACAACACAACATTTTTAATTTTATACAAATATGCAGCGATCTATCCAGAACATGGATGAAAGTGATACTGAAGGATTAGGAATTTCACCTCTCCACCTGATGCAGAGCAGCTCATGAGTTACCTCAGATGAGCTCTCACTGCAGTTCTGTAGTGGTACCATCTAATAATGATCCTTGAATGAATAAAAAGAGGAGGAATTATCAAACTATATTATCCTTCTTAACAGCAATAACAAGAGCAGTATTACAGCCTGGCATCTACATTTGAGAAGAGATACATAAATGCTAAAACCACTTAAGAAAGTGAAGGGCAGCCATGGGACTAGGACACAACCCGCCCTGCCCCCTATCTTATTACAGGAGTAATTAAATACTGGAACAGGTGGGTCCAGTATTTAATTACTATCTCTGCAGCCTTCAAAACAAGATTAGATACTTCTTTAAGAATATCACTTATTCCAATTGCCTTTCCTAAGGTGCTACACTATATGCTTGTCTGTGGGTTGTCTAGGATATGGAAACTTTTAAATATTTGTATGCAGACTGTTAGACCAGCTAGCATCAGAGTGTTCAAAAAGTTTTTGAGTGAAGATACACTTCACACTTGTGAAGAGAATTGTTCTTCATAAAGAAAATGAGTAAAACTGGATATGATGTGATCTGATGTGACCAACACATCTGAAGGGACCAGGAAGGCCACAATCACCAATGCACGTTGCCAAAAGTGTGTCAAGCTTGCCTGCTTCTTCTGATCCATTCTGTGCTCTGCACATGGCAGCTCGTGGCAGCACAAAAAATAGTTGTGTGAAAGTCCAGCTCAGACCCAGGGCTGCCTGGGTGGGACTGGCACAGGTGGCGTTTGGAGAAGGTGAAGGAACTGTCTAAGTAGTATGGAGGAGCTACAGACATGGATTCTTTGGAGCCTTTAGTATCCCAAGTAGTCCCTATGGAAAGTGTGAAAGAGTGAGAATGACAGGAAGCAATTCCCAGCCTGTAGGCCATCTCCCAGGGCAAATTTTAAAGCTAGAATTCATCTCACCTAGTGTTAAACATCTAAAAGATCGGCATTACTCAAATCTAA
Source organism: Anarhynchus alexandrinus (assembly GCA_008711295.1). Taxonomy (NCBI): domain Eukaryota; kingdom Metazoa; phylum Chordata; class Aves; order Charadriiformes; family Charadriidae; genus Anarhynchus; species Anarhynchus alexandrinus. Next base: position 4,833,532 of record VUYV01000039.1, read on the forward strand.
ATTATTTGATGCTCTGCTCTATACATTGCCAGGCATTACATACCACTAGAAGGCAATCCATATTTCCCTAAATTAAGAGTCCAGAAAAGATGGAATGAATCACTTTGTGATATCTCTTGGCAATATGGAAGCCTAGGTGAGTTTAGAATGCACATCTAGTTTCTGGATGGATAAAGTCAAGTGAGATGAACTCCATGCTAAATGTCTTCTCTGAAGCATGGAATTAGTAATGTTTCTGAATGAAATGGCCAAAAGTATGTTAGTATTAGCAAAATAATTCATTTCCTCTTCTCTCATGCTTCTCTGAGACACATTCATCCTGTTTTAGTGGAAAGGTCCCAAAACCCCATCAACCTGCAGCAGATATTCTCTACAGTTTGGTTTTGTTTGGGTTTTTTTATACATTCTTTTTTTACACTCAGTAATTTAAAAATTTCAAACCAAAGAACAGGAAAAACCTTCCAACAGAAAGTGATATTTCTAATACTATGTATTCCATACACCTGGAAGGGGAGTGGGGCTGATTGAGAGCTACATATTGTGCTGCAGCCTTGCCCGAAGTAAAGCATGACTGGGTGCAGCTATGCACCTCGGGAGGGGGGAATGCCCACTTACTCAGTGTGGCTCACCCAAACACGAGTGCTGACACTTCTCAAAACATTCAATGAAATTCATCTTGGCTTGGAACTAAAGAAGCCTCTTGTTCATGTGCACTGAAAAAAAACCTTTGTAGGCCGTAGAGGTGGGTGTGGATTTCATTTCAGTGAGGTGAATGCATTTTTACAGTATTTACCTACCTCTAACATAATACAATTTTTTTTTTAGCCTTTAGATACACTTCATTTTGAATCTGAGATTTTAGTCTCCCTGATTTATTTGGCTTATTGGGTAATGGAACTTCTTTGATCCTTTAAACCAAAGTGAAATGGAAGACAGATTTGGAAAGCGCTACCCCAGATGAGATTTGGCAAGGAATCAATATTTTACAGTTTAAATATGTATTAATCCATGGCAGAACTAAACCATTTTAACTTTTTATACAGACAGTATTTTACTCTTGTGAAAGTGTATAAAAAGTGCGTATTATGGAGTTATTTTGCAGAATGTTATTTATGATACACTTATCTCATTGGGGAAAAGCAAGAGCAAGTGATATCTGCCCAGGGAAAAATTATTGGGTGGTAGTTTCAAAAGAGCTTGAAAGATTTAGACAGTCAATTCCCAGTGAATTGGGAGTTATGACAGGAGTTATGGCTCTAAATCATATAAGCGGTTTTGAAAATCCAGCTCCTCCTTCCCCCTTTATATTTAATTGAGTTCATTTGTCTTTCATTTGCTTATTGTGACATTCTCAGGCAATTTGAAGCTGCTTCAGAAATAATAACAGGCAAAATATACACATACAGTCTTCTGCACATACAGTACCTTCTCAGAGGTACGGCCCTGTGGACTAGAGCCGGGCTGATGGCTGCCTCTCTAATTTACTCCCTTGTTGAACCCACAAAGGAAGCAGTGCTTTCATGTTACGGGCCATCAGGTGCAGAAGTGGAGGTAATAGAGAATGTCACCAACAGAAGCTGGAGTGTGAGACAGCAGCACTAGCAACTAAGCAAATACACTCCTGAGCTCCCAGCTGAACTGCTTGGTGTGGCTCTGCGCCTTCCACCCACAGGGGCTGCAGGTCCATCACAGCGCTTTCCACGTTCGCCTTGCTCAGCTTTAGAACAAACCACCTCCTTCCTAAACTGAGTTCTAAGCATTTGCCTGATTAAAACACCCACCAAAAGTACTCTTAGTCTCTGAAGGGCTTTTGTAAATGACAAAAAAATACCCTAAACAACCAGTTTTAGTCTGAACCAGTCTTAGTACCTGAAAGGCTTTTGTAAAAAAGCCAATAAAAAAGTAACAAAAAAAATCACAGTGGTACTTTCTCTGGTACCTCTTGCTTTAACAATGCTTATAGTATTGATAAAATGATAAATGATGTGATTATATCTTGAGGATAACTGAAACAGAACACAGATCTTTTCATTTAACCATTCTGCTTTGAACCAGCCATTTAAATTCCAATTTCCTTTTAGTAAAAAGCTCTAAAATAAGAAGTATACAAATACCTGCAGCATATCCTTTTCTTTACTTCTTTTGGACAATCCAGAGCAACCATCCATAATGTACTCCTAACAAAGTAGAAAAGAGAAGAGTTTTTTAATGAGCGAAACCAAGTCTATACAATTGTGGCATGGAGAAACATCTGATATAACTTCAAATTAAACCCTAGTTCAAAGTAGACCCTAACAAGATTGAAAATAACTAGAAGAAGTTTTCAAGGTAAGGTGATAAAGAGGAAACTCAGACACCACAGAAATGCGTAACTTCTAGACCTATAGGTAAGTTTATTTTAGACACCGGTTTTTCTGCATTGCTTAAACAAAAGCCTGATTTATTTTATTTGTTTCATCTTTAAATTTACCTCAGTAAACAACTTTCCTTTTTTGGACATCTTTATTAAAACCTCATTTGCACACTGACTTTATACAATTATGAACATCATTATTTAACATTTATATGATAGCAGTACAGTCATACGAGATCAAGGAAAATGGATCCACAGTACATGCAGAAAGAAAACAAATACTTCCCCAGTTAAGGTACCAAGGCTTATATCTCACTTATACCAGGTTTTTAAAAAGTCAGAAGGCTGTGCGTATGCGATAGATAAGAATAGCTGAGACAAGCAAAGGTATGATCACTGCTATTCCTATTTTATGCGTGAAAAGCTGAGACTGAAAAATGGACTTGCCTAAAATCACGGAGACAGTAGGTGACAGGACAGAGCTGATAGTTCACCTGCCTGAATCCCAATCCAAGACATTAGTCCTAAAATTAGAGTGAAGCATTTCTGTAATAAATTGTAACATTAATATATGTAAGCCTGAAAAGATTTAAAGTTCTTCAAAAAAGCACACACTTGCAACTAAGTATTGACTAATATATGAACTTTCTCAATGAAAATGCCCCTTTCTCTCTCTTCCTGTTAACCCTAACTTACAATTTTTGGTTACCGAAAAAAGAATTATGCCTTCTAATTCACGTGTACCGTAAACAAATGTCCTCTTTTGTTCTACTTGACTTAGGATCAGTCTTTAGTGTTGGAAAACAAAATTTTGAATCGCTGATCCCATCTTCTCCTTTACCTGACATGGGCTGTCTTTCTACTAAATATTGTCCTGTTCCCGTCTCCTTGCTAGGGTGGTTCTTCCAACCAGGGTACAATCTTGTCTGTGGGTGTCACACAGCGTGCATACAACCTGCTTGATTTTCTCAGGAGGGAGCTGTGTAATATGCTATGTAAAAATGCTGTGCAATATGCAAGCTCGTCAACCCTGTTGCAGAGGGGAATATGTCTGCACCAAATTATGAAGTCTGCTTTGTGTCTGGGCTAAAATACCAATCCTGTAGCTTCATTAGTTTTCACTTGCCCCAGGGCACCCTGCTATACTATTATGTTCTCTGATAAGCCTTATTAGATCTGTTGTTCTGAAATCTTAGGATTTAAACTAGATACATTTGGTAATATATCTAGAAGCAGCTGCTCTCATCCGAGTATCATCAATACACATAACTCCACTGAAATTACATGACTTCAAGAAAACAAGTCATGTAGAAATGATCTTAACATTGTTATATAGAATACCTGCCAAAGGTACAGCACATAGGCGGGGTTCTGTATCCATCACGTATGGTGATCTTTTACATTTTAAGATACAGTGCATAAAATCTTGATCACAGTGTAGTGACTGGAAAAGCTCCCACCATTTCAATGAGGTTAGGATTTCACTCCATATCTGCACCAGCACGTAAAGCTAGTAGTATTTATAACATCCATGGTAAACTATGCTAGTTGATTGCTCATCCTGGAATATATTGCTTTGAAGGATCTTGGTACTGAATATTGCTGCTAGAAAGGGGAAAGTGGCATGATTCACCCTCTTGGTCTTATGGAAAGCCGGCGTTCAATTTTATCCCTTCCTGAGACAGACAAATGTACACAGAGTGATAGATGGAGCCAGTGTCCCTTTTAATCTCAGGTGAAGGGACACCGGACTGAGCATAGACGAGTTTTTAGGGCTGCTGTAACTTGGGATCAGTTGCCAATGGCTCGCATTGGTTTCACAGTAGGCCTGTGAATTGAGGGGCAGGACTACACGCGTATTTAGCATATTGTGCTCTTAAGTACCTCTACAGAGTGGCTTAGGGCTGGAGAAGTCATTTCATCTTAATAGCACAGTATGAGAGCATTTGTTGTAGACAAGAGAGCGAGTCCATGCAACTGTTTCTGTGCAGGCTGGAGCTAAAGGACCACCAGACACCCACAAATCGATCATCCTTTGCCTATGTGGAAATATAAGACATTTTGTCCTGTTTTGTTTGTGTAGTAGGTTATATTTATTTGTTTATTGTGTTTTGGCATATTTATGCAAGTGACATTCATTTATATAATTTTAATTTTTAGAATATTTAAATAAATTTAAGAAAGATATTTATATAAATATGAAATCTGTATTTATTTTTAGTCATTTATAATTACTGCTATATTTCTTATTTATTTATTATACATTATTTATTATATTTATTATACATTGATAAAGCAAAATACCAGACAGAAATACCAAATGAGCATCCTGCTCCTTGCTGAGAACAGGCTCCTTACTGCCTGTATCTGTGGCTGATGAATTTAGTTCTTCCCAGTCTCTGAAAGTTGATGCATGCCTGTCCCTAGCAAATGCTGTTGTTTTTTCACTTGAAAGCATACTGCAAGCAACCAAGTGCAACAGTGACTGTACTGAAAATTACAAATTTGGTACAGTCCTATTTTCTTATCGGTTATTATGCTGATCTCTAAACGCTATGTATAAATGAGCCATATCTAAGACAACTTGCAGGCCAACATATAATTACAATACTTTAGAAGGTAACTGTTGGTGGTTTTTCTTAATACTTCCATGTTCTGTAACAGCAAAACTGCAGCTGCATTTCCTAGTGATTAATGACAAGCCTTCTCCCCTCCCCCCATCTAATATTTAAGCAGTGATGACTGACAGGGAGGACTTTCCCAGCAGTTAATTACCAGATAAGCTAAGTCTTGGCACACTTAGCTGAAAAGAAACAGCCCCTTCATCAGTCATTACTGCTTAAATATAGCCCAAATTGGGGCATTTTCAAGTCTTGGGTAACACCTGCAGGCAATATTCCTTTAAAATGTGCATATAATAGGATGTTTATACATACAGAATAGCAGGCATATTTATGTGAATACTATCCCTCTGTGAAATTCAGTTGAAGGATCTCGTGTGTTGCCAATATAGGGAGGCAGAAGACTGAAAAGAAAAACCACATGCTGATCCATCAAGTTTTCCCAGAAGCCTTTTTGTTTGACGGAGTATGGGGAAGATTGCTGCTTTCTACAGACTGAGATGCTAATATGATAATCAAACATTTAGGGTTAGGTAACCCTGGGAAAAATATTAAGTATGAAAACCAGGCAACGACATGAGCTCTGGAAAATTTTTTTGAATCAGTTCAAGAAAGTATTTTTTCCCAGCAGTCCAATCGTGGTATCTTGCTGACAGATAATACCCTCATAGTAATCACCTGATGACACGTGTTTCAATGGCTCCAGTTCAGATCTGGTCGAATTGGCCCATTTCCATTTGTGTTAACGTTAGTCTAAGGCACTTGGTTAGGCACTGGCAAGGCCAAGGCCCTGGCAGATGCTCCCTCTGTATTCTTCTAAGGAAGTGGAAATTTACAGTGACGGCACACAACAAACAACAGTAATTTTAACTGCTACAGCAACATGTGTTAGAGTTCTCTCATTATTCAGAGCGTACTTGAGTTTTGAAGGCTTCAAAGCCAAGATCCTTGCTATAAGAAAGGAAGTTAATTAATCAAATAATTCGCTGTGAATCTCAGCCAGTCAGGAGCTTCAGCAAATACTCTCTTATATGCTCGCTTTTGCCTCAAGCTGAATACCGATAGTTAAGGTACTAATTTGAGCATCTTCCTCATTTTGTATTAACTACAGTATCAAGCCCAGGTAACTTACTGTCAGTTTTTATTTAGATCTTTGTTCTCAATGCTCCTGTTGTTCTACTGAGGTACTTTACTTTAGGCGTCTTACAGTAGTTTTAAATATTTTATGCGGCTTTAGCAGTAAACCTAGCCAGAATCTGCTAAACTTCATGTCTCCCTTTAAATTTTCCAGCCACTCTTGTCCTTGGTATGCCTTTTTTTAAGAATGAAAATGACAGTACCTACAAAGGCATTGAAATCTACTGCTTTTTTGTGTCCCTCCCCACCCCCAGTTTCTCTTATTTTAACAGGGAACTATACAGCAAATGTCACTTCCAGGATCCTTCCCCAGACAAAGAGCACAGCCAGAGCCATTTGTAGCACACAGTGAATGCCCAGCTGTGTGTTTGGATGATAAATCCCAACGACATTAGGGACTCTGTGACTGGCTACCTATTTTAAGCAAATTGTACCATTGTAACATCGAAAGACACTAAAGCAAAGTGAACAAAACTTCAGCAATGATAGGTGGCCTGGCCTCTGTTAATCCTCTGGCATAAATATGTACAAGCAGTTTCTAGGAGTTTTATAACAGCAGAAAATTTTTTTGCTTTCAAAACCAACAGATCAGAGTTAATGAAGAACACTCGCCTTTGCTTGTCGTAAGAAAAAAGCACAAGACTAAATCAAACCTTCTTATTGCCCAGAGAGATTTGTCTGTCTTGGGTGCACATTTTCTTTGGTTGTATCAGAGCTGGCAAACTAAGCAACCACTACCTGTCCTTTGATCTTCAATGGAGTGGAGACAATCATCACTGACGACGTGGTAGCTGTCCCTCGTCCCTCTGAGCTACTGCTGCGCTGACATCCCAGGGCGGTGTTGAACACACTAGTGATACAAGCACCAGTTCAACTAGCTTGCAAAGCTGGCAGCGTTCCTCATGAGAACAGCAGTGCACTTACACTCTGGAGAATAACTAGATCAATTCAAGGAAATTGGCTAAAAGTCTCCTGCACATTCGCTGGTTCATCTCTAGACCAGAAAAGTTAAGGTACTTCAAATTTTTCTCTGTAATGTACAGGCTGAGTCACTTTCCTACAGAAAAAAAACCCTAGTGTTCCAGAACAACCTCAAGCTGCTAAGAAAAGCACTGATTCTCTATCTTTTTACTGCTAAAAGCCTTTTGAATACTAACAGTAACTTGGGTATCAGGGAGCTGTTTGTAGGCCATATTGTGCCAGACATCCTCGTTGCAGTTTCTTAAAATATATATATAATATCTCCACTTTACAGGTTTGTACTTTTGAGGGGATCATCTTGAAGGAGTCAAAGATTTTTGAAGGACCATCTCACTATAATTGTGGCAGCCCACCGCAGTATTAATGGCACCTCAGTTGTTTCTTGGGACCAATCTCATGAGGAAAACTCAGTTGAATTGCTTGTTTTAAATATATAGGTTATAAACCCCGATATATACCATTGACTGTTACTTCCAAACTGGCTAATAAATGTGGGAGGACTACATAGATAATGACTGGTGGTGAAAATATTTTCTCTAGGCTCTTGAAGAAGATACATGACAGACATCTAGCTAGACACCAGTGCAGGCTGCCTGGTATGGGAAGTATCCAGTATATAATAGCCCATTTTCACTTGCATGTTCTTTTTCTATTAGAAAATAAAAATTCCAACTTGTACTTTAGAACAAAGAAGGCACCAGAGCTATTTTTAAAAGCTGACTTTCAATGGGCTTTTGATGCAAATGAATACATATAGTTTATCTCTTCTTATCTCACAAAAATTATTGAAGCAGATTTCAACTCTGTAAATGAAATTGGCATATTTGCATATCCTTTTGCTGTATTATTAAAGGGTGCACATAAAATTATGCATATTACCAGAGTCCTGACTGGCTTTCCTGACTGTAAAAAAAAAAAAAAAAAGCTTGATGTCAGCAAGCCTTCTGGCTAACAGCTTTTAAATCAATAATAAAGAAACCTACAAGTAAAAACATCTAATAACCTCTATAAATTTTATGGATGTACCCTGCAGTATGTGAATGTTGGGTTAAAATTTACAATGATCCTGCTTTGTTGTATGTGTGAGTATTGAAATTTTCATTTAAAACAATGGATTTCATAACAAACAAGTATAGAGCTTAGTACTGGTATTTATTTATTACATTGATTTTTCAGACCTCCTTTCAAAGTGAAGTGATCAGTTAAATTCAAGCATAAAATGAACGAACATGCTGAAACAGGTACCACTGAATTGCTGTTCGTTCCTGAAATGCCGGCCACTGCTGCTGATCAAAATTCACAAATTTAATTTGCATGCAACAAATAGTCTTAAGTTGAAAGAAGATGAAAATGGTAGATTTACAACTAGCTAGCAGTCCCTCAGTGGTCCCGTGGTTAGCAGAAGGCATTGGGGATGGGAGCCCGGAGGCATTGCTACCTGGCTGCTGTCCTAATCTGTCCTAAACTGGGCTGTGTTTGCTGGGCCGGAGCAGCATCCTCAGCCTCCCCTCTGGAGGAGGAGCTCTGTCCACTACTCATTGACCTGGAAGAGTTAAACAAGAGACACTTCAGACCTGGGAGATCAGGATATTCATCCAGGCTGTGGGGCCAAGCCCCTTTCAAGGGATCTGAATCAGGTCTTCCATATTCAGATGAAATGCTGGAACTGGTGAATTACCAGATATAAGAAACAAGAAGTGGTTGGTAACTCCCCTAATGCCTCATTTCCTTTGCTTGTCTCATAACGGCTTGATAGAAAATGAAACTGTCCAGGGCAAACTTTTCCGCTGAGTTTGGTGTGGCAAGGACATTTTAAAATTCAGGTCTGATCTAAGAAATAGCGCCAGGTCTTCTCGGATATTTTGGTACAACAGCCCTACTGAAATAAACTTATTCACTGGCAGTTGAGATAAAGGAACAAACCTATTCTGTGTCACGTATTTCACATATTTTGAACTCTAGAGGACCACGCAGACAGAACAGGCTAAGCAACAGGAAGAGCAGCTCCAGTCCTTGTCATGTCTTGAAAGGGATTGATAGCACTAATACCTCAGTTCCATAGCCACTGAATCTGACGGTCCTCTGTTCTTGGCCTTCTCTCTTGGCAGTGGTCTTTGTAATCCCCTAAGGGAAGTGCTCCCCTCCTTTAAAGGGATCTTGGGAAGGAGATCAGATAACATAATTCTTTAGAAACTTGAAGGATCAGGCCTTTTGACTTACCTGAGATATTATGATCAGTGTGTTCACGTCTTTTAAGATGGGGTCTTTGGGTACAAATGGTTCTCTATGCTTTTAAATAACTTTGCAGAAATTTCTCATTACATGTGGTGTATTAACTTTTGAAGATGTATGCATCTGCAAATGAAAAAGGAAGCTTTTGCAATTGGACACCCTGTTTTATAAAATTGACATGGCTTGTTAAAATATTTAAATTAAAAAAAAAATCTTTCCATTAAAACAGAACCAAGTCAATTTACTTACATTTTGAGGGGTCAGATTTCAACAGAAATTAATTGTGCTTAGGCTAAGTTAGGTTTTCATTAGTAATCACTTAATTGATATTCATTGCTCATTACAGTTAAGCAATTTCAGGATAACTGTGCAAATACTGAATTTAGTGAGCTCTTGTAAAAGCTGAATTGATCACAAATATGTAAGGTCTTTCCGGCAACATGGAAGATATTTGCTCTGTTATAGTTCATATTCGGGAAAACTACTTGCAAAACCTGATCATCTTGGGGGGGCAATTTTGGCAGCCTAGGCGTTGGTACGTTTTAAGGTGCTGTGCTGTATGAAGTGAGATAGAATACAGAGGTCAGAAATCATGTTAGTAATGGAACTAATCCTGATTAAAATAAATTTTATCTAGGATAACAGTATTTATGGAGATATCGAGGAAAAATGTTGGAGCTAAACCATGAGTGCAGCTATAGGAGCTGAGTACAGAAATGACTGTAACTTGCTTTATTTCACTTTATGTTATATTCTGTAAAGATCTACCATCCACTGCTGTTTTCTACATTTGGTCAAAGATAAAACTGACTTGGCCGCATTTTAGTCTATCTTTTTCTGGTATTACATATGCTATTAACAGTTCCTTTTTGGATTCCCAGGTTTCTATAAAAACAAGGTAAGCAAGCTTCCCACATCTCCAGTTTTTGTTAGCTACAGCTGTGCTGAACCCTTTATCAAATAATATTTTGTACTTGCACATTCATGATCCTAGCAAATTTCAATGTTCATTGATGATATATATCATTCAATTGTGGCATTATTAAGTAGTATTATGCCCACCTTGATGTGGTATAAACAGTTTGTTTAGTGTCCCAGCAATAGTCTGACATACAGTGAGTAGGAAATTAGGAATTCTGGGTCCTGGATTCTTGGCGGTAGTTTCCCTACAGACCTTGGCCAGTCCTCTCAGAGAAGAGATGCTAAACCAAGCCTAGAAACCACAGCCTGTGGGCAAAGAGAAAAAAACCTGAGACCGTGGAAGGGAGACATCAAACCAAGTTCAGAAACATGAGAAGGAATTGAAAGGAGGGAGTAATCACTTCAGCATAGTGAATAGGGTGAAAAAAAATGATTTTATGTAACAAGATTCATATATAATATTTTGCATCAATGTTAGGCGGGCTGAGTGGGTACTGGGCCTCAGAGCAACAGGAAAGCTTGATCCTGAGAGAGACACGTACTTTCTGGACCAAACCCCAAGTAAGCATAACTGTTCCTGACTCTCCAAAATGTCTGCCTGAAGGATAAATGAGCACATCTATTCTGGTCAGCAGAACTCATTGAATATTTATATGCAAGTTTTCATTTAAGTGAAATATTTCAAGACACTTACTAGAACTGAAAAATATGGATCTTTGAAAATAAGAGTCAATAATTTACATATTCTGTGGCTAAGGAAAGCTTGTTTAAAAATATAAATAGACACAAACCCAATAATAACCATATATTTTTGAAACAGTACAGTCTAACAGTTACAGCTGTGTTGGGTAACTGATATCTTTTCTTCCACTGGTCTCTGATATATTGTATAGCACTGGCTATCTTTATTTCCCTGCCAGCTATGAGCTTGCAAAGCTTTCAGAACATTTAGTCTGGAATTCTCAGTCCTCCTGTTCTGCAGAGAGACCTGCAAAGCGAAGAGATGAATAACAGGAGGAAGGATGGTCTCGTGATTACTGTTATCACGGGAGACATGGATTTGTTTCTGTGAAACCTTAGAGACATCATATTCAGCATGCCTATATTTGGTGATGCAATGTCCTATAGAAATCCTAGAGCTACTGCTGAACCAGCTGGCTCCGAAACATGCAGCATTTCAGTCCTTCTAGTTGCACCTGAGCCTGTGCTGCTGTACTGTACTGTGCAGATCTAGCAATTTCCTTGGAGCTGGTTCCAGTACCTCTGCATTGGTCTGCAACTCAAAGTTGTCTCTTTTCTTCCTGTGCCTTAGCTCTCCAGATCTAAATTGGGAACAGCAGCACTTCAAAGTGGTCTACTATGAATGTGTGCATACATGGTCAGGAGCAGTAACATACTACAGCATGTAAACACCTCTGTGACAAAAAAATATTCTTCTAAAAGAAACAAACAAACAAATAGGAGTAACAGGTAGCTGCAGCAGAACACGTAAAAGACTGACCAGAAAGAAAGTGCTAGGGACCTCCTCATGTAGATTTAATTTAGTGGATAATCAGAATAATTACAGAATCACGGAATGATCGGGGTTGGAAGGGACTTCTGGAGATCATCTAGTCCAACCCCCCCACCAGAGCAGGGTCACTTACAGTAAGTTGCACAGGACAGTGTCCAGGCGAGTTTTGAATGTCTCCAGAGTGGGAGACTCCACCACCTCTCTGGGCAGCCTGTGCCAGTGGTCTGCCACCCTCAAAGTAAAGAAGTTCCTCCTCATGTTGAGATGGAACTTCCTATGTTTGTGCCTGTTACCTCTTGTCCTGTCTCTGAGCACCACTGAAAAAAGACTGGTCCCATCCTCCTGGCACCCTCCCTTTAAGTATTTATAAGTATTGATAAGATCCCCCCTCAGTCTTCTTTTCTCCAGACTAAAAAGACCCAAGTCCCTCAGCCTTTCCTCGTAAGAATGATAATGCTGGGGCAACAGGTCAGACAAAACCCCTAAAACAGCCAGACTGAGAGAACACGTGATAATGGTCTTCAGGGAATAAGCGAAATGACTCCCCGGGACAGTGTACCTTTACAGGTATTTAGCGAGGCAGGCAGCTGTAGGGAGGATGCAAGGTTTCTTATTTATGAGCAGAAACAAGATCTATACCCATAAATCACTGTGCGAGACATGTAACTCTAAGGTACATTTTAACAAGCACAATTAAGAAAAACTACCGAGAAGCACAGAACTCAGCGCTCTGTAATTTAACACAAAACTCTGCTATGATTTAAGAGTGTCTGCCACTGTTGCCTTAATAATCCCTAAATCACATGCTGCCATAAAAAAGCCCGCTTCTAACCCCCAATATATAGATCTCTGTTGAACACAAAGGTTAACTGTTTTGTGCCAAGTGGGCTTGTAAAGCCAACCAAGCCACAGACGAGACTTAACAGGACTCTGTGAAGGACCAGTGCAGTGGGAAAACCTCATCTTCTATATCCTACTTTGACTCCCAGTTTCCACCCTGTGTTCTTGTCCCAGCTGACCTTCTATTCTAGCAACTGACCTCATGAAACTTTGACAGACAAGAATATTTATAGTCAGAAAACATTTAAAATTGATAAACACACCAGAAAAGTTTTATTTCTCAATTTTTTGGCCTATAGCCACTGAGCTCCTCATCAGATTATCCAGAATTGTTATGACGTTTGCACAGTGCTAACGAAAAATTTGCAAAGACCCGAATCCTTGAAATCAGCTATTTGCGTAGGAATGACTTTCTGCCACAAGCTTAAAAATGTGCATGAAAAGGAGTTGCCAGCAAGAAAGGGAGAATAGTTTGGAAGCAAGTTAACAGTAAAGGGGAGAACAAACAATGTGTCAAGAGAGCTGTTATGGATTACAGTCAAAGTGCTAAACTCTAGTAACTAAAATAAAGATAAAATCTTTTCTCCAGTCTTTGTCACACAGTGGACCAAACAGCTGCACACTGATACGGGTGATCACTACACATCATGAATTGTTTCTTGAAATGAAAAAACCCAAACACCACAAAGCATAGATCACTTAATATTCTACATGGAAAAAGTTTTTAAGTACAGTTGAAAATATGCATTCAGCCCCAGGCCTTGGCTGATCATTTACTGATTTCTGACTTCGGCAATTAGAGGTGCTGAAGGACTTTTCTATAGGGCACAGGTGGTTGGAGGTTCTTCCTGAAATAAGAGGACCAGCTGAGAGATACTACATCTGAGATAAGCTGACACTGCCAGCTTTTTAACATAGATTTAACATGGTATATTTAATATAGCTAATGAAACTTTCTGTGACTATCAGGGCAGTTTCCTCATGGTTTCTCTTCTGCCTTCCTGTGACAGCTAATCAAGAGTGACAGTAACAGAGCAAGTAGTGAGGTTATTCCTTTAGCCCAAATATTTGAGATCCAGGACTGAGTAGGCACTAATGACCAGTGATGAATCTTACAAATACACCTTCCTCTATTTCCTTACAATTTCATGCTAGCAGAAAGCAAGTAATATCCAGAGATTTTTTTTCCGCACAGCTCGAACGACAAGTCAGAGGGTGCAGCACAGGCCACATACACACTTCCCCATGCTGGCTTTAGAAAACAAGGAGGAAAACTTGTGAGAAACTGAGCAGAAAGACCATTCTTTGGGCCACAGCATCTCTACAATACATACAATCCTGCTTCTTGATTAAGAAAATATCAAGTAAATGCTGCACAGTTTAAAGCAATTATATTATAAGACTTGTCCATTAATTGTTAGCTCTGAAAACTGTGACTCCTTAGCAATGTCTTCAGTGAGTATCTTCAGGGACTAGGATCACATTTTTTGGGCAGTTAGGACCTAATAAAAAATGAGCATACTGTAATGGTGACTAAAAGTGAAGTGGAGATAAATTTCTGATATATAGTGTAAATCTGAGTGTGCTGGGTCACAACCTAGGACGTCCAAAGATGCACAAAAAACGTTACAGAAACAGAAGTCAAGTCCTACATATACAGGCAAGCCATATTTACAAGATAAAAGACCAACATGGAAGCACTGACTGTAAAAAAGCTGGCTGATCCTGGTAGATAACCATCACAGTGTGATGCTGAGGCCAAACGGATTAATGAGATATTTGAATATATAAATAGGGAAGAACTGATTAGGAGGAAATATTATTTGTCTATTTGATAGTGGTGAGACCTGTACTGGAAAATTACCATTCAAAAGGCTTTTGCTAAATTGTATGGAGAGACACAGGAATAATTACAAGACTGGAGAATGGACAGGCACCAGGAACTTAGTCTGTTCAGTTTACCAATGAGAAGATGAAGGGGAAAGAGGGCAATTTTATGTAAGGACCAATGTAGAGAACATAACTCTGATAATGGTATCCTCAGTCTGCGAACAACTCTTTAACAAAGGGTCAGTGGTTAGATATGGGTGCCAGATACAGTCAGGCTAAAAATAGGATTCACAGTTTTAACAGGAGGAGTTATTAGATCTTGCAACAATTTAATCAAGGTTGTGAAGAAATCTATTGATGGTAATTTGAAAATCAAAAGTAGATGTTTTTCTTAGAACTCCAGTTCAAACAAGAATACGTTTATAGATGTTTAACACAGCTAGATAATAATAGCACAGAGGTGTCTCTTGGCCTTGTAGTCGATGACCTTATTAACTAGATGGCACATTAGTACTCAGGTGTCTCTGGGGAGGGCTGCAGTTTACGGCTGTTTTGGCTGCAGTGCTTCCATCTCTTTTGTGCACTTGTACAAACAGAGGGATTATCTTTTATTTACCACTCAAAGAAGCAAGTGCTGCTGAATCAGGTTCAAAGCACTTTTTGCCTTCCTATCATGGTATTGCTTCTGAATTTCAGAGCACTGAAAGAGGACAGTGAGGTGAAGGTGAGGGACACCTTCCACCAGCCATGACATTCGGAAGGAGTTGATCCGTCCAACTGCCGTGTCTGCACAAAATATTCAGCTTATTTACAACCACACTGATATATGCAACAGCTTTGTTGTCTCAGGGTGGGCTTTGGGATGTTCAGCTGAGCAGATTAATTTCCAGATTCTGTTTGACTAACCTACAGATACTTTCAGTTAATTTTCCTCTTTCACTGACTATGTTTGACTTCATTTGCACATAAAGAGTCAGTACATGAAACAGCGGTATTGCAGCAAGACACTTTTTTTTTCAGACTCCTGTACCTGCTCCAGAACACAGAAAAACCCCAATGAATTTTCTGTTACAAAGCAGGCTCTTAAGCCAAAATTAATAGTTTCAAATAAAAAGCTTAACAAAAGCTCCCTCCTGCCCTGGCTCCCACATAATGAACTGGGGTCAGTCTAAAGAAAATAACAGAAACTCTGGGACCAACAGAGCAGAGTGTGAAGTGTTTTTAATATCATGGCACATTTAATTATTGTGTTTCTTTTTATTATTATTATTATTATACAGTGAGGTAACTAGGAGGGAAAATCACTACAGTGTACCATCTTCAAAACAGTGCTTATATGTACCTATAATTAAGGATTCAGAGCCCATGTTTTATTGTGCTGGATATATGTGAATGGGGAGATAAAGATCTGGTGGAAGGAGATGTGTCTTACTGAAAATACTCTACTGCTTTATGCTTTTTATGTTTCTGAAATCACTGGCATTAGCATTACAATAGGTGTATTTTGCATTGCAGTTTTTGTACTGGGGGCACCTCTCTGGCCATTCTGGATCTAACAAGTTGCTTTATTTCTTTGGTTGCTCTATTAAATAGTAGTTTGATGGCTACAGGAGAACTATTACAGGCAATAACGCAGTTAGACTACTAAGGGCAATAATGCACTTACACTACTGTTTGTTTTCTTCAGTGATACCACTGAACATTCCCTGTTTGGTATAGCTGTGATTTGTTTTGGTTCATTACTAACCTATTTGGAATTATAGCAAAATAAGTAGGTCTTCTGTCTAATTGCAAATAAAATATTTCCATTATAATGGTAGAAGTTCAATGACTGTTACCCTAACTCTTTACATATCATTGTGTACTTTATTGCTTATCCCATTTAACACTGCAGCTGCAAGCTTCCTGGCCTTTGATCTTTCTTTCTTTCTTTTGCCTTCCTTTCTGTCTTTCTTTCAGAGGAGCATTATAAGCTTATTTAGGCTAACGAGGAGATCGCATGTCTAGTAAGTGTGCACAGCAAATAAAAATAATCACATCTCAATAATACAGACATATTTCAAACATCACTGAACTTCCACAGTGAATAATTTTGGTGAGTCGACCCTGTCTGGACGGCAGGTGCCCACCAAGTTGCTTTGTCACTCCATTCCTCAGCTGGACAGGGGGAGAGAAAATATAACGAAAGGCTCATGGGTGGAGACAAGGACAGGGAGATCCCTCAGCAATTACTGTCATGGGCAAAACAGACTTGACTTGGGGAAATTAATTTAATTTATTGCCAATTAGAAGTCAAAGTAGGGTAATGAGAAATGAAAACCAAATCTTAAAACACTTTCCCCCACCCCTCCCTTCTTCCTGGGCTCAACTTCACTCCTGACTTCTTTACCTCCTCCTCCAAGTGGTGCAGGGGGACAGGGAATGGGGGTTGCAGTCAGTTCATCATACATTGGTCCATCTTGGAGCCGGCTGGCATTGGCTCTATTGGAGATGGGGGAAGCTTCTAGCAGCTTCTCACAGGAGCCACCCCTGTAGCCCCCCCACTACCAAAACCTTGCCATGCAAACCCAATACAAGAATATTGCAGTCAAAGGAAAGGCTTCCATTGATTTCATTGATTTTGAGTCCTGGCTTCTCCTCAGATCAGCAGGCTGAGTAAAACCATGTCCCGGTTCCTCACTAGGTTCTGCTCACTGCATGCACTTAGGGCAAATTCTGTAGTTCAGCGAAACTGTAATTTTTTAAGAGAATTGAGTTACAGTTTGATAATTCCTACATATCATAGACCAGTAATGGTCATTTCTAATGCTTTGTTTACAACAGGAAAAAAGTATCTTTACAAAGCGTCAATTAATGTGGGATACCCACAACTGTGTAAAACCTTATGTCTGGGATATAGGTGCTTTTATATCAGCTCGGGTATCCAAGATGAAAGTTTGCTGATACTCTTTCACTCTAATGCAAATGTACTCTGAGGTTTCCCTGCTGTTCATATTCCTAATGTTGTTTATCGGGGAAAAACTGATAAACCAGGACAATAAGTCCTCCTGTGAATTCTATGCACAATCTTTATGGTGTAAATAAAGACCATCATTACATTGGGAATGATTTAACATTTAACATACCAACATTTGTTTGGTAAGTTTGGTAAGTGATTGTTAGCCAACAATTTGATATATAGAGCAGTTAAAGCAATATCTGATTTTAAAAACACAATGGCAACATAGGCCACCCTTGTGATGAATGAAACAGATCTTCTCTAGTTTGCAAGTATGTTTTCTACCTAACACAAATATACAGTGTCTGCATAGCCAACAATATGATAATACATCCTCCTGTTTCCATTGACAAAAGAGAATAACTAGTTGTTACTGTCAAATTTTCCTCTGTGCTGTTACTGTGCAGTGGCCCAACAGTATTTGCAGAGGTGTGGAAAGCAGTGAACTACATGCTCCAGCTCACCTTTTGCCATGTTTCTAAACAGAGAGTTGCACCAGCTGGTGAGTGCCCCCTGCACGCCCAGCTTCGCCAGCTCCCCTGCTGGAGCCTTGGGCCAGGGGAAGCGCTGCGCTGCTGCGTCCAGCCCCAAAGCCCTGCACCTGCATCGCCGCCTCCTGGGACGCGCAGCAAATGCCACCTGATCCCCTCGCTTTGCATTGACTTTGGAAAAGGCACCTGAGCCGAAGCAATGGTAGTTCATCAGCAGTCAAGTAACCACTTTTGCACTTGTGGGCAACCAAAGTGGATCTCAAGCATCTCTGCACTTGTCTGGTCAAATTTGACAGCTCTTTAGGCAGCCGTTGTTTGATCCCCACCCATGACAAGTGTGGCAGTCAGAAGGAAGTGTTCCCATTTTTGTTAATCTGTAGAAAGGAAATTATTTCCCTGATGCACCAGCAGTCAGACATATGGCTTACACACACAACAAGACAGCATTAGCTGTGCTATCATGAAAGCTGAAAATTCTTTCCTTCTTCAGGCTGTTTCTCCAGGTGTTTGAAAATCTGCATGTTTAATGAGTCTGCCCTCAAATCATGAATTTCACAGGGCACAGGGAGGTGTCTGTCCTCTGCGCTGGGCCGCCTTTGAGCAAGGGAGGAGGAAAAACTTTGTCCCTCTGGCTCCTTCCATGTCACAAGCTTCCTTAAGCTGACAGTGACCGACCTTCCCTCTTCATCCTTGTGTCAGGGATGTGGGGATCAAACCAGGGCCCTGATCACATCCCATATGGTCTCAACGTACACACCAGCTGATGCCTGGCACCCTCTCTCCTCTTGAGGAAAAGACATCTGTGATCCTTCTCACAAGCCCTGTTCGCTACTCTCTGCTGCAGGCTCTACACAGAGACAGCCTACTCCCCCCTTAACGTGCATAGGAAAAAGGAAGGAAAACTCGGGGATCACACACAGTCTTTCACTTTGTCACATCCATACTTGCTTTCTCTTAAAAATCTTTCAAAAGTACCTTTTTGTGGAAGCTCTGCAATTTTAATCCAACAATGACTGTAAAACCATTTCAAAAAAACACCACCTGCAGTATTTTCCAAGTGTCAACCGATCATCAGATAAAGCAGTCTCAGAAGACTGGCTCGATACAGACATGAGAGCTATACGTTTATATTTGGGAAAAACTCATTTAGAGGGTTGGATTCAAATGCCTCTTTTAAAAAAAAATATTTTACTTTAATGCAAAATTTACTTAGATTATTTTTTATTTGTATGCATGAGATCCACTGTAATGGAATAGTATTGCTAATATAATTACAAGGACCTGTCTCCAGAGGAGGAGATATTATGCAACACACTCTCTGCTCTATATATTCTGAGCACAGGTACCACAAAGTAAATGAGCAAAATTATTATTTCATCTGATGGGAGTTTTGACAGATTTATTCCTACTCTAAATTTCTTCCAGAGGAACAGAAAGGTGGAGAGGTCTTCCAATTATACCTGAAAGTAGTTAGATTTGGAAAAGTGGAACAGAACACAGGACAGAGGAGAGATTTCTCAATTGATGGCTTGGTATAAAAGAACTTTTAAAACTAGAAATAAGATGACTTCACAGATATGTAAAGCACGTAATCACACTTAAACAGCAATAATGAAAGAATTAAAATCCACAGATCTGGGAATCTGTCCTCTAATTGAAGAAGAAAAGAGCAGAAATTTCCATTGTCACGAAGCTGATCTAGGTTCAGCTGTTGACCTCTCTTCATTCTCTCCTTGTTAGACTGCTAAATACCAGGAAGTAATAACTATACTAAAATGAAGTATTGGATCAAAACCATTTTTGAAAAGTACTTTTTCAAAAGTACTTTTTATAGTTGAGGATATTTGATCATTTTGCGGAAATGTTCTATTTCCTTAGGTATTCAGCTTTTAAGAAAGGCCAGTAAAAAAGCACAGGGGTTACGCAATGTTACAATGCTGGTGCTCATTCACAGTAATTGGAGATTTCTGAAAAGGAGAGATAATTTGTCTAAACCTACAGACTCAGTAATATGCCTGAAATTTCAGTTAAGACTTGAGAGGAGCTTAAGAGGACTGACTAGTGTGAGCATGAATTCATGCCCAAGTGATTTCCAATAATTTTATTAGTTCCTGTTTCAATTCTATGCCAAGAGTCCAAAAGGAAATTCTAAGTACAGTATTTTTTCAAATAAACTTTTTAAATTTACAAAGTAGATACACAGAAATAGAAGAGAAAACTGAAACAACTTTTTTGAGTACAAAGTAAAGTAAAGCAGTGATCTCAAGTGAGATTGTAATAGCACTGAAATGAAAAGAGGAAGCCCATAAATCACTCAATCTGTACCTTCAAATTATCTATCTCCTCGCTAATTTCAAGGTGACAGTTACCATCTGGTATAGAAGTACAAAGGTTTATCAGTTAACATAAGCAGGCTTCTTCCAGTGTTTCAACTTTAAAAATATGATTTCAACTAAAATTGAGGTTTAGGGGTATTCAGACTGTGGTTTTGGCATTGTGGTAACAGAGACACTGCACAAAATTAGCAGCATCATTTTTAAGCTCCTGGGCCTTTTTTTCCTTTACTGCTGTGATTCAAACATCAATCCAAATAATGCAAGAAATGCTTATGAAAAAGACTGAAAACTTTAGAGGACTTGGGAATATGCATCTCTGGCCCCCAAAGAACAAACAGAAGTCTAATCTCCTAAAAGGATAGTGACGTGGTCAGCATCCACCTGCTTTTCCAGGAAGAGACTGAAATGCAGGAAGAAGTCCAAAGACAGAATCATGCTGGACATTTCAGTTGTGAAAAAGCCTCTAATGAAGCAAAATCTTTGGGATGACTAGAAAATTGAAGAAGCAGAAAATGTGTTTGGTGCTAAATGCATTAAAGTTAGAGGAATCCTCCGGGGAATGTGGTTCTAAGAACCAATACACTGCGTCCTAATTAACTCCTAACTGACCTTTATGGTTATTTGGTGCCCAGAATTAAATACAATATTACATTTCATCCTGCTCTGTCACATGATGTCTTTCCATATCCTGCCCCAAATTGCATTTGTCTTTCATGCTGCCATATCAATTACAAACACAAATGTAATTTGCTGCTTGCCTTCTCCAGCAGGTCTCTCCCCAGGTTAGTACCTTCCAGTTCCTCACTGCTCTCTAATCTATTTATTATGGATGATTTTTTCCTCTGCATTTTTTAGGTTGACGATTCACAAACACCATTCAGGAGACAGAACTAATACAGAGATTCAAAACTAGGAAAGCTGAAAACTAAACCAGACTCCCGCATATCCCCAACAAATACAGACTCATTGTCCCGAATGAAGTCGCTCTGTCTTCAGAGCAACTGGGTTTTTGTGTGATTGTTTGTTTTTAAAAGGAGGAGAACTAAGAATAGCTATGCACAGAGCAGAAAATTTGAGGAAAATTTTGGCCTTCAGAGTGTCCCTGCTTTCCTCTGTGGGGCTGCTTCCACCCTGGCCTTAGCAGAGGGCTCGTTCCTATACATCCACTCTGCTTTCCTTCACCTGATGAGAGCGCCGGTGCTCTGGGAGTCGGCAAGCCTTGGGCTGGATCCAGCCAGGGCTACAGTCCTACTCTACTGCATGGAGGTGCAGGACCTATGTCACTCTCTGGCCACTTATGGACGTAGGAGTTTCCCTGTCAAGGGACCTACTGGGCTCATGCCGAAGAGGAGGCAGCGCACGAGCGGCCGCCTGTACCATGTGCAGTAAAAGCAGGTCCTCCCCCGACACAGCTGCACCGGGCACTCCGAATAACACATTCTATGAATTTATGTTCTGCTATTGTTTGCCTTCTTTATCTCCCTCATACACCTTGTCTCCTTCGTTTTACATTTCTAGGAATTTTCTACGATGTGATAAAGGCTTTGGATCAGAGGAAAGGTCTCTATTGATCTCACTTACTTTGATCAGTTTAGTGAAGGGAGACACTGACCCTATATAAATATTTAATGGTTCTGAGGAATAGCCAAAAACACCTTTGCAAATCTTTTATGGTCTAACAGAAGTTTCTGAGACCACTCCATTGCCTTTGCTACTGGGAATAAATGCAGTACAGAAGCCTCTATGCCCCTGCATTACTAAGTTTAATTTTGTACTCCATAGTTAATTTGCTACAGCCAATGCGTGCGTCCCAGGTTTTCTTAAAGCATCAACTATTAAAAATATGTATGTTCATGAAAAAAAACAGGCTCATTTTATAGCTAAATAAGGAAGACAGATTTACAAAAGCACATACATGGCTGAGCTGATTTAAAGTTTCCTGTCTGTGCATTTCCATGACAATGAGGCTACATAAATACATTCCAAACTGAACGGTTAGCAGTGATAAAAGTGGGCAAAATATCAATACCATCTGCTCTCCTAATGCTCAAAAAGAGTGAAAACCTAAAATTAACCAAAGAAAATGAGCTGCTAAATAACCTCTCTCCCCCTCCCAAATCTTAGAGGCCTGTACGTATCAGCAAAGAATTTGACCTTTAGTTCTTCATTGTTTTATATTATAATATTTATATTTCAAATGTTTCCTTAACTTTAACTATTGTGTTAGCACTGTTAAAAGGACTGTAACTTAATAAAAACACATTAAAATCCTGCTATTAGTAGTCTCCAGTACTGAGACTGCTGTAACTGAGGAGAATAAGCAACCTCACTGTCAACAATTTCTCAAGATTTTTAGCCCAAATTTTGCATATCCACTTTCACTTTTTCCTGTCTAAAAATAGCTACTCTATGCTGAAAAGATTCCCATAAATGTCAACAGAGGAGCAGAAGCAATGTATTTGTGTTATTTTAAAAATAAAGTTTTTTCAAGTCTGGACTTTAAAACAAAAATCAGTTCTGGTTCTAAAACTGGATTTTTCAATTATTTGTTTGTATTTTGAAGCATGGATATGGATTCCTTACTTTCAATTACCAAAAGGAAAAAACCCAAACAAAGAAACCCCATGTCTTTAAGCCTTGTTTCACAAGGAGATCTATGCAGATCTCAGTGCGATTTAGTTTCTTTGTGTATGTTATACATTTTACGTTGTCTGAAATCCTGCCACAAAGAGCCAGTTGGCACAAGCAGATAATGCACTGAAACGACTTGAATTCAGAAAGGAATATCTTACAGTGGCTCGGTTGCACTGCACATGGCCAATCCTGATACCAATAGTCAATACCCTTCTGCCACCAGCTCCTCTGCTGCTGTCGCACCTATAAGCTATGGATATGGTTTGGATTTGAATACCCCGCCCCAAAAAGCAGCTGGTAACACTGAAGGGAAAATTTCAAACCCCAGCTTATTAGAAATACTACAGATGCTGGTATTTCTCTTTGATGCTGGCAGGGAGTGTTAGGTCTTTCTACATACCCAGAGTGAAAAAACATCCCTATTTCTTAAACAGCCCACTGTGACCCCATCCACTCTCGGCAAGGTTGCTTACAAATGACAGAATCTGTGGCATACCTGCTCACTGAGATTCTCAGTACTTGAGAAAGGGTTGCTCTGGGACAGGCAGGTCAGGAGAGTCCAGGCAGCTTTTGTGTCTTTCACAGCACCAAAAAATGAGGTTGATGTCAAAGAGTTAACTTCCAGTTTGCTGCTGCTTAGACTCGGGGGACAGAGGGGGCAAGGCTGAGCCTCAGAAATTGAAGACATAGGGAAATGGATCACAGGTCAAACCAATCAAAAGCAAATGGTAAGAGTGGAACTGGAGGTTTTGGAAAAAGCGAGAGTTAATCTATGACCAGAAACTAGAATTTCCTCTCATTTTTGCAGACATGCTTACATGATTTTATACAGTAAAAGCCTGAAAACATACAGCTATGTGTGAATTTTCTTTATATATATTATCTCACTGATGGCAATGGAATTATTCATATGAGGAATTCCACAACAGGAATATATGCTTAATTGTAGAGTCTGAGCCAGCCCACAGTGCATAGTTTCTAGTTACTGGCTGAGCTAATTGCTATAACCCTCACCGTTCAGTAGCACCCAGCTAAAGATACGTGTTACCAGGAGCTTTATCCCCTTCTTTTTCAGTATATAAATCTAGTGTTAATGCTACTGATGGTAATCAAGCAGTACTGCTCTTGCTACTACATTTACACAGTAAGAACAACAGATAATTATACCTAAAAATACTTTTATTTGAGAATTGTTAATAAATTTAATATGGAGAGATATTTTGAAGCCTCAGTGAAAATGAAAAGCTAATACCATTAAATGGCTGAGGGTGATTATTTTTGCAAAGAATGTGGATTATGCTAGTTCTCAGTATAAAAATAAAGAGAATAAAACCATGGTTATAATTTCATCTTGGCAATATAAATAGGATAGACAGATGCTTGATATTGTACAGCAATTATAGATGGCTGAACTGAGAATAAACCTTTTTTGTAGATAATGGTTTCTGATTTTGAAGGCCATTTTTAAATCTATGGTTAAGGTTTTGTCTTCCTGCCAAGGACATGAGTTAAATATTTAGTATAAAGCATAGTGGTGGTTTCTGAGCTTGACTTTTAATTATAATATGCAAGCAGGCTGATAAGTCACGGGTCAAACAACATGACATTCACCAAATTGAAAGAGATAGGGGTGGGGGGTGTAATGAGATTATAAATTTATGTGATAATCAGAATCATGTAATGTAACTAAAAGGAAAAACGACCACGGCATCTTTGCGAGTATTCTGTGCTGCGAAAGGGCAAAAAAGAAGGAAAAGACCCTTGACACATTCCTGAAACTCAAAGCTGTCTGGCATGGTATCTTTGGGAAGCTGTAGGCTCTGCAATTGATATGCCATAGCTCTCTTAACAGATGCAAGAAAAAAGGAAACGTAGTACTACAGAAAAGTGAGAGGGAAGAGACAGAGTGGCATTGATGTGATCAGCTTTAAGGGCATTTCACCCGAAAGAACACCTGAGGCAACAGAAGCAGAAGGGGCAATAAATAATTCAGCAAGAAAATTACATTTCAAAACAATGAGGTTGTCTTTCCCCTCTCAATGAAAACCATTTTCAAAGAACTTTGTGCAGAAATAGCTGCAGAAACTTCTGCTGAGAAACACTTATCCACTTATATTTGGTGAAACAATGCAATCCTCCTCGTGCAGAAAGGACACTGCCCACCGAGAGGACAGGAGTCTAGAATAAATCTAGCTTCATGAGGAATTAAGGCGTCAGACACAACCCAGTGTTCTCAGGCTGGACCTCAGCCGGTAGAAATTGTTGTAAGTTGTCTGTCTTCAGTGGAGCTCTGAGCAGTTACACTGGGGAGCAGTTGTCCCCGGAGGATTGTGAAAAGTTTCGTTAAAGTCAAGTTAATGAAAATGTAAGTTAAGCACTCTGCAAACTGACACGCAGGAGGAGGGGACGCATGGTTATCAGCTTGACTTGGCTGCACTGGGAGTGAAAAGCACAGCATTTTCAATCACTGGCGAATGTGTACAGCAGATAAGTCTTTACTGTATGGAAAGCTGGAGAAAGCGTGTGGAGGATTTTAAATAGGACACAGAAAAACTTAATTTAAAAAACAAAAATAATTGAAGTTAAAAAAGGAATGGCTGGATCCTTCTCAGTTTTACACTGATTTAAACAGAACTTAGGATGCGGCAGATGAACGGGTCGGCATAACTTCTGATTTACAGCATGTGAGTTACCCCATGGTAAGGTACATGGGGTCCTTACCTAGGACTAAGCACTAAGTGCTGCAGGATGACATCGCTCCTAACGAAATGTGGTAAACCCACTTGTATTTATTGTAGCTGGGACATACCCTTCAGTGGGTCCTGTGGGACAGCTCGCAGACTGCAAGGTCACATCTAACTTACTCAGCTGTTAATTGTCTTTGGACCTATGCTCTTAATTGTGGTATCACAACATTGGGATTTTGCTGGCAGCAAAGCCCAGTGTTGGAAGTGTTCGGCCTCTCTTGGCTGCTGCTTCTCACCACGGTCCTTTACTGCTCCCCTTTGCTGGGCTGATGCAACTATTAGGGGGTTAAGCTCTAAGCAGGACTATTTTAGCTTTCAGGAATCAAGCTATAAACTAGATCCCTGACCCAGACTGTGAAAAAAACCCAAATCCTGCAATATTTTCTTCTTAATCCTCATTTTTAAGTCCCACAGGCAAGGCCCTACAAACAGATACATCATCACACCTGATGGGACAGTAACCTAGAGGAGCTGCAAAAGCAAGAAGCAGCATGGAACAGGGGACAGGACAGCATGAGAATTATTTTATGTGGCTTTGTTGCCAGAGAAAGCATAGCAAAGACCACCACTGCAGCTTTGGTGCTCAGCCTACGTGCTTTTGTATCCAGGGGGAATTTACCAGGCTTTGGAAGGCAAAGATCTCAATGGGGCTGCAGATGGCTAGAGAGAAAAATAAAATAAGAGAAGATTGAGATAATCGGAGAAAAGCACCAGATTCCTGTTTCTAAAGTTAAGACATGTTGAAGGTTTTCTACTTTTGTTGTGCACAGTCTGCTAGGAAAGAGACAGCTCTTACCCATCTGAAAATGTCTTAAAATTGAACTATGCTTTTAAGTGAATATTAGATATTTTTCAGGCATGCATTCCAGCTCATATCTAGTATGATGCTTTCTTATATCTCATGTGAACAAAGGTTCCAGAGATCCTCTGAGTATTTCCCTGTGTAATTTTAAAGAAAGCATAAAAGAGGGAAAAAAACACCCAAATCTAGTAAGTCTTTTAGGAAACAAATTCACTTAACTTGTTCCTGATAAAGTCCCCAAAAGAGGCAATGCCCAGGAGGTTTCCTAATGTTTCACTTCTCTTTAAGGAATACAGTATTCTGGCTTGAAGTGGAAGAAAATCTCCTTGCAAAATTCTCCTTTCTGGGGAGTAACTACTGATTTTTGTGCCATAATCCTATGAAACTATAACGGGCTTCTGTCATCAACTAGTTTCTATCCATTAATAGATTCTTCTCACCCTTATTTGGGGATTCATTATTATTATTGTGTACTAAGTGAACTGGATTTAATAGAGGAGATTACAGATAACAGTACAAGGAAAAAGCGAGTAAAAGAGGATGAAACATTTAAACCCTTCCAGAATTCCTACTGATGTCAATAGGAGTCTTTCCACAGGTTTAGTGGAGTGTGAGCTATGCCCTTATTTATCTGACATTTTCTCTGAGCTGCAAAAATGCCTGTAGTTACAGATATTCACTAAACATCTGCCTACTAAGAACAGAGTGAATGAAGTTATATTTCCAAACATAGGTAAGTACTATTTTATGCATATTATGATAGCTGGAAATAAAATGAATTATTGATAGTTGAAGAGGTCTGAATACAATGATTTACTGTTGAGGACAGGTACACGTGCAGTTGCTAGAACAACAGAGCTCTCCTACACTAAGTGCTCTAAGCTCCTAAAAATAAACTCCAGCTTATTACAATTAATAGTTGAGTTCTCACTTCATTCCATTTAGTGGAATCAAGTCAATACTGGTCACAAGGTGAACAGAAGTTACACGTGACATATGGTTAAACACTGAAAGCCACTGAAGTGTGTCTTTGAATGTGACACACAAACAATTCTGTTGGATGACTAAAAGCCTCCTTTTTCTAAAGGCAAACTAACATGGCTGTGAAGCCTGGAAGGTGTGCTGCCCTGTTGGATGCACATGGTGAGTATCTAATAAGAGAGCAAGCCCACCTGCTAACCTCACACACATCACTAAATCCTTCTTCGGTCAGCAAGACTGTGTTTAGACTCCATGGCAGCGGCAGTTTGTGCTGCGCTCAGCTGCCAGGGCTCTTTGCCTGCCCAGCACCCCAACTTTTAGATATAGCCTGAGTCCCCTCCTGTTCCGTGAGTCAGGTGACAGAGAATGCGACCAGCCCAAATGTCACAGCAGTACATTCATTCACGCTCAGGCTATGAGCTGCTTTTGGCGCTTGGAAATTCTGTTTGTGGCTGGGAGGAGGATGCTAATTCCACAGCATCCTTTGAGTAGGTTTTGCCATTCCCGTGACAACTGTGCTATGAAATGCCAGGTGGTATTCACCTCCCACCCCTTCTCTCGGTTCTGCCCACCAGAGAAATGAAAACACTTGCATGGCACAGAATCCTTATGTGAAAACTAATGCTGTAAAGCAGCTAGGCTAGTTCTAGGCTACCGCCAGCTCCAGGGAGTGCCTGGAGGATACTGCAAAACAAGAAAGCAATTAAATACTGATATTCTCCACATACTGGTAAGGCTATTCTTTGTCAACTGATCCCCACATTTGCTCCCACTCTCATTGCTGTATACCTCAACCAGCATTACATGTGTCCAAGTTAAGCATCTTTCCAAATATCTAGTCAAGGGAGAGAGAACAGACTCTCCAGACAGCGATGCCTTCCCTCCTTAGACAGCTAGCTGGGAGTGTTAGACAAACATCTCCCACAGAGACCTTTCTCCATGCACTTGAAAATCACTTGAATACACAAAGAGGTGAGCAGGACAGTTGAAGAAATAATGCTTTTTACATAGTTGCTTTTCAGACTTTAATGGATTCTTTTTATTATTTAACATTTGTTCTTTGGTCATGTTTACAATCCGTAAGGAAGGCACTGCCCTCTTGGCTAGGTATTGTACAAACATAATAAATTAGCCTCCTTAAAGCTCTCCCTGTCTGAAAATCTAAGAGGCCTGGAAAACCGGAGTACAGATGTCTGATGTAACAAATGCAGGAGCCAAAGGACTGAGTTAGAGTTAGGGTAAAATAAAAGGAAGTGAACAATTCTTAGCTGGACTGGAGCAGGGATTAACATAGCCGCTTGTTATAAGGTGGTATGAAAATAGAGGTTGGCTTTTTTAAGAGATAGAAATGAGACACAAAGTTTCCATCTGTTAAAAAAAAATAAAATCTGTAACAACTGAATGAAAATTTTTGTTTCACAGGTGAAATGAGTTTCCATACCCTTCTCCAACTGTATGCAAGAATCAGCAGTTCTTGCAGCTTCCTTTGCCTAAATGATTCTTTGTCTGTCTGTCTTTACAGGAATAGGAAGGAAGGAAGGATGACCATAATACCATATTATATATATATCTGTCCTTAAAGATTTTCAAAACTTGAACAGACAATGTCCTAAGAAACCTAATTTAAGTTTGAAATTAACCCTGCTTTGAATAGGAGGTTGGAATAAATAGTCTCCAGAGGTCATTTCCAGCTTTATTTTCATGGTTTCTATGGTCTTTGAAGACATTTTACAATGAACTATATAATTTTGCAAAATAAGTGCCTTAATCAAACCCACAGCACAAGGTATCAACACAACCCACAAAAATAAGCACCCTTGTGTCAAGAAATTAAGCATGTACCTTTCAACCACAGAAGCTACAGTTCAAGGTGGGATTAAAACCTTT
This sequence comes from Anarhynchus alexandrinus, assembly GCA_008711295.1. NCBI lineage: Eukaryota > Metazoa > Chordata > Aves > Charadriiformes > Charadriidae > Anarhynchus > Anarhynchus alexandrinus. The sequence goes on from VUYV01000039.1 coordinate 4,862,836, forward strand.
TGCCAAGATGAGAAAAGGAACCTTATACTACCACTTTCCAAGTGGCATATGTCACTGAAACAATAAAGTTTGGACATCAGCATAAAACAGAGAAAGAAACAAAATTTAGTTAGAGTTGGGCAAATTGCTGCTACTGCACAAAGTCCTGTGGAATCATGGATAATGAGTTCTTAGCATTTATGGCTGCTTTGCAACCCCACGCCAAAACCAACAACTTCTTTGATACATCTACTCTGAAAACCTGAAGAGACGATTTGTAGTTCTAGTAATGACTGAATGCTTGCTTCCTGAGCCTTAGCCAAACTTTGTGCTAAGCACAGCGTAACTGCGCAGTTTTCGGTGCAGCACCATTCTGTCAAGCTCGGGGCTACCACAGCTAGCGGCTACCACAGGCACCCGAGGTGGTTTTCCAGGAGCGGGCATAGGGTACTGCAAAATACCTTCCAGATACGGGTTTAAAAGGTTAAACAGCCTCACCTCTGCAAAGTTTCTATCAGGTGTCTTAATGCAGCCCACTGAGTCACCATAGTCTATGTGCAGTGTATATTACTGATTTCGACTGGGACCATCTCAGCCAGACATATTGCAGACTGCCAAGCGAATTGCCCGTTGGCTTCGTGCTAGGAAGATGAAGAGATGAGGGCTATGGAAAAGTTACTGTTAAACGTAGTTTAAACAATTTCACTCCGTTCTAAATGTCAGCCTGAAATTTTCCGGAGTTTTAATCTGCCAAGTGTATGCAGGCTGGTGATTTCAGCTGAATGATTCCCAAGCTTTATTGTCCCAATCTTATTTTAAAGCATGCACCTTGTTGGAACAGACTGAGAACACCCACATGGATAAGGTGGGCTGGTGCTTTTCTTTTGCTAGCTAAAAACTGACAAATAGGTTTTATTTCCTTTGATGCTCTACTTGTATTATTGTAAATCCCACTCAGCTTTGGAAAAGAAAAAAAAAGAGACAGTGCAATTATACCTTCTTCTAAAAGAGTAGGGGATTTGCTAGGGAATTTTGTACAACTGTGGGAAGTCAAATACATCAAAATATTCTCTATGAGGCTGATAGATTGCTGTACTAAAAAGGTAATGCATGGATGAATGTATCTGTAGGTAGCCATAAAAATGCTGTGAAGACAAGGGGAGGAAATTAAAGGAGCTGAAATGTCACCTGGCAAAACAGAAGTGATTCTGGAAACAAACGCCGACACTTGGGAACACAGATCCTTCGGGAGTGAGACTCTAAGCTCGATGGCATTTTGCAGGAGGCCATGGAAGTCAGCATGAGTACCCCATAGCTGGCTCTTGAGTGATAGGCCTTCTTGTTCATACAGTGAGAGAAATATTTGTTTTATATATGTCATTCTTGGCAAGTTCAGGAAGGAAGGAATCCCAACACATCCAGAAGGGGGATTTCTCTCCCCTGAGGGCTGCTGGTGTTTGCCCTGTGTTCTTCTAGGTGGGCAGGGTAACTTTTAATAGAAGCTCTGGGNTCCTGTGTTCTTCTAGGTGGGCATTATCACGTTAGGCAGGGTAACTTTTAATAGAAGCTCTGGGAGGGTGAACCCTGTGACTATGTTTCTTTCTCAGCATCACTGCCTACTGTTCAAGAATCATTTGTTTCTTGGAGGCCTCATTGGTGGCTGGAAGGGACAGATACTGTAGGGAAGAATTGCTCCCCTTCTGAACTTTGCTGAATACATATATTGAAAAACATAAACTGGCCCTGACGCTGATTTTTTTTTTCCAGACACCACTGCAGAGATTTTCCAGAATGAAAGCACAAGGTCTTGAAAACAAAAAAAGGCCAACAGTGAGCTGTGTGAGTCAGAGAACTGGCAGCACCATAAGAGGCTGTTCAGTTCCAGCCCACAGGGACAAACCAAATTGAGAGTACCTGAAGGTCACCTCTATCTGCTGGCCCTCAGCTGACCTATGTGAAATGAATCTTTGGTCTCAGTCCATGGCTGAAGTGAAGAGAGGGCTATCCAGAAACAGCCAACAGTTCTTGAACCTAGCATTGTCCTGCATGAGTTATCTTTTCTGTGTCCATTTTTATACAGGCTCAGCTTCCCAGTACTATTTGTCTGCCACCTTCTCCTCATGCGAAGCTACAGCAGAGCAATGGCAATCTTCAGGAAGTGATATTCAAGGCTGGATCCAGCCCTGCTGGCACCGGAGTATGCCAAACAGTTAAACAATTTGTAAATTACTGTCTTCAAGTTGTTCAGTTACTCTTTCTCCATCACTTCCCATTCCACCTCCTTAATTTATGCTCGCTATTGTTACTTGTTACCGCAGGAAGTACGACATCCTGGCACACAGCTGCTGTCTCTCTGAGCTGGAACAGAGTCCGCTGCTTCTCCCAGTTCCTTGAATGTTTTTATAGACTGTCCCAGCCTTTGATGGAGTACAGCAGGCTCCCCTTGCTAGTGCAGACACATGCTGTTGATAAGCTGTGCCAGCACTGAATAAAACATCTTCTCTTTTCTTTATATACTCCGCAGTAGCTGTTAGCAATGGCCTTAAATTCATGTTAATATGGGTAGTAAATTTTGCCTTATATCTTTTATGAGACTGGATTTCTTTCTATCATCAAGGAAATTAAATAAAGGTATCCATTAACACTTAAACTAACAATATGAAAGCTGCAGTTCTCTTCATGCCCTGAAATAATCAGCCTTGATAATATGATACAGTATCGCTTGGGGTGTCCTTTTTTGAAATTTTAAAGGACAGAAGAGAGGATCCTCTTACAGTCTCATTTGTGCTGTGAAATGCTCTCCTCTGCAGGTAATTTCCTGATTTTTCAGTCTGAGTACCACTAGCACATCTGCATGAGGAAGTAAGGTCTGCGTCTTCTTGTGTATCTGCCTAAGCCTGGCTACACCAGGCTCCAATCTTCAGCTGAGTCTTTGGGTATTACCAGAAAATGATGGCAGTTCCTATTAGTGGTGATGGAATGTGGATTTTTGCCTTTAATTTAGGCCGTAACCACTCAGGCAAGTGTGAAAGTGTTTATGTGATGGAACTGATGAGCAGGGTAAATGCAACTCTGAAAAATCCTGTGGATTACTGTTCTGCTATTCCCTATAGCCTTTCACCTTCTAAACATAGAAATAAAAAATTATTTCACAGACAGTAGTTAGTATCTATAACAGAAAGGAATTTAATAAAACAATATAGAAAATTTACTACTGCACCCGAAGACCTCAGTATGTCATTATACAAAGCGGGCAAGTGTCACCAACTGGCAACAGAGAAAAGGTAGAGGAAAGCTCCCAATGACAAATCAGCACACGCTATAATGACTGAGAGGAAGACTGCATTCAATGTGGACTGAAGTAGCCTCTTAAAAATATTGACGTTAATGCAACTTTCCCTGGCAAAGCCAGGGATCTTCAACTACTCAATACAGCAAGCAGTATTTGTAGATGATACAGAATGAGTTGTTAAGGTTTTCAAGTAGGGGCTAAGTTTCCTAAAATTCCTTAGCCTAAATTTCCTAGTCTCAAGAATGAAGAGCACTGCTGTGGGAAATTCCAAGTGCTCTTACCTGTTTAGGAAATGAACTCAGTAGTTTCCTGATTGAATCCATACTGAAGAGAATATCAAAGGGAAGATTCAGATCTGCTTCTGATCACAAGTGTCAAGAAAAGTTAATGTTAGAGAAGTTCAGATCCAGATGCTGCTGTGCTTCCTGAGCTGACCTCCACACCATTTCTCCCTCTTGCTTCTGTGGCTTGCAGAAGCCACCCAAGAAAAGTGATTTTTCATGACGCCCAAATTCAGAGAGAGAGGATTCTCCAATGAGAATGACTAAGCCTCATTTAGTGCACATTTAAAAGAAAAGAAAGTTAATGCTAAAACACCTCTAAGAAACCTGTTGCCCTTTTAAATTAAGGATTAAAATTAAGGACAAAATTAGTTCACTATAGAACTGAAAAATTTGCATGATGTTTTAAACTTGGTAGAGTGTTCTTATGATTTATGAAGTTAAATAACAGATTCTGTGCTATGCAAAATATAAACCAAGAGAAACAACAGAAATAACAAAGATGCACATCCCTAGGAGCATGCTGATCCCGCCTCACATTGCCTTGCACCTTGAGTTATCACCTAAACCCGTGGAAAATGAGCTCACATGTTGCTCTGAGTGGGCATCATTTTACGCTTCCTTTGCAAAGTTGACAGTCACCACAACATCTGATAATGGCAAACTGGACTGAACATATTTATCATAGGAATGTTTTCCATTAGCCCATCCTCCAAGAGACAAATAAAATTACACACGTTGAACGTCACCACTTTGAGGTCAACGCAATTTAGCAAGAGCAAAAATAAATCATCGTTGCTCTGGTAGGGGAAGCGGACACCTTGTCTTGCCAACTGCATGACTGTATTAGTGAGCAGATGTGATTTGTCCTGTTGGGGCCAAATTTATCTGATGTGTAACCACACACACTTCAGTCAAGCTAGATCAGGAATTAATCTGGCAATCTGGAATAAGATTGGCCTAGTTTTTTCCAATGCGTAGCTTGATGCCTGCAGGATAGTTGACCTGGGATTTATATGGAATCTTCACACATCACCAGGTCCTCTGTGCCCAACAAAAGTGTGTACTGTTGATTATTTGTATAATTTTGCCCCTTACAGGCCAGAAACAGAACCAATATTACTATTGAAGCTGTATATGTGATTTCAGTTACGATGAATAAGGTGGTAATTTATCCATCATGATACTTTAACAAGCATACATTTAATGGATGATATGACTTATTATACACATTATAAACTCCTAATGATATTTCACACATCTTCTGTGTGGAATTCTGTGACAATCTACCTTATAGCTATGATTAGAAAACGCTGCATCAGGAAGAGCCATAGAAACACAATTTATCATAAGCAGATCATTTATTCTCTTTAAAATTTTGACAAAAAAATGGATTCAACTTGCAGTTTCTCTTTTTGTTATGCATTTTGACGTGATCGTGAAACTGGCAATATACTGAAGACTGAAATTCTGTGATGACTCATAACTGCTACAAAGATTAAAAGAGAACAGAAAATAGAATAATTCTTATAACATTCTCATAGCAAACTTTTAGCTGTGATACTAACAGAGTTTGAACAAAATTCTCATGACACGAATTGTAATGAACATCTGTAGCTCTTACAAAATTAACCTATTTCCACATCTCTGAGTGGTTTCATTGTTTTTTCTTAACAGGCAGTGACAAACTAACTTTCCAAAATTATCCTCTTTTTGAATTACCTGCATCTTCTCTGCTAACTTGATAAATCAGCAACTGTATATGACTCGCTGACTGTATCATTAACGTTTTAGTGTAATAATTGGCATGGTGATTGAAGAAAGCAGAAGTGTGTGGTGTGAAACTCTACGCATATCAATCACAAATGGCAATCCCAGCTTTCTCAATGCTGTAAAAATCCCCCTCATTAGTGTCAGTTTCCTTATTTTTATCACATGTAAATCATTTTATTATAAGGAAGTGAAAACTGCTTTGTACTTCGCAAACTATTATTGCAGACGGCATAGCAGATGACTAAAGGTTTGAGGATATTACAAAATGGCAGAGTTGTATCTATGCTAGTGAAAACTTTATCAGGTGATCACAAAAAGGTAAAAATTGTTGGAGAATGAATGACAGAGCTCAGAATGTGCGCTGAAAAGAAACAATTTTGGATAGGCATAGACAGTTCCCAGAATCGTCCTTATGGAATAAAATTCTACCATACACAACATTTTCCCCAAACTGGTCAGAAAATGTCTTCGACAAACTGGAAAGTGAGTGCAATATGGGTTTGGATTAATCAGGAACCGGGGAGAAGTGAATTGAAAAAAAAAAAATTGGGTCAAAACCCAAATGTGAGAACAGGGAAATGATAAACAAAGGTTAACTTATCTCAGCAGATGATATTTTTCATTCTCTCTGATTCAATGGGGTTTCTTTCTCCCTGCAATGAGTAGTTTAAGTTCAAAAGAAGGTGAGCTGCAGGTAGTGGGCCCAGTAGCAACCCCATTACCATCTTCTCCATTTCAACTTGTTTATATATTTTGCTCTGTTCCCTGCATGTTTGCAGCCGGTAAGGAGTTGCTTGCACTAACTCAAATCACCCCATAAGGTCATTTTTATTATTAGTTGCTGCTTGTTGAGGGAACTCCTCATCAATCAGCTTCTTCAACAACGGGTCAGCTTAAGTCTGTTCACTGATGCATGTTATAGCTAAGAGATGGAGAACTGGTACCACAGACGGTGCAACTCATGAAGTAAAGCCCAAATAAATAAAAAAGTACACAAAGAGAAGTAGCAATGCTGTTGCATCAGTGAAGAGAGTCATTTAACCACTGTGATGTTCAGAATCACAGAAAAGACAGTCCAAAGATGACCCCAGGATAGTTCTGTTGTCTACCAAAGGAAACAGTTCAGAAGAAAAATACTCGCCACAACTTAGTCTACTGCAGACTCTGTTTGTAGGCAACTGAAAGTATCTCAGTAGGTGTTAAACACGGAAATAGAGATGTTAGGATGGGGACTCTGCTGAAAATGCTCTCCTCAGCTGTGGATGGGAGACTTACCAACCAAAACAGAGAATGTTTTCAGAAGAACTTTCACCTCTGTAGTCTAGGCAACAATAAAGTTGCAATTTGGAAACTTAAGTAAAAAATTCACTGCAGATTTACCGGTTATAGGCAAGAAAAAAGTCTGAAGAAAACCAGTATTTCAGTATACAACTACATCATCTAAAAGGGTAATTTCCTACCACAACTTACATTTTCTTTCTGTGCCTTAGAATGCACGCTACATTAAGAGGTTTAAGTTTTCACTTGTATATGACTAAGTGAACAGATCAGTGAGTCCTGGGGAACTTAACAGAATTCACATTACTACAATTTACTCTAGATTTGATTCAACACTTTAAAATATATCTTCTAGGTGCTATGCTTAACAGCCAAGTGCAAGAAAATGTGTGTATTGTATCACAAACTTAATGAAAGAGCCGTTTGTTTTTCTGAATTGTACATGAGTGGGTAATTATCTCCAGCAGGCAATTTTTGTCTGCTTGTATACAGAACAATACCGCAACACTACAATACTTCTCCATCTCCAGTATCAATTTATGTACATAATAAGAAGCAGAAAAACAGTCATTGTGACTGGTGTCTTTTACTACAATTGGCTCATTAACCTTAAGTAGGTCTTTCTGACCTTGGCATGAATGAAAAAAAGGCAAACAACTAGAGCGACAAGGTATGCACAGATCCTGCCTGTGCCAGGGAACACACAGGACTTGACTACCACCTCGCCATACCTCACGTGCTCTACAGACTGCGCTGGAACAAGACTGAACAGCAAAACAGTTTAGCTGACACCAAATACCGTCTAACTGCATAGAAACCAGGCCACGTCCACGACAGCTATGTGCCAAGCACAACTGCAAATAGGCAAAAGCAAAGTGGTTTTCTGCTAAACTCTACTACGATGTTTCTTCAGACGCACAGCTATAATAGGAAATAAGGTGCTCCCAGCCATGCCCTTAAGTGTGGCTTTGGTATCAACCTCAGAGAGTTGGCATTGGTCTGATACCAGGGACACGCAGTGGTGCTGCTATTGACTATTTAAATAGAGGAGGAGAGGAAAGATTACTGGAGTTTATTACCGTGGCAGGAAGACAAGAACACTACAGTAGTGCAATAAAAGCCCTTGTTTGTAGAAAAATATCACAAGGTACTGCCTACACCTAGCAAGTAGCTCTGAGAAATAAGGATGGGACCAAATTCTTAAATCTCCTGCAGGCTAAGGAAAAAAGATTCTGAAATCTTTGTCTCCGTGGTTCTGATTTGAGCACCTTTCCTGAAAACACAAATATTTCAAAAAACCCACCCCACACTAAAAACATGAGAATCTGAATTATTTCAAAGAGGTTTGAGAAGCAGATGTTTAAAACTGAAAAAGCAAGAAAATGCAATGGGACACAAGCAAGAACCATTTCCTCAGAAATGCCATTATGCCGACTGGAAACACAAATGGTGGAAAATCCTACTGAGATATGCACATTAGGGAAATGCTTAACAGTTCCCAGAATTAATAAAAAGTAGCTGTAGTGAGCTAATGCATAAATGGAAATAATGCCTAAGATGATCATTTTTACAGATAAGATTTTTCCTATGCTATTTTTGGATGAATTGGTAAATTGCTTTTCACTATGAGTAATAACTACTCATGCCGTATCACATCACAGATTAATTGTAGTGCAGCTTGATTAATTTTTTTTTTCCTCTTTACCAACCAAGCAGTAAGTAAAGCTGATGAAACTGAAATAATGACCTGCCTGAAACCTGTCCTCAAGTATGAAATGAACAGCCCTCGATACTAGCATTGTTTCATTCAGGAACGTGTAACTTGCAGCAATACGCATCTACTTCATTACATTTTTTAAACGTCATTTCTCCCAGTTGAGGGATCACTCATTCAACCAAAACACTGAGCTGCTGCACCTGACTGGCATGCACAAATGCACTGCTCTTCAGCATCGAGGATTCCTTGCCCAGTCTCTCCATTACGCCTCTGACTTCAATTCTATTAGCATCAAGCCCCAAGGTTATTTGATGGATGCATTAACTGGCAATTAGGCAATAAGAAACAGGTTCTACGTAATTCTCTGGAAACGCCCTGCCGGCCAGGCTAGAGGGACTATGGCAGAAAGCAACATTTGAGAAAAAGCCTTCCACACTTACTGAGAATTTTGTCGTGAACATTCATATTTTGCTTATTGTGTCAGAAAGTGCAAGGTTTAGATTTTGCTATGATTTGGACGATATTTGTAGGAAAAGCTAAGCCACGCAAAGCTTTATACAACCCTTATGTATACGTGAGGAGGAGGAATTTTACATATCCTTCCTAGTGTTAGCACGATACTCGCTCATTGCAGTATATATATACACACTCATCTGTTGGAAATACTCCGTGCACTTGGCAGTTACTGAAAGCATATAAGAACCGAAGAAAATAGGCGCTATCTGTAGGTTAAGTTTTCACTAATTTGTTTGTACAAGCCTGTGTATCTGCAGCCGGAATATTTACATGCTGACGCACGGGGCACTAAGAATCATCTACTGCAAAACTGAAGATAAATGGCATCTTTGTGACTGAATCTTAATTCGTTCTGTGATTCAAAGTCATGAGCAAAATTATGCTTGCAATTCATTAATTTGAAGGCTGGCAAGTATTATTAAGCAGAAATTTGCATACAAAAGGTGTTGCTTTTTAAATACTTATGACAGAAAAAATAATGAGTATACAAATAACGAATCTTGCATGAATATGTATATGGCTTAATAGAACCACTACTTAATCTTTTCTCCAAATTTATCTAAGCCAAGGAGGCTTACAGGTGGTTGTGGTGTCACCTCAGTAGGCTGTGGTGTCACCTCATTCAGCAGATTTAAATCTCGTTTTACAAACTTTGAGATGTTTGGTAGTTCACTCTGAATTACTTGTTAACGACTTTTTCTAATAGACAGCTCTGGAAAGTCTTACTGTATCGGGTCTGTCAGAGCAGCGTCAGGATTCTTCAGAACCGTGACAACGCAGCTGAAAGAAGACCCAGAGGGTGTGGGCGAAGGCGCTCCAGGGCACCTCCAACCAGTGCGCAGATACACCCAGTCTCACTGCAGCCGAAGCCAGACGTGCAGCTCCCATGCAGTCACAGGATACACACCTGCTGCGCCTACAAATTATTTTCTTCACGCAAATGCAGGTTGATGAGTTTCCAGGAAAGCTGCACACCTCTAGAAGAGGAGTATGGACTACAGCATTAAGATGAGGGGTAGCTTGATGGTGTTGTATCATCTATGGCAATGAAACTGAACACCAAAGTGAAAAAGAAACAGACATTCTCTCCAAGGCAATACAAGTATACATTTCCTTTTAGACCTGTTCTGCTTATTTCCAGGATTTCTTCATACTACCATAAAAATGGTCTTGATCTTGCCTAAAAAGTGACTTGGTGCCTGTGCATGACATGGTCTCTAAATCGCGTGACACTGAAGCCAACACATACCGGACTGTTTTTTGTCAACTCTGCTGCATTACATGTGTATGGACAACATGCTAGTTTAGGAGTTCCTATAATGCAGTTTACATAACGTTAATGTTTAAAGTTTGGCTTGGGAGGTATGTCAGCCATTTCCAAAAGGCAGATCCCCCCAAGTCAGTAAATAAATAGGGCAACATCATTGTCATGAGATGGTAGGAAAATCCCATGAGATTCCACTGAAAGCAGGAGAATCATCTGGAGTAGTTATCATTTAGCTTGCAGTGCTCCCACAGGCTCTCCAAAAACAAATGGAAAAATACAGTGTCTGGCCCAAAGTGTTTTCACGACACAGCTGCACGTAATAGAGCTAAAGAGAGGCTCTGTAAGGACATTTTAATCCTGACCTTGTACATACGTACTCTAGTGCATCCTTAGGGATCACCGTATTTTGATGGCCTAGAAAACTTACATAACTATCATTTATTGTTTCTGCAAATGCTATATCTGGAAGACAGGTTCCAAGCTCGATCTCTTTATATTTGTATATTAATTATAAAATATGTTTATTACGACTTCCTTTTCACCAGGCCAGCATTAGAGCAACAAAACATCCAGGACAGACATTATGTTACTGTGCTAACAGGATTTTCACGTGATTATGAGACACTAATTAAGTGTTGGCCTATGTTGTGAAACAAAATTGCATGCCAGAGGTATCGATTCATAAATTACTGGAATGGAAAAAGTATTTAAAAGCATATAAAGAAATGTGTTAATTTAATCAGGTACAGCTGATGGAAGAAGTATTTTCATCTAAAACCCTTAAATTATTTACAAGGCTGTAACACAGCGTTCTGAAAAACGTGAATAACTGTGAACATAGAAACTGCAGTTACAGGAAGAATCCATCCTGCGAGAGGTGCCAATCGGTCAGCACGGCTTTCGGGGCAAACTCTACAGCCTTGGACACTGCTAAGAGAAGATCTTGGACTGGCAGATGGAGTAGGGATGAAGGTAAATTTATTTTCATAAATTACCAGAATCCAGGGCCGCATCACAACATGGGGGGTGCCAGAATACCTAGCATTCGAATAGTTAATAGAAGCAAACCTTGCAAGAAACGTAAAAATCTCATGCTTTAGGGATCAAACTGATATGCAAATAGCAGAGACCAAGATGAGCTCTTCACAAGGATATATTATCCTGTGCCTAGAACAAAAGTTTTAACACATTTCTGACTGAAACTCTCCTTACTTCGATGCCAGGCTACTAATCCGAGTGGTACCTTCACCTGAACCTCAGACATTTTAAATTTCCTCCATTCTCTGATGCTTGGGCCATACAAAAAAATCCCAGTACCTCCTGTTTGCAGTGCAATGGAGGAGGACAGTGGAGCTGAGACTGTGTCAGGGGGGCAGAGAGTTTCTTCTCACACTCCTGGAGAAGATTCCCAATTCAGCACGGCGTTAGCTGCCGGGCTAGCGTGGCCCAAGGCCAGGCTGCCTCTTCTGGCACCTGCTGAATTCAGTGGGAAAAAAAGCTTTTATTACCTGAGATCTCTGATTATTTCTTTCTTCCTTGTGGCTACCAGGAATCGGTACCCTTGTCCTTTGGGCTGCAGTACTGAAGCCCGGAAAGAGACAGGCAGAGTCCAACCCTTTTACTGATCTATGGTTTTGCTCCCCTGTGCTTTTTCAACTGTATCATGCAGAATCTTTTGTTTCTCCATTAATATTTAAAAAATATTTAAGGTATTCCAGCCAGGAACAAAACGAGCTGTACAGCCACTGGTAGAGCAAGGAAAAGAGCACCCACAAGTCACATCAGCTGTGGGGGAATCTCACATGAAAGGGCAAGAAAAGATTAATCTCTTCAGGAGGAGGCTTAATCTGTGAAACTGCAGGTGTTGGTGCTGCCTGTAAAGGCTGCAAAGCCTCTGAGCCCTTGGGAGGAGAAGGGAAGCAGTCAGCTATTTCATCACGAGGTTTCTAAACTCTTTACAAACCAAGCTTAATATTCGCTGTTCTAAACTCACCCCGAGCCCTCGCCATACCAGCCTGGGGACCTGTGCTCTGCACCGTAGGGCTGTGGGTACTCTACTAGCTGTGGTCTGGGTAGGTCAGCAAAGGTTACGTTGAGTTACAGCAAGGGAGAGTGAGAACTATTGTCCTCATCGTTCAAGTGGGGATGCCACAACACAAAGAGGTTGAGGGCTATAATCAAATTAAAACAGCACGCTCAGGCAGGGACGAATTCATGCTGGTCTTGATTCTGCCAACAGAACTATTTGCTCCCTAAGCCCATGTTAGCATCGTTCTGTCATTCACCTTTGTCATTCCTATTTTATTAATTTCTTATAAGGTTACTTTTCAAGGAATAAACATTATTGCTAGGTTTTATCAGTAGCAGAGGCATTAAATTCCTGAACAAACGGCACAAAATCTGCAGAACATATAATCCTCAATTAAAATAGATACACATTGATACAACTTGTCAGCTTTGAATAGGGCTATTAACCTGCACTCAGTCTGGCAGCTGCTTCGTAGGCAAACAGAAGGCCCTGGCTGCTTCTGTACGGTGTTGGTTTGGGGGCATCTGACAAAATATTTGTCACATTCTGAAGAATATTAGACTTCCCCTGTGATACAAAAGTAGGACTTCAGATAGTAAAGTGTAAATGATGGTAAAATGTTAACTGTGGGTCTTATTCAGTGCTCTTCACTTACCCTGGGCAGCACAGGGAATTTCGCTGGGGCTGGCTGTTAAGGATTCGATAGGTTCATTCACGTAGGTAAGCACCGTTCCATGGGAGAAGGGGTTGTGAGTCAGACCACAGGGCAGTACTGAAAATATTTTGTCTTTCAGTTGGTTTGATTACTCAGTGAGTGACCAGATTAGGAAAGAGTATTTCCTAACGATATTGTTTCTTGCAGCTCCATCTCCAAATCCAAATATAAACCAAGTTTGTTTGTTTGTTTGGTTGGTTGGTTTGTTTTCCCCAAGTAAAGTCAAAGAAGATACACACAAGGAAGTCTTTATAGCTGTGTGGGACTTCTGGGCAAGTTTCAAAGGAACTACCCCATTTTCTCACGCTCTTTTTTTTTTTTTGTCTTCAGAATATATCTCTGTTGGTATCACAGTTTGATTCAGTTCTCGTTAAAATATTACACTTCACACTATCTTTTTCTATTTAGCAAAATTAATGTGACTATACACAGAGTCACCATCTTTCTCTAAGGAGTTGCAGATTTGGCTGTTGTCAGAAAATCCGAGGGAAGTCTTTAGGTCTTAATAGGAAACGAGGCGATTCTGATGATCTGAGTTCTAGTGAAGTACCACCTTCTTATCAGCACCCCAATAACCTTTGTGTGGTTTCCAGTGTTGCTTGGTTACAGAAATATATTGCCAAATTCAAAAGCCCTGTAAGCTTTGCTCAACTATACTGTGTTAGTGGAAATCAAAACTGCCAAATGATCAGTGTAGAAGTTTTTTAATAATTGGACCTAAATTCTTTGTAATACAGGTGACATAGAATGACAAGGTATAGTAAGGTTCAAGCACTTGAAACGTGAGGCCATTAATTTGTAGTTTTTATCTAATAATTGAAACATTTCAAAGGTAAGTGTTGCTAGTATCATAAACTCATCAAAGACGAGGGGACTGTCAAAAAGTAACATCCTTTTGGCCTGACTGTCTTATGATCTAGACATATGAAGTAAATCAATACGGAAATATATGGTGTATTTTTTAAATAGCACTAAATGGAGAAACATTTCCACTTGTGTCTTTATATACAAAACCTGCTCTTAGTAATCACTGATAGCAAGATTAAAATCCTACTCAACTAAAACTCTGATCAACCTTGTGTTTAAAGGAAGGGTGCATGTTGTTCGGTACATGAGATGCCCATCTTGTGTATGTCTAAGTGCATTCAGGGATCGCAACGGCAGAGCTCAAAGAGCTCAAAAAGACACAGCAAGAGGGTGTTTTTAATGACATGCCTTTGATTCAAGATGATTTTCCACTATGGGAGAAAAAACATGAGAAAAAAGAAAGTATTGACTCTGGGACATATGTTGCCCTTAATATTTGGGAAGCCTGTAAAAACTAAAGGCGGAACGTGCCCCAGAGAGGAAATTAGAGAGACAGTTATTTTGAGATGCCTGAAACGCTCAGATGTGGGAATAGTGGCATAAGATAGCATGCGTGCTTGCAAGGAAAGAGGAATTGGAGTTAAAGAGTAAACTCTATACTCCTTGGGGATCATTTATGGTCTCTAAAGAGGTTAATGTGTGTCCCGCAATCTGTTCTCATATGTAAGTTACTTTAGTCATGCTGAGAAGAAAAAAAGAGTAGAGCAGATGGCCATGACAGATGAAGACAGCAGCCAACGCTTCTCTTCAGGCAGAAGGGCCATTTAAACCTAAATGAACTAGTCACTTGAGTGATGTAGAGTGCTATCAGGTAGAAGATCTGGCCTCATTAGAAAGGGAAAACTACACAGCAGGCTGTCCTTGGCACAGAGGACTCAGGTGCTGCAGTGCACAACTTCCCTGTGCAGTGCACTGTGGCCAGAGAGCCCAGACCTTGTTTTAGGCAGAATATGATCTAAAAGAGCCTGCAAAAGTCACCTAATGGAGACAAATAGGGAATTCAGCTTCAGCTGAGGACAGGCTACGTGTCTTAAATCTGTATAGCCTGTTCCTCACTATAGCTTTAGTATTTCAAGTCCAGAAAGATCTCTGTCCTAAGTCCTTCCTTGAAGACAGGCAGGTAAGACCTTCTTTTAAAAACTGAGCAGGATTAAGAGTTGCTAACTGTTGTTTGCTGTGGAACCTGGCCCTCCAGAGCTTCTCTGCCGCCACGTAGTTCATTCCTCTTTGCCTTGTTTCCTAGCAGGAGCGTGCTATGGGTGACACTGCCTTGACATTCTGTATTTATTTACTTATTTATTTTCATCTCAGCTATTCTGATAACATGTAAGAAGACTTTCTTTAGTTAACTGTGAAAGAAGTGAGAATCCCATATCTAACTCTCATTTGCTTATGTGCTTTCAAACCTATGCCTCTGAGTTTAAAAGAAAAAAATCTCTTTACGAGGTTATATAGATTATTCCAGGTGAGGAAATTTTTTGTTTTAATTGAAAAGACCAATAACTTGAAGGTTATCATAGAATATGCTTTGGTCTTATTGGAGTGTATTGATTTATCTCACAAGATGCTTCATATTCAGATCTCAGCTAAAAACTAGCTATTATTGAACACTCTTGCATTATTTCATATTTATTGACATCATCTGCTGTGCGTGGAAGCCTGATCTCTAGAATTTGTTGACTGAATTTTTGTCTTTGCTGCTTGGCCAGATGTAAACAAGATTGATTCATGCACAAGGAAGGGCAAAGTATCTCCTATAATGCTGTAATCCCTTGCTAACAATCATTTGGCTAGGAGAGAGAATTTCGCATTTAAAAGTAGTTGAGATTTGCTTTTCTGAATAATTACTGTGATTGCCTGAGGCTCCTTTGTTGAAATATCAGAGAGGAGATGGTTTCAGCAGCTTGATGATAAACTGGACAACTTCTGGCATTTTAATTCTGTTCCCAATCAATACTGACAAAGACTGACCTTGTGCAGAACTTATAAGTACACATTTGTGATGGAACCACTTCACACTTTCATTAAGATCTTATGAACATTACATGTGAATCTCTCAAACCTATTTTTACCATTCCAGGATAAAATTACATGAGCTGAATACAAATAAGAGGAAAGATGAGTTTTCTTTGTTGAGGCGACTCCATGATTTGTATTACAGAAAACATTTGAGTTACCAGAAAACACATACTGATATTCCACCATATAAAACCAAAATTAAAAAAAGCACCATGAGAAATAAATACACATATAATAAAATGCAAAACCAGCACGTGTTTCATTTCAAAATTCAGAGAAGCTGAAGGACTTGGGCTACTCTGCTGTAACCAACACAGCTTTTCAGAATGCCGAAACTGTTCTATCTTTGTGTTTTAAAAGGTGTACACAGCCTGTCATACAAAATCAATGACGCTCATAGCTCCTATTGTTGCCTGGCTCGAAGGGAAGTTTGGCTATTGATATATTATTACCCCACCCTGGTAATATATTGGTGGTGTCATAATATGTTAAGAAGTGCATAAACTCCACTTTCAGTAACCACCAGGTGCCATTGCCATCTAAATAGTGCTATAAATTAACACTGAATGGAACTTCCTAGAAATAGCAAGGTTTTTCTTAGAGGGTATTCCTGAGTGGAAAAACACAGCATCATAAATAAATACACCAGCTCCAATTTTGTGCTTACCCACCATGTGGTGCAGGACAGAATGCCCTATTCATGTGGGAGCTCAGCTCCCGTTTAGAGATGGTAATACCCAGACTGGAGGGCTCCAGTGCATACTGAGAAGAAAACTGACTGCAATATATCAACCTATCACACCAATGCAATAGGGAAATCAGAAGGAATATCACATGCCTGAAGTCCATGGACCATTAAAATCCTGCCTGACTGGGCTGGCTTCAGCCTTATTTATCCAGCAGGAGGAACGTGCAAACACTTAGCCGTGAACAAGAGAGGAGCAACTGGGCAGACTGGGGGGACAGCACTGTTTTTGTAAACCATTGAAAAGGCAGGGAGAAGGGCTCGAGTTTCTCACTGACAAAACTGGATGGACAGTGCAGAGCAAAGAGCAGAGGGAACGGGAGCCAGGAATAACTCAGCTCAGCATTCCTGAGTGTTAACACCTAGTTTTAACAGTGTCATCCAGTTTAATTGTTAGGAAAATGCTGAAAATGCTTTTCCTCAACCCACTATCCATGCGGTTCTGTTGGGTTCTGTGCCCAGTGTATGCTCAAGAGGAGACAGCGTTCACGTGCTTTCAACCTCTAGCACAAGGGGACTGAGCCTTTATTTACCCTCAGGAGCAACACAATGACAGATATAGAACCTACACAGCAGAGAAAGTAAAGAAAAAATACATGAAGAAAAACACTACAAAAGATGGGGGAAGTTCACCAGTTCTGTAAAATGGCTACTACTGTTTTTGCACAGTTCATTGACTATTTGTATCTTCCTCTCTGCTGAATCTTTTGAACTAATGCAAGGGCCCATCTAAGAGTTGTGCAGCACTGCCATTTCCCTTTGAAGAGTATTTGCCTAGCCTCAAGAGATCCTTGAAATCTCCTGAAAAACACTGCCCCAAACGCCCACTAATGTTAACTTCAGCTTTACTGCATCAGTATCATGCAACGCTACATCATTGTGCCTTGACAATATTCTAAACTCCGAATTGGTACCCACTGACATTCAGCCAGACTTCTGTAATTACTTCTCTTATACCCCAGACCATCATGGCCACACCACCATTAACATGTTCTGTAAAAGCAAGGAAAGTGTCTGGCATACAGGTCTGAACATCAGCACAAAGACCTAAGTTTGTAGTTCAATTAATTTCTGAATAAACAGGATTTTTAAATGTACGTATGTCAAATAATGACGGCTGTCAATGTCTTTGGAGATACTTCCTGATGGCACAGAAGATGTAAAGTTATTAAACTAATTTCAAATGTTCTTACAACTTATTTCACTTGATTCACGTTCACTATGTAGTTCAATTACCTTATTTTCTAGACTGATAAATGAGAACTAAAGATTAAATGAATAATTTGCAAAATTAAATTCAGTTCTAATTGGTTTCTATCAAGCATGGCACCTCTCATACAAAGGTAAAAATGACCCAATGACAAGAATAAAGTTATCTTGTGATGCTTTCCCATTCAATTAAACCTTAACTGTTTCAAGAATTAATTGCGTTACAGAAAAAGTTAGCTTTTCATTTCCCAGTGCCCAGGTGTCAGCTATTTTTCTTATCTGGGTTATATTCATACATTTCACTATTGCTTGATGCTCTTATCATGCAGAGAATGCATTTACTAGAAAAGGATAATAGAGAATTCATTACTTTAACGCTTCTCAAGTTGTTAAATGAAAAATCGTAATAGTTATGACTCACTTTGTGGCTACTGGTGACCTTTTATCTAGACACTTAACCTTCAGCCATTTTTCAGACAGTTGAAGCCAACAAGAATACTGAATGTAAGGCAACCAGGGACAGTGCCCTCTTATTTAGAGAGGGACCCATTTCTGCAGTGTGCGTATTTCAGTGGGAGTGAAGGATTGTTGAAGCAGAAGTATTTGCCTACCATTTATTTTTAATTAACCCAATATTTTTTTTTTCACTAGAAAAACCCCAAGCCCAAAACAAGCGTTGTGTATTCATGTCCACTTTATGTTCACTTTCCATAAACAAATGTATTAGTTATTATATTGGCAGGGAAAGGAAGCAGCCATGAAACACAAGTTAATCAATAAGTAGCCATAGGAAGCTAGATCTGAATTCATAAGGGCTGAAGATCACATCAGGAGTCCTGCTCAGTCAAAGACTCATGTGACTAATCCAAACAAAATTACACATCTCTCATATTCATGAGCAAGTACTAGCTGCAAACAGCTTGCAAATGATCTAAAACCCAAGAACCATTGGTAAAGCAATTTAGCAAACAATTACAAATAATACGTATATTTAGAGAAGTCCAAGTGCTTTGGACGATGTACAAAGAAAAAATGTAGGCTAAGTTCATCAGATAAATTGTTAGAGCCAAGAAAATAATCTATCACAATTAGTTCCACTAGAGCACCTCTCAGTCATTAGAAATAAATAACTTTCTCATAAACATACACCGAGTAGATATCTAAATATTGTACTGATTAAAACGTACATTTTGCATTTCATGCCATTGGAGATTTGTTCTACTTATTTATTCATACGGTAAATCATTAGGAATATACATACGGCACTGAAGTGGAACACGGTGAGTAATTACACACTGGTGCAGAAAGACACAGCCTGTTGGAAGGAGGGGAGGGTGCGCTGCGAGCTCGGCTGCGGGAAGTCCGTCTGCCTGTTTCGGGGCTCTGACTCAACACCTATTACTGCTTCGTAAGTATGTACCTAGCAAGACATACATGCGGCGTTTAAAGAAAGATCCATTGTGCTGATTCCAATAAAGGAATAAAATATCAGCCCAGCACAGCACTGTGGCTTTTATTAAGGGGAAGTTGCTATTGATCTGTTAATTGCAGCTCACATCATTGTGGGTGATTGGTTTCCTTCTACCGCATTGTAAACAAGGAAAGGACACAATTGCTTCTCTTGAGCTAGATGAAATGAAATTGAGCTATCAAGATGGATTTCTGATTAGGATTCTTTTTTTTCTTTTCGCAAGCCAAGTGTGAATTTCTACTTGAACACTAAGCAGCTTTTTCTTTTATATCACATTAAAATTGAGCTATCTGGGCACATGCAGTGTCAGATTTTGCAGTCCTTCAGAAATCACTCAGTATTATGGAGATCTGAGCCTGTGTGTTAAAATGAGTTAAGTCGGTGTCCTCACTCTGCATTTGTCCTTACTCATGTCTTCACTGTCCCTCTAAATTTATTTCAAAAGCAAAACAGGAAGGAGGCAGCACGAGAGCAACACAGGAGCAGACCAGAGGGGAAATTTAGAGAAGAGCAGAAAAAAAAAAGAGGGTGGGAGCTAAGTTGAACTCTCAGGAGACCATCATCAGCTCAGTGGACTTTCGTCTCTGCCTTTTCAAGAAAGGAAGGGGTTCAAGATAACCTGGAATATCCAAACAATGGGGTTTTTTCCTAGGAAAGGAAAAGGACCTTTTTTTTTTTTTTGTCTGGACAACCAGAACCATTTCATTCAATGCAAAACAAAATGCATCACTTAGCTTTTGTTTCCCTTAGCCTTTCCACGGTGTTTATTACTTCCCTAAAAATAAATAAATAAATGCCTGCCCCAGAACCTCAAACCACACAGAGATACTGAAAGAAGGAAAGGAGGGAGATAGTGGCATTTTACTTTTGGTAAATGTAAAATTCCCTTTCCTTTGGAGCGAGTCCAGTGCTGCGCCTCTCAGACAAACAGCTCCAGAGAAAACATTTTTCCTATCCCCTCTCCCCACACCACTGCTCTTGGTACCATTGAGTCCGTAACAGATGATGGCTAAAAAATTCCCTTCCTGTCGTGCTCTGATGCTAACTACAAGACAGCAGTGTGTGCTCATGTCAAAAGGCACGACCACTGCCATAAATACCAGTTATGCATTTGTCAGATATCAAGGGTGCTCAGTAAGAAACACCAGCTACTAAATTAATAAGACATTTGAATGAAATGTTGTCCTCTTGAAATGGGTGGGTTTTTTTCTCTCCAGCTTAGAGTAGGAATCAGGATTTTAACCTCATCACTGCACGTGTTCAAGAGAGGCAAGCTGAGATCCCCACAAACCCTGATCCCTGCTGATTTGGGAGGTGGGCATGCACCACATGTACTGGAGTCAAACCCCATGGCACTGCCTGCTACTAACGCTGCCCTTAAAACGTTGCCAATCTCCTTGCTCAGACATCTTGCCACACATGCATGGATGGGACCTTTCATGTTCCAGCTTTTTCCCATGTTACACTTAAACACAATAAGGGCTTGTTTTAGCTGAAAAACATTATGAAGGTTCATTGAATGATGACTGTTTACTGGCAATGGAAAGTAAAGTTTTAGCCATAAAAGAGAGAAGTTCAGAACTCAAGTCATTAGTGCTTACTCTTCCCATCAGCATTTTATTTATTGTTGCTGCTACAGTGAAATAGGTACGGCTAGAGCTTCGGGAAACCCATATGTCAGGCCATATCCTCCAGGCCTTCGGGCTAGTCTTGACAGCTGCTGAGTCTTATGTTAGACAAGGCTGTCATTTTGTGCACCCTATATATATATTTTTTTTTTTTTTCCCCAAAGGTGACCTACAAGTAAAAAGGGAAAAATGGGCTTGTGCCCATATTTTCCTGTTCATCCTAACAGAAAAGAACCTATGGGATCTGTACTGTATTTATTGCTGTTAGTTTGTTCTCAGGCTGGGAAGGAAGGTTTTCTATACCTGCAGGAGAACAGGAGTCTGCAGAGACAACAAGAGGCATCAGAGAAATGTAGGAAGTACAAGTAGATTCAGGGATTTGTTGTTTCACAAAATACAAAGGGCTGTGAATTAAGACTTTGAGGAAGAATTCACTATTGACACAAGAGTAGATAGAGGCAAAACTACCATGTCCCAGAAGCAGCATCCCTTTTTTTTTTTTTAATTTCCTACCTCACCAAGATTTTTTAATAGAGCACCAATGAAATAATTACAATTTATAAAACTATAACAGATGGTCAAAATTGGTATTTTTCAGAACGAAGACAAAACATTTTCTGACATAACACAGACAACCAGTAGGGATTGGGAGACAAGGCTAGGAGTAAATGGAAAACACATTTTCTAAAATACTTTATTCTTCAGAAGCTCATTGCTCCTGATTAAGGGCTATTTTAAAGGAAACTTCTGAGTTTCTGGAAGATTGGCCTGCAGTTCTGTGGTCCCCAGAAAGACAAAGCAATGTGCAATCCTACATCGCAGCTAACAGCAGCCACATGAACCTGGCAGACTCAGTCAACAGGTGCCTGTCCCACTTTTTCCTTGCACTCTGAATTATGCCCCCTTCCATCCTCCTCTCTCTGTTCCCCCATTTTGCAAAATTTCTCCCAGGTTTGGCCTCATGGCAGAGGTCAAAGAACAGCAACGTCTGCCTGTGAGAGAGAGAGACTACAGCTAGGTTATTCAAATGCATCTCTGTTACTTTGTACGTGTTGGGTTTTTGAAATTCTGTGGTAAAAAAATATTGATCTGAGCTATGATATGATCTAAGAAATTTATTTATTAATGCCAGAGGATGCAATTTTATTAAGCCTAAATATTCCCCACCTGAGCATTTTCATGGAGCGTGACAGAAAATTTCATATAGCACTGGATGAGTTCTATTAGTACTGATGAATATATTACTTTTTAAGGAGACACTGTTAATTAGAATAATGCATCTGCTGCACCTGTGAACGCTACAACTGATTTTCTAGCAGGTTATCTGCCTCGGGAGAATCCAAGACAGCTCTTTGGTACTTCAATGAATCGTAACAAATACAGCTTCTGCCACAGCAGCACAAAACACACAGCACTGCTTTTCACCAGCTGACTTAGTGCTCCTTGCTGAATAGAGAAATGAGGGGATGTAGTGTAAATGCTCATTGCAAGTGGAATTCAGAATGCATTTGAGAAAATATAAGTACTATCCATTCCTGAGGGTGACTAAGTGGCAAGGGCTGGACCAGCAAAGCTAGAGGCACCATTGGTGGCGGAAGAAATGCCACTCACTTACTGATGGCAGAGAAAGAGGCAGAAATTTGGACTACAAGAGTGTGGGTGCATTAGGACCTGAAAAGAGTTGTAGGTCCTCCCCCAGCACTGAAGAAAACGTTGGAAATGCCAGCGCCAAAGGAGATGAAGACCATTAAGTCCTCCAGAAAGAACAGGTCAGGCCTATGTGACACCCGGCTCGGCGCACCAGCCCTGCAGTGAGCGCTGCCGGAGCTTTGCGCCGGCTCGTCGGGCAGATCACTCGCAGATGGTGACAAAAGGCCACCTTCTCCCCCCGTTCCCCAGTGCAGCCTGGGTTGGATTCACCTTAGGCTGATCCTGGTCCCCAGCCACTGCTTTGCACAGCCACAGCTCAGTAATCTGTGCAGTGAAGCAATTAGAAGGGATAGCAACTCTACCATTTTAGCAAGGGGAAACATAATTTGAATACTGTAACTGAGAAAGGGCAGACGCGTGGCTGGTTTATAAGCATTTTTAAATGGTTGTCTGACTAGGTTTCTTGCTCGCAGGATAGCATCCTGTTCTCAGTTTGGACTAAAGAGATTTCACAGGCTCTGAATGATAGGACAAAGTGTCGTTTGTTTTCTCTACAGACATAACTGCTTCCTACTCAGCCTTTGCCTCAGAGGTATAATCATGGAAAGACAGAGAACTTGAGCATTTCTGCAGTTGCAGATTGACAACACTGAAACATAGTCTTGGCCCTTTCAAATGCCATCTGTCTAATGAGAGCAAGGTCTTTTCTTCCCCTCACAAGAATTCAATACATTTTGTTGTGTAAGAGAGGAGAAATACAAAAATGTGCAGGACTTAATTCAGGGAGAGTGGACATGACAGAAGAAAATAGTAAGATAAATGTGGGGCTCCTATCTGCCTTCTACTAAAACAAGAATAAGGGAACAAGCAAGTGAAGTTGAAGTGCAATAAAGTTTAAAGCTAATAAATACTTTTTTTCCACATCACTTATAATTAACCTGTCAAGTCAGTACCGCAATAAGTCAGTCAGACCAAGCACTTAGTATTCACAAGAAGATTAGACAAATGGGGCCCAGTTCTCTTCTCCATCTAAGGTGAACTTAGACACTGAGGGAGACACAGCGGTAAGACGCAGCTCCCTGATTTAGAGATGCCAGGCTCCAAAGCGAGTTAGAAATGTGCCTGCGCAGGTATAAGTTAAATCAATAGTGCACTGCCTCTCTGACTGTTGCCACAAACTGCTTCAGGCCAGGAAGAAACTTCCACAGCAAATCATTCAGTGAGTACACGCTAGAAAGCCTTGTGAAGTGTCCTACCAGCACTGACATGCCTCCGAAGATCTGGATGCTCTGTCCCGTATAGCTTCTTGGCTGCTGGGTGGTGTTCAAAATGCCGCTTTTAACTCCCTGTCCTGTGCTTTTCTCATCTCTAACTAGAGGTAAAAATACTGATCTCTGCAACAAGGCACCCTGAGATTTACTTGTGAAATGGAGTAGGTGTTATTGTTGTATCTTCCAAGCCAGGATATAGTGCTGACCACTTTCAGAAATGATTTATCGTCGAAAATTACTCATCTCCCTGAGTATGGCAATCCCTATGTGCCTATGTAAAACAAGTGTTTTAACTTGTAAGCCATAACCTTTGTAAGCCACATGGTTTGTACTTTCATATGCTCTTTCAATTTCCTTTTTATCCACTCAATACTCAAAAAATTCAGTTCCAAATAATCTTCACAAATTCAGGTACATCCATAGCCAGGGGTTCAGGATTCAGTTTCAAACTGTCAGACAACAGACAGCTACAAACTCCTTACAGAATTAAACAATACATTAAGAAACCCATATACAATTGAGTTAGAGGCCAAAAATCTCATCCCACTTTAGTATTACCCAAATAATTAATTGCAGTGATGCGCCAAGTCTTTTTAATGGCATGTACAAATAACTTATGCCCTTGAAATGTGTCTCAAGCAGAACTTAAATAGATCAATTATTTCAATGATTCATCTCAGAGAGATTTTTTTTTGTAAGGCTAAACACATTTCTGTGTTATGATATCAGATGATTAAAGAAGGTCTTCTGAACTAGTCTAAATTAGGCTAAGTAGAAAAAATACTAGGGAATTAATTTTCATAATCTATCTTAGATTTATCTGTTCTTTGTTAAATATTTCCTGAAACTAGACTCTGTCAATGAAGGAAACAACTCACTGGTAAGCTTGACGTGATCATTTGCTATCTATGTTTCCGCAAGGAATGCAGCATCCTTTTAAGGGGAAATGCAATTCTTTAAGGTAAGAAAGACTTGCCTCAAACATCTATACTGGTGTGGGCTTCTGAGGGGAAAAGTGACAGATGGCAACAGGACTAGCTGCTTGCTAGTTTACAAGGACAAAGCTGAGTGCCTCTCTCTTTGACCCTTTATTTTCTCTATATTTTTCAATCTACATTCTGTCATCCCAGTAACCAATTCAACAAGTAATACATAAAACCTCACTGAACTGAAACAATGTTCAAGTTTTTGTCATGTTGTTTTGTACTACACTAATCTATTTCATTTGTCTTTCAAGGTCCATGAGTTTAATGGAACTTGTCTCAGGTCACCGTTTGTTTAATTTTTCCACATAAAGTCAGCTGTGCTACATTACAGTTTTCACAGCCAGCAGCCCTCACAGCAAATGATGTTCTGTGTGTGAACACAAAGATGTAGGACAGGACAGAGCACACAGCGGGGAAAAGCCTCTGAAGCAGGGTGGCCTGTGACGAACAAGAACTGTTCTCAGCAAGAGTGAATGCGGTAGGTGCACAGGTCGCTTCCCTCACCTCAGACTTCCCCAAGACACATTTTTTCTGCTGCACAATTCTTCTACATACCTAAATTTAAAGGCCACATGCATGAAATAATATACTTGGATATACTATATAGAGTGTAGAATTCTGCATTCATCTCGCTTCAATTCCAACAGGTTATTAAAAAGCCCATCTCCTTACCTGCCTCACCTACCAGCCGCTCCGCCTTCCTTAAACTTTCCCATCTTTAGAACGTGTTGAGAACTGTAACAAGGCACTGACTCCTTATCGACGTGAAGACAGGCGGTGGTGGAAGAGGACAAATAATCTGTGCTCAAAACTTCATGCTCCCAGTGTAATAAATTGGACACTACTTACTGATGATTCAGCACGAAAAACACCATTACACTAAATCTTGCAGTCTCGAGACAGACAAATAACATTGAGCCTTATCTAAATTCAATGAAATTATTTCAGCTGACTTACTGGGCCAGTCTACTGGCCACACACAGAGTTTAGCATGAGGAACAGCTTTCGGCTTCTATATTGGCATTCTATTACAGTAAATTAGCAAAATAAAGTCTCTGTTGTTTTCCCAGTCTAATTATTAACATTGGTTTTACTATTTTAGAGGAGCACCCAAAAGCCTCCACAGATTGATAATATTCCGTTACTTCTATCACAAAGAGAAGCAGAACTGAGCTAAACAGCAATAAACATTTGACTAAGAGATATAAACCAAAATGTCTCCAATATTAAAAGTAAGCAAAGCTATATCCTGATAAACAGTGGCCTTGATTTTTAAATACAGCATAACACATCGGAGTCTTGATTGCAGAAGGCAACACATACTGAAGAGATACGAGATTTGCAAAACCAAACTTTACATTCAATACACTTTTCCATGGTTTAAAAGCAAGAGAAACTTTATTTCTATCAGATGCTCTTTGGTTTTATGACGAATACAACTAATGCCCTTAAGATAAAGGAGAGCATTAGAGCACGGCATAGAAATATGCTCAGCACAGAAAGCTTAGCACAGAAAAAAAGACAAAAGAGCTGTAAAATTTCTCTCCATATAGAATAATTCAAAACAGGTTTGAGACAAAAATAGGACACAGTTAAGCATCTGAAGTGAAATAATACAAAGAAATTATACACAGGTTTGACAAATTAGCATATTACAGCTTCAGAATGTCATACAGACACTATTAACCCCTTCAACACCTCTGTGCTGTTATTTCAAGTAAGACAAAAGTGACCATTCTGTGTCTATTGGACTTTCTGCATGGTTGAACAGGTGAAATACCTCATTATTGTCTCTTAAGTGCTTTTAGATTCACGTTGTATGAAAGAGCAAGATATTACTGTTATTCCAGATGCAGGAACGGGGACAGAGAAACGTCACTGAAGACAACCATGTGAATCTGAGTTATAGCCTCAGTAATGTCTGAGCTATCTTCCACCATTCAAGTTCATTACACTTTAAGGCAACTGCATTAACAGTGACCATTAAAACCTATATAAACAGAGGAAGCTCTAGTATTCTCTTAACTAGGCCAAGTCTACTGGGAGCGATATTTTCAACTACCATGATAAAGTGTTTGTGTGGGAAGACAGGTTTGCTAGGCAGAGATTTGTGTTGAGTATCCCCTTCATGTTAGAGTATATTTCAATTCACTTGTACATTCAACAACAGAACACTTTCCTTTCTACCTACCTGGTAGATATCATACCATAACACCTTTCACTGGATTTTCTGTTTGTTTCATATTGTATCTCCATTAGATAACAAACTTGCCTGAGAAGAGTCTTTCAATGACTTGTGAATTGACTGTCCTTACACTATATTCAGTAAATCACGATGTTGCCCATGCCGGAGTCCAGCCTCCTGCTTCACAAAGGGGCACAGAACACCTTATTAAGTAGGAAGCAAGTTTAGGGCACTAAGTAATAATTTGCCCAGCCTGGGCTCAATAACCACACCAAAAAAGTACAACATGACTTAAACATAACTCACTCTCCTCGTAGAGCTGTCAGGTTGGCTGCTTTGTTTCCACAGTCTTTCTAGGAGATAGAAAGGCAGCCAGAGAAGAGGGGTGCCAGGATATCATCTGACCACATAGAGAATCTGGCTGTAGTTTTTAGCTTTTGAATACAAAAACGTCTATTCGAAGGGTTTCACAATTGAGATTTAAAAGAACAAATTGAATTTTTCTGCTCTATTCCATTCTGCACTGAAGTTTATCTCTACGTTTTCCTTTTAAGTGATTAGTTACTGCCACACATAGCAGGTAGGCTGAAATCCTTTTTCATCCCTGCTTAGCGTCTCCCTACGAGGCTTACTTCCAAAATGATTGAAGACAAGAGTTCAGAAACAACAGACGCTGGCAGCCTGCCAGTCACATGCACCCACACAGATGCAAAGTTAAAAATATAGCGATTCACGCCTCATACAAGTGGGTACGTAGGATAGAGAGGGCTGATAGAACAGATTGAGAGGGAGAAGTGTATATTCACAAAGGGCAGTACACATGTATCTGTCAAGCAAAAGGCCGTGAGGAAAGAACGGGAACTTCTGGTACTGCTGTGCTATGGATAGAATGCCTTAGTCAAAACCTTTCTTTGCTGGGGTTATTTATGCTTAGAAATTTGTACCTGGACTGGGATTCTCATCCCTCCTTCCTTCTCTCTATTAAAGTCACTACTGAAGAGTACTATGGATGTATTACTAAGGGTAGGAGAATCTTTCGTTTCGACTGATCGTCTAAGGTTAGATTTGACTAAGGGGTCAATGTGACAGACCTGTTTTCTGTGATCACCTCTCTCTGCTGGGCTTAAATGAGTAGATTTTTGCCTCTCCTTTGACTGTGGCTGAGTGAGCTGTACCTTGAAGGTGGCATATTCCTCCCACAGAATTCAAGCTGAATTCAAGTCCTGGACAGCCTAAAAATAGTAAACTATTTTTACCAAAACCCCAAGGAATGTACCTTAATTTCAGAGAGATTGGGGTTTTCTCACTTCTTTGGTTTAAATTTGATGATTAACTTCTGCTCCAGATTCCCTAATTTGAGCAAATCAATTCTTTTCAGTACTAATGGGGAGGAAAGTTCTGAGTGAGCATTTGGGTCCAGTCTGAAAGGTGCTACTTCCCAAGGACGACTGATGGCTCAGGCTCAGTCAGTATCATACAGTGAGGAAAACATCTCCTCTGTTGTTCTCTTAAGCCTCACACTTTTCCTGGCTCTTGTTCTAAGTCTCCTTTTAGGAGACTTTTATTCCAAACAAACAATGGGAGCTGTTCTTTTTAACAATTTAAAGTAGTGCAATGTCAAGATTTTTATCTATTCTAATGGCAGTACTTTGAATTGTGTACTGAACCCATTATCAAAGACAGGCTATAGAAATTAGTTGCATAATTAATTGTGTCAAACCGGTGGTGCTTTCCTGAATACACCCTACTTAGCAGTGGTGAATCTTCTGCAAAAAATTATTAGGATTTGCTAAGCCGGGAGCTTTTCCCCAGACCCCCGGTCAGCAAAGTTGACAGCGCGCAAGCTGAGCGCTCTCAGGGTAGCAGCTGTACAAACAGCCACAGAAAGTATGGGTTTAATTTTATGTTGTCTTCGGACCGGTTTTTGTAATAATAAAATCAAGCCCCAGGAAAAGTGTGAGGCTTTGAGGCAAGCAACTCTGAGGACTGGACAGGGCTAAGGTTAGCAGAAGGGTATGTTTATAGTGCTAATAAACCAGATTCTGATTTCTAGCATGAAGGGAGTAAATTACAAACTGACGAAGCTTCTCCACAAATGTGATGTCTATTAACATTAAAGCAGCCATGGGCATATACTGAGGGGAGACTCGGTCTCTAGAGTTTGCTATTTTAACCATCAGTCATATAGCGCAATTGCTGGAAGAAAATGAACGATATAGCAATAGCAACTCTAAAGGCAGATAGAGGACAGGAAAAGGAAAATATTAAATAAGAACAGTCACTATGGAAACAGTTGGATTTTTAGTATTTTAATACCTGGGTGACTCAGAGGAGTGGCAATAAGACATGGAGCCTTTCGCATTTGGAGGAGATATCAGTTCAAATTTTGCCCAAGCTAGGGGCAACTCAAAGATCGTCCTAATAACAGTTAATGTAAAATGACTTCACAGTTTTAGTTCATTTTCAGAGTTAGTGCCTAGCTAGGAAATATCTCCACTGTGCAAATACCCTAGTTCGAAGGCCTAACAGAAGGCCTGAAAACCTGCTTGGGGAGGCAGCATTTTCTTGCTGCTTTTACAACAAGGTCAGGACTTAAGGAAGTTTGTTTTGCTGCTGCTGCTGCTAACGCAGTGCCTGTGAGTACCGGGATTTCAGTCTCCAGGCCTTGCAACTACGGCTCGTGACCACCAAATTAAAAATGAAAGAAAAGCATACACTGTGTTTGCAAAATGGAGAAAGGATGAAGTTAATGAATTGCAGAAGAGAAGAAGAACTAAAACTAAATCTAACATATTCCTAGATTTGGGAATTTTTCTAGATTACTTTGTTCAAGTTACAATTCCCACCTGTGCTGTCTGGCCTAAAGCCAGGCTCACAGCCAGCACAGTTCAGGTAACTTAAATGCATTGGTGGCTCTGTAAAAGACAGAGACATTGCTGGAGGAATGACTGAAACACAGTTTCATTCACTGTTCAGATAATTTTGTTAAAGAGCTAAACTGCATGAGATTTATTTCGTTTTTAATACTGGCGATGTACAATAAAGGACTACTTGAACAATTATCTAGAAAAAGGTCTCTCTGATATATTTTCAGTCACGCACAAGTGAAATTCTTTCTAACGTTCTTCTAAGATGCCCTACTTGCTTGTACAGAGACTGAGAGGAAATCTAACACTCCTTCCTCCGTTTCTTTCCTTTAATGCCTACACACTAGACACAATGCAAATCTGGACTGCCGCCTTGGTAGTCTCGCTACCAACTGCTACTGGATCCTGGAGAACATAAAGCAGATGGAGCGCATTACCAACAACTTGTTTTGCCAGCTAGTCAATCAGTTGAAATCATCCATGATCTAGCCATATTTTTTTTGGAGAAAGTTGCACAGGACAGCATTAAAGCTTATTAGTAGACATAGCACAGGAAAGTACAGGTGAGAAAACCGGAGATAACCTCACCAGATTCCTGTTCTGCACACCGACATTCATGGAAAGGGACTCCATGTGCTTTAAAAAAGTCATTGCTAAAAATAAGCAGAAAAACAGTTCAACTTCACTCATCTAACTTACCAGATGTTCTTAATGAGGATGTGAATATTTTCAGGACAATACCACTGATTTCTATACCATACCCATAAAGTACTATTATGATGACTGAAACCAACTGAAAAAAAAGGACAAAAAGTAAGAAAGTAGAAGCTGTATGGGACAGTATGGTAACTCCAACCCCATCAATAGCTTTCTGAGAACTGTATTGCAAGCAGAAGCTTCATGGGGAGGACCAAGATGCACTGAGACAGCAGCTGTGCATGCAGGACAGCCCATATACCTGACTATACCAAAGCAAGACTCATAAAATGGGCTGTTCCTCCCAGGCCCTTCGCAACTAGAAAGCCACAGCACCAGGAAGAAATGTCTAAATTTTCACTCATTTATGGGTCTATGAAAGATGCTGCATTAGCAGAAGTTAAGATTTGGTTTACAAGAAGAAACTCAGCAGGAAAACCACACGCTCGTTGGAAGTCTGTTCCCCAGTGAACCATAGGGAGAAGGACGTTAACCATCATGCAGCATTAGCTTCAAAGGCAAAAGAGTTCCGGCACCAAATTCGGTTATGATTACAATCGAGTACAGATAATTTGGGTTCTTGTCTGGTCTTTGGTCATAAATATTTATTTTCAATAGATGGAATATAGAATCCTCCATTTCATGTAATGATACTGCTGGATCTGATACACAAAAGCGCTACCAGTTGTTGCAACTGTCCTCAATTTTACAAGACACACAGCAGTACTCGCTAACAATGGGAAGGCAGCTTCGCACCCTTCTGCTTTGATTAAATAGCAATCATGTTATTTTGCTGTTTTGCTCACCATGCATCATACACATCTGTTATTTCAAAGAAAATTTATGTTTACACAAAGGCTCAAATAGGACTTGAAGGAGAAGGGGGGGTATGGGTGCAAGATTTCTAATCTCCTCGTATTTTAATTTCTGGAAAGACAAAATCCCCTTTTCAGTTAAATAAATTTTGTTTAAAAGCACGTGCACAAACACAAAACCCAAACAGTACTTCAGCTTTTTAAAATGCACGCGATGAACTGAAATCAGAATAATTCTGGTATTTTAAAATTTTGCTTGTAATTAACAAAAAAGATCAATCAGCAGCAAAGCAAATGGAAAGGAAAATTAGCATCTTCGAATTGTTCATTAGCCCAGACTAGTAACAAATATTTTTGTGCTTTCTGCATCGGCCTCCATTTTCTTTTAGGCTCAGAGCAAGTTTTACAAATGTGTTGTGATCAACAAAATGTATCATTTTTTGTAAAACCCTGACATGATTCAGATGCCAGGATTCTTTCTTGAGGTTCTTTTAATCTGCTCTCCAGGTCCTTATTTATGCTCTCCCTTAGATATATGTGCCTCTTAGCAAAAAGCAAAATTTCCTATCATGTCCTGCCTGGGTCAAAAAATATTAAATTCATTCCTTATCACAAACCGTGTGTTAACTTCGGCATTTAAAATGTTTATGAAAAAGTGCTGTGAATTCCTTCCTTTTGTGCATCAGTCAAACTCCAAACCCACTGCATTTCTGTGGGTGTACAAGCAATTTAAATTTCAGCAATTTTCTGTTAGTCAGTATTACCTTTTATTTCCAAGTAGTAGGGAACTCAACTAAAAATTACGATGGGCAAACTTCAGAGACTTTGGAGCTTGAGTTTGGTTTGGATGTTGATTCATATGCTGTTAAACACAGCTGCAGAAGTAATGTTCTCCATTGCATTAGAACATTTTTTTCTAAGCCTTTGATAACTGCAGAAACATAAGACGTGTTGAAGTGTCCCTGCCCTTGTACACCGGTCTGTAGAAGGTCTGCAGAAGCCCCGGATGGTTTCCCTGCTGCATTCCTGAAGCCCGGCCAGTCTCACACTAGCGCAGAGGATAATATCTGGCCGCTGCAGAACGCTGCAGAAAACCGTGCTGCTGATTTCAGATTTTGATACACACTTCTCTAAATGAGACTGGAGTGATTGGGGGTTTTCTTTTCACTCCTCTCATTTGATTCACTCGGCCATAGCACTGACACATGTGAAAATGTGGGTTTTTTTAACCTACAGAGGGACTCCCACATTACCTGATTAAGAATGCTCTAGCCCAGCAGGAGATTAACATCATTCCTGTCTTTCAATGAGGAATAAATATTGTAATCAGGAAATTTACACCACTGTAAAATCTTAAAAGAACTGAAATAAGCTCCAGCTTTGGGGGGGTATGTGTATGAAGATCTTATCAAGTTTGCAAATGCCCCTTGAAACAAGCTGAAATTGAGCCAGGCACCTACAGCTAGCCACTAACGAAAATAAAATAAAGTGCCCATCTAAACTACTGGATAATGAAATTAAGTATCAAATTAAAATAAGAAGAAGGCTATAGCATAAAATAAATGACTTTTGTGATGTCTCTGGTGAAGTATAGCTGTTTGACAGATTTCATCTGAGGTGGTCATTTTGAATGAGCTGGGGCTGGTTCACCATGTACAGTTAGCCCTATGCAAAAGGAATTCCTTTTTTTTTTTGTAGCTTAATTTTCAGCTTTAGTGCAATATCAGATCCCCAGTTCCAGCTCCCCAGATATGATTTCTGCAAGGGGCAGACACACTCCACACTGCGCTACTACATAATTTTCTGCAAAGAAAGAAGATCTAGAGCCACCGCATACTGTATTCCAATAAGGCATTAGTTAGATATATTGGCACACTTAATTCAGACCTTGGTTTCATTCAAAAGATGGAAATTAAAATAAATGAGCTGACTGACAGAGAAGGTGAGCATGAGAGCAAGTTTGCCCACTGGAAATACCATTAAGGTTACTCTTAACTATCACGAATGGAGAGACACTGAAACAGCCCACATAAATCCCCTCCAGCTGAACAAATCAGGAATGCATGTAAGAGAATTAAAAGCTTTTCATTCCTCTTTCTTTCAGGAGAAGCTACAGCCCTGATAAAGGACTTCAGTGGGTAGGAAAAACCCCAACCTTCTCAGAGTTTTGAGAAGGAAGACAATAAGAAGTTTTCAGCGAATTCACAGATTCCCCGGCCGTGCACAAGCTGCAGAACACGAGGGCCCCTTCCAGCCCCGTTAGCCTGGTGCGCATCTGCCTTCTGAAGAATTTTGATTTCGTTCACAAATGATCAAGGAGGATTCTCTGAACCAAAAACCAGAACAGAGAGAATCTAAAATAGCTCTGCTCTCTTAAAATGCCTTAGTTGAAGCTTTTTAAATGCTTCACACAGTCACATGCACAAACCTCCTTATTTAGGAAAAATGTGGTGGAGCAAACTAGGGGGGAGAGAATTACGATCCTGAAGAAATCAGTTGTAAAGAGAGATAAGCAGAAGGAGCAAGACTCACCTTTTGGTGATTGACAGTGACTTTTAGCAGCTTGAATCCTGACACAAGCACCTCAGCTAAATGCTTGTCGCTCACCATGCTTCGAAGGAATGACCTGTCGTAACCAGACTAATGACCAGAATTGGAGAGAAAGAAAGATAAAATTTGCTTTTAGAGAAGTGCTCTTTACTGGCATACTGTTGGTATATTATCAACTAAAGACTGAAAATATGTGGGAGGTCTGAATGTTGTCCCTGCTGAAGTGGAAATCTGAGTACACCAAGACAGTAGTCCAAAGCTTTCCACAGGGCGCAACACTCTGGGGATGTTTCCCAAGCTGATTTCCTGTCAGCTCCTGTAGTTTTATTGTGGAAAGCATTTCAAAGAGAAAACTTACTGTTTTACACTGTGTGTCGGGGTTGCTATGACTGGGCCAATAGGATTAGATTCAGATCTAACATAAGAATGTCAACTGAAGTCACTGCGAGGTAGGAGCCCTTACGCTAGTACCGCTTTGCCTCCTGGCTAAACAAGAAGGTAGAGGAGACTGTAATACACTGGGATTTCATTCACTGTCACGAACATCAGTTCTTAAGTGGCCAAACTCTTTTATGCTTGACGTCAGAGACAGGCTAGGCGGTTTCTTTGATTATTCCATTTAGCAAGCCAAAGGCAAGTGGTCTTCTGGCAGCTTCCCACAGCAGCTTTATAATTTCTTACAGTTGCTTTCTTCATCTTGCTGTTTTACTCACTGCCATAATTATTTTCTCATTTCTAAATTCACTATTAATTTTAATTAAGCTCATTTACACTCATTAGCTTAGCTAATCTATCTTCACTTTTAAACACACACACACACCAGTCTTCATTCTGATGTAGCGTTGGCGTGGAAAGTTTTATGCAGAGAGGCAGAAAGACCCACATATGTAATGAAATAAAAGGGCTTATAACTGCAGCTGGTTGAGGATTTTTTAATTAAGCTTTTCCTATCCGAAAAAGCCAATTAGTTGGGATTGAAAGTTTTCAGAGACCTACATCCTGTTTAATAAAATTTTAATCTGAAGTTTTCTCTGGTGAAAAGTAGAGAATAATCACTAGCTAATACAAATCAAACTTAGAGGTCAAATCTCATCTACAACAGAGGAGGTACTGAACATGCTGCATTTGATTATAAGAACAGCTCTGAATCCACAAATGCCAGCCTCACAAGTCCCTCACCATGAAGCTGCTTGAGTGATCTTGTTTTCATTAGATGCTCGGGATTTCATTCAGCACTAGGGCACAAATTTCAAATCTGAGAATTTTTTCATGTAGCTGAAGTCTTGTTCTCCCATAGTTATATTTTTATGGAGGACTAAATGACAGAGTAGATCAAATGCATTATTATTACTATTATTGCTATTATTATTTTCTGAGATCTCCTGCTCACATATTTTAAGTGATGCTTCAATGTTTGAGTGGGGCATAAAGTTTATCAAGGAAGTTCTAACCTTGCCTGTGTCCTGCATATAAAACCAAGTATTCTTGTTTAACTAACAATGTGATCGATACCAATTAACTACTTCACAAGCTGCTGAATCAGAGAATATTGTCCATGGATTCATGGATTGCCTCAATCCACTGTTTACTCTTCTACTTTGCTACTTCAGCCTCTCCCCCAAGCCAAAATAATTACTTTATGCTTGTGCTGTTCCTGTCAGACTCTTCTATATACAATATTCTGCAGAGAAATAAGGAGTCGCCAAGGTGGACCATATTCACAGTATGTTATCATCCAATATCCTAACAGTTGCTGGTACCAGATGTTTCAGAAGATGATAAAAGACCCTACAGGAAGCAGATGTGAGACAATCTGCTCTGCCTAACACACATGCAGAACTATATCCAGTCCACAAAGTTCATCTCTATTCTCAGAGCTTGAAAAAATGAGGCTTATTTCCAGTATCAGCGCTTATTCCTATATAGCTTCACCAGTCACATCTGTCAGTAAGTCTTTCCATTTTTCCCTTTTCTCCCAGCTGTTTCCAATGTCCATCTCAGGAACTCACTCTACCTACAAACATCTTTTCAGATATACAGAAGAATATGCAACTATCAAAACAGGTTTAAGAAGCTTTAAAGTGTTCTGTTTAACTATGTATGTAGCTTTAGCAAAGATAAGAGATTACCCAAAATGAAAGTTATTGTGTTATTTAGTAAAGCAAGGTAGAGGCAAATTGGTGTGATTGTTTTCACCACTGTAGGAAAGTAATGTCTGTAATCTTGGACTAACAGGTCATCTTCAGGTCTTATTCTTCTGGGTGAATCAGTGAAGCTGCATGAAAGACATTTTCATAAACGTTACTGTTTACGGTGATTCCAGGTTTCACTTTCTATGGCCTCCACTTACCCTGGACATAAAATAATTCTCTAGCAATTGTTTCAATTAGAATTCAACATCACCTGTTCTCTTTGAGGAGGGAGAAAATATGTGGATTGCATCTGAATACCCTGAGGACTGTAGGACTCACATATTCGTGTATTCAACTTTATGAATGTCTCCATCTTATCCAGAGGATAATAAGACAAAATAGAATTTACTTATTTTTACAGCCTGTTCTAGGTCTTCTGTATTTTCAAGTTCGTCATAGGCTATTTCTTATTTTTTTTTCTAACGTAATTTGGAACAGACCCAAGCCTGCTTGAATGTGAGTTCCAGCACAGACAAGTTGGTTGAGAGACAATTAAGATGTGTTTTGGTGATATAGAAAATGCCCTTGTATTTGTGCATCTTTGAATTACGTTACAGATGTTGGTACAATAGTACCCCCAAGCTTTAAAATAATTACCCACTTACACAGACTCACAAACACAGAAAAATAAAAATATGGCAGTCAGCCTTTTGCGGCCCCAAAATCCATCTCTCTGTTGTAGATGTACATTTATGTGCAGAGACCCTCAGAACTGGCCAAGAAGGGAGGAGTGAGCAGAGGGTGCATTATGAACACTGGGAGAAATGGCAGCATTTCAACCTAAGAGCATATTCTGTTGTCATGACAACATGATGTAAAGTGTTTTCTTAAAGAAAAAGATTGCAATATAAATGGAAGAGAAAAACTCAGTTAATAGAGCAAATTCAGATGATGTGTTTTATGAGGTTGTGACATGGATTAAAACACAACATCTATTACCATAAACAGATTTTTTTTAAATCCCATACTGAACAAACGCTTGCTTCACGGAAATTACATTCTATAAAAATCTCATTTATCATTAGAAACGAAGTTTAGAAACTACACATTAAAAAAAAAAAACCACCAAAAAACATTTCAAAGTAATTTCACATATTTGCCACCAGATATTCAGAAAACATATGATGGTTTGCTCCCTCATTTTCTATGTAAACTACCGATTTAAAGTAGACTGATATTTTATGCAACACCAAGGATCTGTTAAGTGCTGTAGAAACACTTAACGTGCCACTGGCCTCCAACCCTATAACTGCAGCGGTCAAAGGGTAGAGAAAGGGAATATCATTATCCCATTTCCAAGTAGGAGCAGAGGCACAGGGCATGTGAAGCCAGACACCCAAAATCACATGAAAAGCTTCCAGCCGTGTTGGGAATTACATCAAGATTGCTGCAGCCCAGTTATGTAGTTTACAATGTCATTCTCATCTGCTCACGCAAAGCAAGAAATTGGTGACTATTTTCCTTCACACACTTACTAAGGTTTACAGTTATTAAAGCTTTCATCATTTAGTCCTGCCTAAAACGTTAACATTTTTGTCATTGCTTGGAAGTGTGACCCATGCCTCGGGGCGTGCACTGGAACAGAACAACAGCGGCAGAAATACTGAGGTGGCCCTTGCTCGCTGGCCATTAAAATGAATAGATTACATCTCCCACAGTGGCAAGAGGGATTGCATTTTTATGTCAGTCTAAGCGACCTTGTATCACTTAGATGGAGCTGGAGAATTTCTCCCTGCACCCCACATCTCCACAATAAAGACAGATATTAAAAAAGGGGCAAAAAATCTTGAGAAATGCCTCAAGCTGGCTTTCTTTCCTCCTTTGCCAATGGTCTGCTGTACACAAAAAGCTAATATGTTTATGAACTGAAAGAACTAATGAATTAGAAAACTTGGATTTGAAATTTTGCTTAACAGCTCCCAAACAGGATGGGTCTTCAAGAATAAATAGAGAAATATGCCCCTAACCTGCCTGCTGCCTCTGCAGAAAAAGATCTCAGCAACCAAAGATTCACCTTGCCTACAGCTGACCACTAGAAGAATGTGCCCTGGCATCTGGTACTACAATGATTTATTTGGGAGTTGCTGGGAGTCAGCAGACAACAGGGTTCCACAAAGGACCACAGCCAAGGAGATGCCACCTGCCCCTTGGAAAGCACAAAGAGAGTGAGGCAGAGGAAAGCAGCAGGCCATAAAAGCGGGTCTTGGCTTGCAAACGTCAACCTAGTGTCACTGTCTTGCACCCTTTCTGGTGGGATTTTGTTAAAAGGGCACCTGGAGAAGCAGGAACATCAGAGAAGGAAGGGGGAAACCAAAGAGATCACGTTCATGTTGGAAAGTGCAGCGAGCAGTTTGAGACCACTGCTGTGCGAGAAGCTCCAAGTTGTGGGACACACTGAGCACTGCCTGCTGACAATGTGTCGTGGTTTGGCAAACCAGGACACAATCGCTTTACACTAAAATTTGAGGGGGTCCAGCATCTTACAGAATCAAACATCAGCGCTTTAAGTAAGCATTTAGATCTGAAGTCCCCAAGAGAAGGAGGGCTGAATTCAGTTCTGTTTAAAATTGGTGATAAGAGCAATTTACTGGAAAGGTACGTTCTGAGTAGATACTACAGCAATTCTGATATAAAAGATTACTTGTCTTGTTAAAAGCTTACAAGCTATTTGTCATCTCAATGCTCTGTTCCCTACAACGTCAGGTTCTGGAAAGTTGTGAACTCCCAGGTAATGAAACAACTCAGTTTGTGCTAAGAAAAGTATCTTGTGCACAGAATTACGGCTTTGCAGCCGCTTCTAGCAGGTGATGATCGTGGTCCCCTTGCCTCTTTCAAAAACATGTCTGTGAGCTCTGTATTATGAGAGATACGAAAAAAGTGGGGTGTTGAGCCTCCTGTGAGCCACCTTTCCCTTTGCAGTGAAGGGAACAGCCAGTGAAGCACAGCGGGATTGCCACCCACCCTGGAGCCCTGAAAAGACAGCATGAGCTTAGCAAAGCTTCCTGGATGCGCAGCATAGGAAATTTGCATTGAAGCTGTCTGTACGTTAGACGTGGCTTGTCCTAGACCTGTCAGTCTGGAAACCTTCCTGGGTGATACCTTCACTGAAGGGCCAGAATGACACTGCATTAGCTCCGACACTGCTAAGACTTCTCTAATAGTCTGTAGCAGGAAGACTGCTGTGCGCCATGGCCTCTGTACTACAGTAAAGAAAATCACAGGTCATTACTTATTCTTCTGTTGTCACCCATAGGACCTTAACCCAGTTCCAGTTTTGTCCTCCAATTCTCTTCTTGAGTGAAAAGGGCCATATTTAATTTCTTCTACGGTTTGGTTACCTTACGTTATGAGGATTATAAGCTCCATCATTGTGGAAATACAACTTCATCCCTGTTTGTACACCACCTAGCACAAAGGGACTCTTGGGGGCAGGCGGTCCCTCTAAGCGTTACTGCAATATGATAATAAACATGTGAAACGCGTCTCCTCACACACTACTGAAAGTAACAACATTATTTTAAGAAATCCCAGAAAATTCTTAGTCAATGATACATTCCTTACGTGAGTTCAGAATCTTACCTGATATCTAGGATGTTTGAAGAGGAAGTTTTAATGCTACTTCCTCTTCGGAGTATTTCAGAGATAACATAATTCAGGGAACATTGCTAGGGCCTACCCATGTTTTTTGACCTAGAAACAAGATTGCAGAATAAGAACCTGCTCCTCCATCTGGTGTATACACTAATAATCCTCCCCAAAAGAGCAATTCCGTTAACTGAACTGATCCCCATACCATTATTGCGATGGTGGTCCTCTACAGGTGGTCCTCTACATCACATCAAATACAGCCTGGCTTTCAGATGCAAGCGTGAGGTTAGATCAAACTGGCAGGTAGAAAAACACATCTTTGTATTTGTAAATTCAGCCAATTTGATCAGGACTTGCTGAGAAACAACCCCATGACACCATTTTAGAAAGGAAAATAGAAAGAAAATACAGATTCACTGTTCTATTTACTAGAGATTTGAACTTTTAAAGCATAACTGTGAGGAAAAGTAGAGAGAACACAAAATAAACTCAAAATTATCATCTTATCTCTATGGTCACACCTGTGGCTTTGTTGACACAAGGCTACATTACAAGAGATTATCGAAGTGGGAGCTAACCTTCATATCTTTGTAGAATCAAGTGAATGTCAAAGTCAGCATCTCAGCCACAGAAGATCTATTTGCTCGGTTAACTGCGTCAGTAACATCTTTTCAATATATGTCTCTGAAATACAGCTTGTGAGAAGCAAGATTGCTCATTGGAACAACAAGTAAGGAAGCACAGAGATACTTTGGTAGAAATAGAGAACTTGAGTTATGCCATTGAGATCAATGGAAATTCAGAGGAGAGCCTGAATAAGAAAGTCTGGGATTTGACCCTGAATCAGCTTACACAGTTTTCAACAAACTGAGTTTTCACAACCTGGTGAAAGCTCTAATTATGTTGTCATAAAAATCTCAGCACTCTTGAAATCTTATTTCTGAAGACTCCCAAAGAGCCATCTATAAAGGATCTTCTTTCCCATTTTGTTCTGATAATGGACAACATATGAGGTGTCAGATTAGAGAGAGCAATGTGGGACATGTCACCT
This sequence comes from Anarhynchus alexandrinus, assembly GCA_008711295.1. Taxonomy (NCBI): domain Eukaryota; kingdom Metazoa; phylum Chordata; class Aves; order Charadriiformes; family Charadriidae; genus Anarhynchus; species Anarhynchus alexandrinus. Next base: position 4,903,473 of record VUYV01000039.1, read on the forward strand.
CCATCGCCTCTCTGACAAGGAAGCCAATAAACAATTGGCTGGCCTTTATTAAGTCATATTAAGGACCAAAGTCTCAAGCTCTGACTCCTTATTTAGACAAAGTTACCACAGAAAAGGACAATTAAAGAATGTATTTCATACATTGGTCAAAAGCCTCCCCTCTCCAAAGATGAAACGTGGTTTTAAATGCCTTAATTCATGAGATGATGTAAGTAGGTATCTAAAGGCAGCTGTCACAAACATCAGACTTTCTTCCACCAGAAACACACAGAACTTCAGGAAGACAGCACAGAAAAATTCAGGGAGGCAAGATAAAATTTTCACTAGTTCACTGAGAACAGATGTTTTATAGAAATAGTTCAGCTCCGCCAAAGCACTGGGAGTTTCCATCAGAAACCCACCAATTTCCTGGCAGATCACTTGATGCCTTTTGGCAAAACTGGCCTTCACAGGCCTGCTGCTGGGGCAGCCCGAGCACACAGACCGTACCCGAATAACAACGTCCAATTCATGGCCTCCAGCTGCCACACAGCTGGGCGGCGCGCTCAGGTTTGCAGGCTGTAACTTGGGGTCCCGCAAGGAGGCCCGGAGGGCAAAACGGGGACGCCCCTAGGAGTCAGGGCAGCTGGCTACTCTGCTTCTGTTATGAAAAGATTGAAAAAGGGTAACAGTTATGTCTCTGGTTCAAACATTTCAAAGTGCTCAAACTTCCAATGAAATGGAAATTCTCACTTGAACAGATCTGTTCAAAGCCTGCTGGCGTAACAGCTCAGGTCTCCAACATTTAAACTATCAGGAAATCTTTATTACTAATACTATCCACCGTGGCATCAAAAAGACAGCATGTTTAGAGCAACACAGCATAAAAGGAAAAAACATACAGGAGAGGTAACACCTGATAGGTGTTCCCTGCCCCCGCCAAAAATCTGGCATAACAGACGCTGTCTTCAGCCACGAAATAATTCCTTCCCAAGACTTGTTTTAGTTTGTGAAAAAAATTAATATTCAAATGAAATATTTTCTCTTATGATTTTCTCCTCCTTTTTCTTTTTTTTTTTAAGGGAAAACATGTATTTCTGTCCTGATCTACCCAAGAAATTCCTTTAAAATTAGAACAAAACAGACTTTCATTTCAGCTGTGTTTTAATGAAATGATATTAGACAGAAGAAGTGTCTGCTATGGAGAAGGTAATCAGTATGCATTGCCAGCTGAAAGGTGTCGGCCAGGCTGACATGTTGACAGTGCTGTATTTCCACACATCTACTTTTAATTCCAAAGCACAGATTGGTAATGTAAAGGCTGCACTCTCACTCAAAACTGGCCATATTTGGTCAGACTAAATTTCTCTCTTGCCAACATCTTTACATGCCTAACAAAAAGCGCAGGAATTTAACAAACTAAAGCTTTTTTGGAGACCCTTCCACCGGCGTGGTTTCCTGACCAGAGGCGGTATCGCCGAATGCTTCGCTCCAGCAGAGCCTGGGTGCGGCGTACACCTGCGATTCGGGCTACGCTGCTATTGCAAATATGAACCCTTCACACACAGTGGGAGCAGAGCCCGGCTGTTCACCCTGAAGCTTACAATACATAGACAGGATTCAGTGAAACAAGTTTATATAAATAAGCACAACAAGTCATCCATTCACTTTAACATTGAACATTTGCATAATAGTCCCCGTATTTTGGCTCACACATAGTGGATGATGAAAGTACAACAGCAGGGTGGGGAACACGCAGGAGTTGGAAGTTTTAAAGGAAAAATCAAATTTATATTTTGCTGTTGACCAAGGTCTTAAATATATACCATTTACCTATTTGTACTAATATATTTTAAAGACAAATCACTGAGAGAAAAAGTGTCACGTAGCCAGCCAAGCAGCATGCACAGGATAAGCCTTACACCTTAATTACACGGAGGAGAGTGCTAGGGGAGGAACAGCTTACTGAGAGGAAACATGAACGCAGAAAGAATAAGCAAGAAGCAAGTTTTGAGGATATATTGTATTACATTAAGGAGACTGGGGTGTTTAAATACAAAAGAAATCACAGAACACCCCAACTCATTGTTAGTAATTGGCACTGTCTGCCCCAGCACCGTGTGCTCCCAGGCAAAGGGCGAGTGTTGTCCCCCCCAGCCCCAGTTACCCCCCAGCTGCATACAGCCCCACGGGTGCTGGAAATGTGCGGGGCCAACCATTCCCCCAGGCAGGACCGGGGTCTCTCCAAGGGCTGCAGCCTCTCCCAGCAAAGAGAAGGGCTGGTCATGGGCTTCCTTCAGTATCGGTAACTCCACCTCGTCCACCTTCCTCCTGAATAACCAAGCAGCCACTTGGGCATGCCACGTGTGTGCACTTGTACCTGATGATGTACTCTCCGGAACAAAAATCCTGTTCATCTTTTAAGTGCTACGATTTCGCAATGTGCCAACATACTTTATTATTTTTGGTAATAGCCCTTCACCTAACACAGCACGACAAGTGTACTCACTCAGTCCCTAGATACTGTTTAAATAGCATTCCTAGCAACAAGCATCCTTTGCCAGGAACGCGGAGAAGCGCTACCCGCTCACCACACTCCTCCCTGTTTATGAGGCTTACGAGGGTGCTGTGCACAGCATCCCTCTCGCACCAGCACCACGGCAGGATGGGTGGCAGAAGCTAAAACACCTCCTCTGCCATCTTGGTGTGCACTGAGGAGCAAAAGGCCCGCACCTTTGGCAGGTTATCAAGGCAGCAGGCATTTCCCGTCCTCACTTCATACCTGATCGTGATGTCCATTCAGCCCCCAAACACTATTTCCAAGCTCCCTCCTCTCTCCTCAGTAGATTTCTCTTGCCCGTGTACCTGCTAACACAGGGTTTTGCCCTTTTTATTACAGTTCAGTTCAAAATAAACATGAAACCCCCCAGTATGTTTGACTCGTGATCAGCAATTTGTTTCATGTGACAAGACTGCTGCTCCCAGGCAGTCTCATTATCTACAGCAGATCAATGCAATATTCTACTTACCTGTGATAAGCTGCGTCTTCAGGCCACAACAAAACCTATTTTATAAAGGATTTCTCAATGTTGTCTATATATCCAGGAGGTATAGACCTCTCATAAAATGAAAGTAACCTTTATGCTTCAGCAATAAACCTAATATACAGTTGTATACACATAATGCCATCATAGATTTCCTATCATTTATGGATTGCTCTTTCAGCTTGCTTTATTTTAGTAGCGATAACATGCTTAGCTATGTCCTGTATTTGCCTAATGTATGTAGCTCTATCTGCACCATCAGATCTAACATGGTTCAATTTTCGCATCCCGTATGGATAAAACCTTATCAACCAAACTCTCATAGAGTCCTGTCCTTTCTAGAAAACACTCTTAACACCAGGTAGAGAAATTGAAATTGTGAAACATTGAAATTGAAAACACTCATTGAAATTGTGAAACACAAGTCTCAGCACCTTCAGGAAATCATATGAAAAATAAAAACACTGCCTATAGAAACACTATAGGAAAACAAACTCATCTGTTGTCTAAATCCTACTCTTTGCTGAAGTGCTCTCAGAGCAGGTTTCCACAGTTAACATACATCCTTCAGCATTCAGGAGTGGAGGTACTCAAAAGAAGGAAATTACACATTCTCTTTCCTTCCTTTTTATAGAAGCTTCTGCACTTCAAATGTTCAATTGCTCATTTTTTCAGTGGAAAACTTCACATCCACTGGCAAGGTGGAGTCAGAGAAGGTGAGTGACCGAGAGTTAGCCAAGTCTGCAAGCTCTCTTAATTCTGGCAGTTTCTAATCCTGGAGGGACAGGACTGAAACCCACAAACAGTTAAGCAGACCAGGAGAGCAGGTGGACGTCAGAAGAAAGGCTGAATTCAGAGAAGGCTTAGGTGCAGTCCCTCTGCAACAGACAAGGTACCTGCCAGCACAGCCCATCAGCCTCCGCAGAGGGGATGCAATAGCTCTTTGCCAGGGGGGAAAAAAAACACCCAAACTACTCAGAGATGAAAAATAGACCAGTTAAATAAGCTAGGGCTTATTTATACTTCTGTATAGCAAAGGAGCTTGGAAAACATCATGCTTTTGTCTGGTAATTAAGAAAAGCAGTTTTACGTCTCCAGCGGATTATCAGAGAACGTAAGGTCAGACCTTTTAAATGTCAGCATTGTTCTACCACCCCCTGCATTTTAACAAAGTCACAGTATAAAAAGGACTAATTAGTATGTTATGAAAAGGAACACATCCAAAGATGATATTTGATGCATTTCAGTACAGAACCTGAAATTAATTATTTTGTGTTGAAGTTCAGATAGGTGTATTGAAAAAAAACCCAAACTTGATTAACCTGCCTGCTTGTGAGTTCTTTAGGGGTCACTAGTAATATTGTTTTTATTATTTTGATTGACATTTCATTTTCTCTTAAGTGCACTGTAATTTTGCTCTAAGGAAAAATGAACTACATGGAATGTTTTATTTAAAATCTTCAAAGTATTTTCGAATTCTTTCCCCTTTACAACACACCTCTTGTTCTGCAAGCCTTTTTATAACATGGAAATTAAAACCAGTAAAGATATAAGAGCATTTATAATGCATCATTTAGGTAATATGTTTAATTAATGTGAACAAATTCATCATTTTATTCTGGTTATCAAGATGGTTTAAGCAATATAAGATCTTCATCAAGCATGAAATTGGTGCCACGGCCTACAGAGCTCTGCGAGAAACTTACTTTGGATGCTTTTTTGCACCACAAGTTACCCTACATGTTTCTTTTCATGCCTGTGTGCTGGTCTATACATACACTTATTAGAAAGATAAAGTTGTAACTGGTACCACAAGAGCATATACCTACTTCTCAAATTAATTATTTGTACAGAAATGACAAATTGTACTTTAAAAGGAAAATAGCATTGCCAGAGTTTCTAATGTGAAGAAAGTACAGCTAAATTGAACAATTTCCTATCTCATTCTATCCCAATAACCTGTCCTGGTCTTCTGAAATATTAATGAAAGAATAATTATTGCCATTTATGGTCAAAATAAAATGCTGTTAATGGCACATAATTTTATAGCAGTTCCTAGTATTTTCCCTTAGCAATTGCCCATTTATTTGACTTGTACTTGGCTCCAGCTTATTATTGCCCTCAGTGTTACCAGGAGGGCACATTTAAAGAGAAAAAATATGTCATTAGGATCAAGATTAATCATAGGAACGTTGACTTTTAGAATAAACAGAGAAACACATTTTTCGTGGACAATGTGTTATCTAACACTATGTCTGAACAGCCTGAGATCCTGTTTATCCAAATCAACACTGGATATGGAACCACATTTATTAAACAGATTTCACAGGGAGATCACGATAATCCTGCCCTGACTCTCTCCACAGCTGGATTCCCAAGCCACTGGCCAGCAGGGAAGTATCTTTTGTAGAGATTATCTGTCAGCAGCAAAATGATGTTTAACTCACAGCAAGACATTCCGACGTTGCAGTGCACTGACTGTAGCAGACACCAAAGAATGACAACTTCTCTCATCCCTTTGCCTTGTAATCTTGTTCTTTTAATTTTTAACACTTTAGTGGTAGCCCAGTTCTAACCTTACTAGGAAGCGGCACCAGTTACCCACCAAGGCTTTGATGAGGTGCCCGGGGCCACCGCTGAGATGCAAATGTAGTAACGGCACCAGGTAAAAAGAAAAGTGAGGTAAACACTCAGTGATATTCTCTTTGCTTTAAGCTTTTTAACTCGAATTAAAACTAAACACCCTTCCCCTCCCAAGTAAAAGTCATACTTAAATTTTTAAAACCCTTCAGTGTTGCTGGGCTTGTCTGTGCCGCAGTCCTCAAGCCTTGAAACCTTTTAAAGATTTATTGACATTAGAAATAGGAAAAATATTACATTAATAGAAAATCGATCTAGCTAAACTTTTTCAATTACTTCTTTTAAGTGTGGTCAGTTCAAATGGGGTTTTTGCTATTAAAAGAACAGGAAAATGAAAACTCCACATATTTCCTTGTGATACTTTAATTGTAGCATTTGTGCATTAATTCTCAGAAAAATAATTAGCATTCAGATGTGACTATGTAAAAAAAATCTTGTATTGGACACATTATTATAAAACAAGACATTAATATTCTCTTTGTGACATTTTGCTCACTGTTTCCTTCCATTAGAAACAGACAGAATTCAGGACAATCCTGAGGTTCTGCATTAAAACCAGAGAGCATCGTCGAACTCTTCACCACTGTAAGGTTTGTATCCTACAGGTAACACAGAGGCATGAAGGGTGCAAAGACTGTCATGAAATCCTGCCCTGTATCATATATTCTCAGAAACAATGTTTGCCTATAGTTGGTCACCCTCAAAATACACAGATGATTCCCCCTGCGTAGGGTAAGCTTGGAAGTGAGAACCTTTCTTGTTTAAACAGGCAAGCTGTATAGTAACACCATCGTTCTTTTTCTTACTTCTCTTACAGAATGAACAGTCAGACAAGAGCGGATTTTATTCAGGGTAATCTCCACAGCATATTTCTAAGAGTAATATACGCTCCTCACTCATGTGAGTGATTTCAGCAAGGCTCGCTTCATTGTCATTGCCTGACAACTCAGTAAGACATAGCAAGCAACAAAACTCATCAATTTTCAGTATCATGCAAGTTCACCTCAGCATCCTTCCTAATTTTTATTGCACCCTACCCTTGAGCATAGCTATTTGCTGTTACAGGTGAGGCTGCACAAGCATATGGTGAGTGGAGGCCCAGTGAGCTGGAACGTTCTGTTTCAGCTGATATTCTGCAGAACTGTTTGGCTATGGCAGCTCAGCAATATATTTTGGTAGGCTTGACTATGCAGCTATAGATCTAGTTTGCTTCCCACTCGGATATTGTTCATGCTTCAGTTATCATGCACAAAATTAGCGATAAGCAATATTAAGCAGAGCACTCTGTATTGCAGTTCTGCCCAAGAGGGCTGATAACGGATCCCAGTCTGTTTATGCTTTTTGCCTTTACAGGAAGCTGAGTGACTGCTTCCCTGGGAAGCAGAAGCAGATAAGTATTCTGAGCTTTATGTTAATGCAATGTCTGTCACATCCCTCTTGCACCTGCACTGGGAGCTTTCAAAGTCTTGGTGGAAATACTAAAATGGAAGACCTTTCTGCTGGTGCTTTTTCAAAGAGGATGCTGTGATGCAGAAATAAGTAGTAAGGGTATTTTAGCAGCTTGCCATGCATAAAAAATGCATGATCTTCAGAACACAACCACTGATAGCAATTAGCATGTATTTATAATACATCTATGAGTAACTGCATTCTTACCTGGTTATTGCAGGATACATAAATAACCTTTCAGCTTGATGTGCTACAAGCCCACAGATTTCTTAATTTAATGCATGCTGAGTCCATTCAGAACAGTAAGAATCACATACAGCTATCCCATCTTTTCTAGCACATGGTTTAGAACGCTGCTCAGGAGCCTACATCCTGGCTTTTCTGCCCTCCTCCCATTCTATCTGAAGCAGATTTTCCCAGAAAAGTCTTAGTAAGCTATCTCCCATACTGTTTTAATATGTTATTTGCAGGCTTGGTGTTCTTTCCCTTTCAAATTTAATTCACATGGCCTGATATTGTCTTTAAAATGTCTAGAGGTTATACTTGTCCCCACACTGTCCACACACTATGACCATTGCTACACAAGCCCTTTGCTGGTGAACAGGCTGCCCTTTTGTTCCTTCCAGATGATTCAAGATCATGTTAATAAAACTCTGAATCAAAACAGTATATCCAAAGAACTGCAACAAGACATGGATCCCTTGTCCCTTTGGCAATAAAAGTATACAAAATAGTTCCAAAATTCACCAAGAGCCACAGCAGGTGACAAAGGTTTTCTCGAGCATCGTCCTTCCACCTTGCATTTTTGAGACTTGTATATTTTGCGTTTAGGGCCAATATTGTCAAGCTTCATGTATTTTTTGCTGTCATTCCTTAGTATTTTACTTTACAGTTCCGGATTTACCAGGGCTAAAACCTTTTAGTTGGAAGGATTTGCTTTCAGCTCTAAAATTACTGGGCATTTCAGAGGGGAAAATCAAATACATGTTCAGATAAAAGACTGAAGATAAGGAACCAAAGATAAGGAATGATGGGAGAACAACACTATTTGTATCACTATCACCTATATATATTTTTTAAAAATAAGGAGGGTATTTGATTAAGATCGATAAGGTGAAAGAATCTTTATGTTACCTCCACTTCAGCCTACAGTGTGACCTGGGAAACCATTTCTCACAATGCCAAAGGAATTCGTTTTCCAAACCTTTACCCTCATCAAAATAATAACATTAAATGGGAGCATTTCCAATGGTTGCTTTACATTAGAGCACATCTGCCCTGTTGCAAATGAAAACAGAACACCATTCACTTTTGTGTGCACCTCTATCTACCCAGCAAATTACAAACTGTTGAATTCGTTAGGGATGTAGAACAAGAGCCTCAGCAGATGCAAGTATGCTGACTTACCATAAATGAAGATCTAGTTCCTGCTAGGAAATGAAAACTATCTAAATCATTCAAGTGTACTCTCTAAGTCTCATAAAAATATTCTGAGTCATCTGACTGATAAAGTATGCTAATTTAGCCTGATTGTTCTATTTAATCTTAACGATTGCCTGGAAACCTCGGAGAATATTCTGTTTGGCATCAAGAGAACAGCATACTCACATGAGTGCCAGTTGCCTCTGTGGTTGGTTGTCGTGTCTCAGAGCCTCAGAAACCCACAACAGCACCACCGAACAATCCTGAACTCCTGTACAAGGAAAAATGGACAAAACATTCACATGTTGGACTTATCTACTTCAATTTTATTTTTCTTGATAGTCTACTTAGCATTTTAGATGAGACAGTGTCCTAGGTGGGCTGTGAGAACAATATGCTTTAAGTTAAGAACCAGTAGTAGAAAATAAACCACCACTCAAATCTGTCACAACAGCTTAACAAAAAAAAAAATAAAATAAAAATCTATGAATAGGTTGTTGGCAGGGTCAGTATTATTTATGTAATATTTTCTTTAAACTTTGGCCACCTCCTAAGCAAGCATTCTCTAATTTTCATCGGGATTAGCACCGGTCCCCCGACAAGAGAACTGCATAGTCACTTATCTGAAACCCATGCAAGAATTGTGACAAACTCAAGAGCATCAAGCTCTGGGGATGTGCAGCCTATTGCCCTGTAAAGGCCTCTAGGGTTTCTTAAAAAGATTTTAATGGGATCCAACAGGGGCAACTTTGATTATCCCATGCTGTTTCAAAGATGTAGCAACCAAATGAGAGAGCCCATGAGTCTGACAGGCAGCTGACAAATCTAGAAGAGAAGTAGAATTTGCTAAGATTCAGAAGGAAGATTTATATGTCAGATGACTGATTATATTTCAGAAGCTGTCATATCTAGGAACATCAGTTGGAGATATTATTTATTACTACCTATACAAAGCCCCATACATATTACAATGTATGTGTAGACATTAAAGTCAAAAAAGCAAAAAAAGACAGAACGAAGGCAAGTAGGAGGGAAGGGAGAGCAGTTTCATGTATATAAACAAGGTGCTTTCTTAAGACTTAATTTGAATACATATCACCTTTGAAGGTTTAGGTTTACTTTTCCATTTCAGCTCACAAGTTAATTATTTTTGCTCATGAGTTTCTATGTAGTATTCTTGGGAATATATTTTATGGTTTTTGGATAAGAGTCATGCTATCCCGAAGCAATTACTAACTTAATTTATAGTAAACTTGTTACAAATAAATTCTGGAGTTGTTTCTTGAGGGCCTTCCAGGACCCCTTCTATCCCAAATTCCCTTCTGTCAGTAGAGCCTGTTGCTTAGAGTGTCTCAACACCCAAGGTTTCTTTCTTCCTCAGAGAAACAACCATATACATTATTGAACGTGCCATAGCATAAATATAACATTATTTTTTTACTGCACTGCTTAATGGCATTCAAATATAATGATATAAACACATCATAAATATCAATCTTGAAAAGACATTAAAAATTCAAAGAATACTAAATTACTCCATGTAGGTGATCTGAAGTGATTATAAATTAATAACCACGAAGAAAGCTGAAATTCAAAAGTTCTGAAAAGGTAATTCTGAAAACTTCTGTAAAACACTGGGAGAACAGACACAGTCTCTAAGGTTACCATCTTATCTCATCTTTGCTGAGTACTAGTACATGGTTTTATCCAAAATACATATCCAGAAGATGATTTCAGAGTTACTTCTCTGCAGACTTAGCTTTGTTTCCCTAATCATTCAGCTCTTCTGTAAGCTGTCACAACTCTGTAAAAACCACTACTTTTCAGTTTATATTGGACCTCTAAAAATGAAAAAATGGTTTCCTGGGCTAGAGCCAACTCAAACTGTTTAGCTTCTGCTTCCTCAGCAATTCCATGTGCTGGGGTTTGCTACAGCTTTCATTTTGTCTCAAGTCTTGAATATGCCAGTTCCTTGTTGAGGGACTAATCAAGCAATCAAAAAAAGGGACTGCCCCATTGATGTCCATCCAGAAAGTTGCAGCTAGAAAGCTGTAACTGTGACCTTTTCATTCTGGGTTTGGGTTTTTTTGGCAGGTGGGTGTGAGGATGACACTTATGGCAGCACCTCCTCCCACCCCCACCATGGGCAGATCTGGTTTTCAACTGACTCCCCCTTTTGCAATGGAGGCAAGCAGGCAATAATGCTATTAGCAAGAGCACAAGCAAAGAGTTTTGATGTTGATGTAGTTCTACATACACAAAGAGTATGTTCTCACATGAGTACTAAATACAGTGGGACCTTTATCACATATATGTTGAAAAACAATAAATAACAATAAATAAATGGCACAGACTGTTGGGTCCTAATAATGACTTTCCACTCATTGTCCCTTAAGATTCAAAATACACAACAAACTCCAAGTGTTGCTCACAGGATTGTGCCCAGCATTCTTTAGAGGTTAGAAATTCATAACTGTTTCTTTCATGGTGACTAAGATGCATTTTTCTTACTATAACAGCTTTCAAATTCAGGTATAATTTTGGCCAGTTTCTAGCAGAACGTCCTTGGTAAGCAAGGCATTCGCACCCAGATTTTAAATCATCACAAGGATTCAGCAGCATGCAATCCCTCAATTTTAGCAGATGATGGGGTGTTTGCAATTAAAACTCTGCCAAACCTTGCGTATCAACGGGCCATTGACATATAACCTGGATGCACACACAGGTTTGGCAACAGTACTCTTGTAGCTGTGTCAGTCTAAGATACAAGCAAGGCAAGGTTCAGAGGCAGATGTAATTACTGTTATTAGCCCAGGTGATACAATTGAGGGTGAAAAAAAAAGATAAGCTTTCAGGTACATAGGTACATACATTCTTTAGGTCTCTTCTTCAGAAACACCGATTCCAAAAAGTAAAAGAAGCCATGTGCAAACCTTATTTCTAACCATAACAGTTAGCAAAGTCAAACACATGGCCTTCTCTCAACAAACTCTGCTTTGCAAGTTGCTTTCAGCTTTAAAAATGTGATCTCTCTCTTCTGCAGTGCCAAAACATTTAACACAGGGACAGATTATTAGTTTGTGTGCTGCCTAATAAATTATGCTAAATTAACTGGATTAACGTCTTCTGGTAATATTCATTGGCCATGATGCCTTGTTGTTCTGAAGTCTGTGTGCTGAAAACAGCAACCGAAGAATTACAGCGTTGTAGATTTACTACTCAACTGCTGTAAATATCTAACCAGTGCACGGGGCAGAAAACAACTGGGTAAGTAAAGGCAATCCAGTCTGGTTTTATTTGACTCTGTAATAATACCAGTTATGATCAACGGTGATTACAAAGTATAAATATAATTTAGATTTTTATGAATGAATAAAAAACTGTAGCCATTGAATTAACTAATGCAACAATTTCATTAGTCTTTGCTAATCATCACCAAAAAGGAAATCTCACTGTTCCAAAAATCTAAAATCTGTGCATTTCCAGTTGCACGAACATGCTTTGAAATATTTTTAATTGAAAGTAACTGATAGAAAATAATGCAGCATCTATCTTGCTGCCGGTGACACAAGGCATACAGCAGAATGTTTTAACAAATGTTTTATTTAAAGACAGACTTGAAAAGTCTGTGGGAGTAATTGCCAGTTTGTCAGCTGAATCACTTTATCCTTTGGAAGAGCTTTTTGTCATTATGTTAGATGATTCCCAGTGTCAGTGCAGGCCAGTTTATAGGATAAATGCATCTCAGTGTCACCGCATCCCATTAATGAATATTAAAATATTATTTTGGGACTTGTTTTTACAAAATTTTTATCCTTCCTATTTTGATGGGCATGCTATAAAATGATATTTGCATTGAAAACCTGTGTTTCTACGATAAAAAGAACCAAGATCTCTCTTTTGAATTCTCCCTTCTTTTCCATACATTTAAGAAAAAAAAGTCTACTCATTAACTTGGTAGTATGAGAAAGTATTTCTGTATTGTGTAGCAAAGTCCTAATCCTGCCTGAGAATTTTTATTTATCTTAATGGGATTGTCTGAATAGAGCAGCTGCTAGAACGAGACCCTTTGTGCTCAGTATGCACTATTTACACAACAGTTACTACACCAGCACATTGCCAAAAAGCAGGCTATATGAACAGCATTTCTAATCATTGTAAATCAATCCAGGACACTCTGGTATTTTTAAAATGCTTACATTCCCTTGAAAGAGAAAGACGTTCTGCTTACATTGAAGAGACTGGCATATACTAATCCTCAAAACGTGGCACAACACTATCCATTTTTGAACATGAGAATAAAATCATTTCAAGGATGTCGTTTGAGTTCTGTGGTTTAACTGAGTAGAAATGTAAAAGATTTACTGGATCAATTAAAACACTATGAACGTTATTCCTTGTCAAACTATTTTAATCTGTATATATCTGGATTATTCACCTATCTGTCTACAGGAAGAAAATGTGTGTGAGACTGACTTGCACAGATATCTGTAGGAGATACTGCATCTTGTATTTTCTGTAGGAGGGAAGCAGTTGGGAGATGAGCAAGAAATACATGAATCATCTTACGACTACAATCTATATATGACTTCCTCCTCACAGGAAATAAAGTTACCTGACAATTTAACCAGTAGCGTGGGTTTCTGACAACTTTGCATAAAGTTTGCTTGAAGAACCCTCATATTTTTAAACCTCTGTAAGAACATTTTTTTTCTAAATATATTCTAAGCATCGATCTGAACAAAATTTAAACTGAAGAATTAAAAATGACAAAAAAGTAAAAATTTGTCTTTGCAATGAGAGCTACAGTTTGCAAATCAGAGCTACAGTTTGAAGCAAAACTTCAGCAAAGTTGCCAGCTGGTTGTGATTTACAGTTTGGTCACTGTTACTACAATCAGCACAGGTGATTTCACTTTTACCACTTTTACCACTTTTACCACTCTCCCCCCACCCCCACCTTACCTTCCTGCTTTTAAATTCATGTGGATCTGATTTTAAAGAGTCCCTAAATTAATCCCTCCTTTTCCATACTTTTTGGGTGGTACCCACTAAAATGATGAATGAACAGCCTATCCCACCTACACATTTTCAAACGATTAAGGAAACAGAACAGACATTTTGGTAGAAGCTCTGCTTGGACTCTTACAAGTGTCCTTTGCTCTCCATCCCAAGAGGTGCTGCCTTCCTCCCTCGTTGCAAGCGCTNAGTCTACTCATTAACTTGGTAGTATGAGAAAGTATTTCTGTATTGTGTAGCAAAGTCCTAATCCTGCCTGAGAATTTTTATTTATCTTAATGGGATTGTCTGAATAGAGCAGCTGCTAGAACGAGACCCTTTGTGCTCAGTATGCACTATTTACACAACAGTTACTACACCAGCACATTGCCAAAAAGCAGGCTATATGAACAGCATTTCTAATCATTGTAAATCAATCCAGGACACTCTGGTATTTTTAAAATGCTTACATTCCCTTGAAAGAGAAAGACGTTCTGCTTACATTGAAGAGACTGGCATATACTAATCCTCAAAACGTGGCACAACACTATCCATTTTTGAACATGAGAATAAAATCATTTCAAGGATGTCGTTTGAGTTCTGTGGTTTAACTGAGTAGAAATGTAAAAGATTTACTGGATCAATTAAAACACTATGAACGTTATTCCTTGTCAAACTATTTTAATCTGTATATATCTGGATTATTCACCTATCTGTCTACAGGAAGAAAATGTGTGTGAGACTGACTTGCACAGATATCTGTAGGAGATACTGCATCTTGTATTTTCTGTAGGAGGGAAGCAGTTGGGAGATGAGCAAGAAATACATGAATCATCTTACGACTACAATCTATATATGACTTCCTCCTCACAGGAAATAAAGTTACCTGACAATTTAACCAGTAGCGTGGGTTTCTGACAACTTTGCATAAAGTTTGCTTGAAGAACCCTCATATTTTTAAACCTCTGTAAGAACATTTTTTTTCTAAATATATTCTAAGCATCGATCTGAACAAAATTTAAACTGAAGAATTAAAAATGACAAAAAAGTAAAAATTTGTCTTTGCAATGAGAGCTACAGTTTGCAAATCAGAGCTACAGTTTGAAGCAAAACTTCAGCAAAGTTGCCAGCTGGTTGTGATTTACAGTTTGGTCACTGTTACTACAATCAGCACAGGTGATTTCACTTTTACCACTTTTACCACTTTTACCACTTCACTATCACCCCCACCTTACCTTCCTGCTTTTAAATTCATGTGGATCTGATTTTAAAGAGTCCCTAAATTAATCCCTCCTTTTCCATACTTTTTGGGTGGTACCCACTAAAATGATGAATGAACAGCCTATCCCACCTACACATTTTCAAACGATTAAGGAAACAGAACAGACATTTTGGTACAAGCTCTGCTTGGACTCTTACAAGTGTCCTTTGCTCTCCATCCCAAGAGGTGCTGCCTTCCTCCCTCGTTGCAAGCGCTTGGAGAACCAGGACGATGCTGTTCCCCTTGAGGTTTGGTCTCTCCCAGGTAGGCCTCTAAGGACTATGCCGCTGCTTCCCATTACGTACACAGTGAAGAGCTATGCTAGCTCAGGATCCTTCCAGGGTTAAGTGTGTAGCTTCACTGGGAAGCATTCCAATTCTTGCAAGTCACTAGTGTTTTCAATATTGTATATTTATTCTAACTATATTTTTATCTTTGCTACCTCAGTTTTATGCAGTCTTTAATATGTAAAGAACAGATAAATGTTATAGAAAGAATAACTGTGCAAGCAACCCAGTTTTGGTAGCAAAATGAACCAGTAGTTCGCCTCTGGATGCTAACAGTGGAATTACAGTCAATCTCTCCCATGCAGTTTATATAGCTTCTGTCCAATGTTTTTTAGGCATTTCCCTGTTATCAATGAATTAATTTCCCACGACTCAGTGCTCACATTAGACACAGAAATATTGTTTCCATTTTATAGGGAAGCTGAATTTTTCAACCTGAAAAGAGACCAAACCCTGTCTACAAATGTGCTAAAACCCTTTTCCAAAGAGTATTAAGCATTTTTGAAAACAGGACTCCTCAGTTAGAAATATATTTGTATTTAAAAGACAACAAAGCCTGAAAAATTTTGACTTGAGGGCCCAGAATTCTGGTACTTTCAGAAGAAGAGCAAGTCTTGATCACTAACTAGAGGCATCCCTGGTTCTCTGTCTTTAGGAAGAAAAGCAAGAAGAGAAAAGTACAAAAAGCTCAGTAGCACAGACTCTCACCTTCACTCACTTGGAATACTTTAATAAAGAAAACAGGAAAAAAAATGTTCAAAAGCATTATTCAGCATGTTTAAGGCCCTCCTTACAACTATTACATTTAATAAATTCTTTAACAAATAAATCCTATTTTTTAAATCCACTTAAATCAAAAGCTGTGTAACCAAAGCTTCTGATCAAAACCCATTTTTGATTATGTTCAAATGCCCACTTCTTCCTTGGGTTAACAGGAGGAATACCAACAAGCTTTTTCAGCCATTCCTCTGAATTTCTGTTTGTCAGCTCAGTTCTGGGCTTATGCTGACAACAGCAAAATCATTACATTTCTACCCAGTGTAGGTTCCAGTTGCAAACGTCAAATGAATATTGATTTCTTTTTACAACTGAGAAAGCTTTAACAGACACAGCAATTGTTATTTCTGGTAAAGGGTAGATAAACTTAAGAGTTGGGACAAAGAGCTAATGTTGTGTTATCACTGTACTGCTGGAAACGAGAACGGAAAACGAGCTGAATAGGTAAGTGATTCACAGTACTCTTTTACCTGTGCATACATGGGTTGAAATCATTTGGGTAGCAACTGAAGTAAAATCTTTTTTGGAGAGTTCTTGCACCACAAACATACTCCAAAATGATGCGTGACAGGCAGGTCTATCTAACAGCAGTAAATGCAAATTGCAAAGCAGATGAATGCATTTGCTTTGACTGATTATCTCCATCCTAAAACAAATTAAGTTACTCAAAACAGACCTTTAGCTGAGGGTTCAGAGGTTCTACATGATATTTTCCATGCATCTTGTTCTCACTTGTTCCTGGGTCAGAGTGAAAATAAGGTAAAAAATACATAGGATAGTTTTAAGGTCCCAGAAACTGGCTATATCAGAATTCCAGCTTTCATTACGAAAAAAAAAATATAATAATTTTGACTTCTTGTGCTTGTGAAAGATTGTCTGAATTCTGGCATAACCTTATCTCAGTTTTGTATCTAAAGAAACTCCCCAAATACTTTGATTGTTTTTCAAGAGAAATTAGAAAAAAACTCCTTACGGATACCCTACTTACTTGTCACCAATACCTCTGTATTTTCTACTTAGTGAGGAAAACCAATGAAATTAAAGGTAACACATCTGAGTCTGTTTTAAGACAGGTCTGTAATTAACCTACCTGTCACACCATACTAGACAAAGAGCACCTGGTGATTCACGGAAGAATTACACAATCATCAGAATAAGACGTCTGTCTTCTGCAGCCTTGCTAAGAGGAAAGTTAAGAGTTTTCTCCCAAGGCCAATCCATATGACTTTATATTCCAAACCCTCCCCTCCATAGGCCTTTCTCTAGCCTTCTTTACTCAGCCTTTCAAACACAGCTAGCATTAATTGACGTGAAACTTTACAATTGAGGTCGTTATTCTTAGATCATGGGAGAATCAACCCCTTCTCTAAGGAACAGTTCTGCTGCTTAATCAAACGAGCCACAGGTAACTCGGAAGGTGTTTAGGTGGCTCATTTGTCTTAAGGGTTGTCAAGTTAATCAGGACTCTTGGGGTCTGCTCCTAACTCAACTGCTGACTTTGTAGATCATTTTGAACAAAATTAGTAATGACTGGGTCTCTCAACAGGTGTGGCAAGGCTTTGTTAATTTAAACACATAAAACTTGTGCTTACAATTCAGTAGAACTTTTCTCTATAGTCCTATAAGTATTGTAATTATAATAAACTTAATAGATTCAACACTAATTAACTTATTCTTCTTTTCAATAACGGACAAATAAATTTTCTCTGGAATTAAAAGATGTTATGTAAATTTTTTGAGTTGAACAACATTGTTTCTAGAAGATAAGAGGTTCATCAGGTTTAATTTCTTGATTGGCCCTGGCTGACAACCCTGCGGAGCCCACCAGGACATTCGTCTCATCTCTTTAAGATGTTGCACCAAATATTCTAAGAATCAAATTCGAGAAACCACCAACCAGAAGCATCCCAAAACTTGTATTTCCTCCCAGCCAAAGACACTGTTTAATGGAACTGCAGGAAGATTTCTGCAAATGTTGCAGGCAGTACAGCTCCTCTGTGTACCAGGCCTCCACAGACTTTTTATGCAACTCCTTGGGGTTGCGTGTTCTTTTGTACCATCTGCTCCAGGCTCCAGAGAGGAACTAAACAAGAACTGTTTGGACCTGAGACTTATCTAGCTCCTTTAGGGAGCACATAAGAAGAAAAATCAGAAAGCTTATGCTGAGATTACAGGGGAAAAAGTGAAATACGGGTGGGTGGGGGAATAAGGATACATATGCTTGAAAATATTGTAGCTTTACTGATTTAAAAAGGAATCATAACTGTTGTTAATGACGTGACATCAACAGGCTAGAACAAAATATGTGAAATGTCCCCTGATGTCACATAACAAAATTGACATTTAGTCACCTAAGCAGCCTTATTTTCAGAGTAAGTGTGCAACTTCACTTCTCGTTCATATTAGTTGGATTTACAGGTCCCGAGTCATCCAAATAATGAAATGAAATACATAATACATTTTTATCACTCTTGTTATAAAGCTGTAGACTGATGTCTAAAACTGAATAAATAAGTAAAGTAAAAGCAGTATAGATGCAAAACTGCAAATTAGTCTCCCACTACTTTTCTACAGCACTTCACAAACATTTTGAGATGCTAACATGGAAGACATACTTTTATTAAAATATTAGGATGAATAATAGTGGAAATGTACTATGATCCTTACATAAAGTGGTATCTCCATGACTGAAGCGTTGTCCAGCACTGAAACAACATGGGACTTGCGCTGTACCACTGCACCAACCAGATATGGAGCACACGGGCGGCCCTTCCGCCTGACGTGTTTCACCGGTAAAGATTACTGTCTTCTGACTTTATGGCACAAATCCTGCATCAGTGCAACTTACTGTTGTTTTATCAGACTGACAGTTCTCAAGCTTTTGTATCAGTTTATTGCTCATAAGCGCAGTTCAGAGCTGCATCAGCAATAATTGAATTCCTTTTAACATGGGTATGGTGTACCCATCTAAACAAACAGTGTTTGAGGTTTAAAGTTTGTTTTACTTTGCTCAGAGAATATGGGAAATACAAGGAAGGAAGAAAAAGCAAGGAAGCTCTCTCCTTATTCGTCTGTCAGTGACCTGTACGACACAAGTGGATCAGTACTCAAAGTGCTAAATTCAGCCGTATGTATGTATCTCCCCATTTGCATTATGTTTGTTACTCTGCCCATTCAAATAAAGAATAGAGCAGTGCTATGACAATAACAGGATATTTGTTACCAAAATATAGTGAAGATTTCAATGGCTGCAAAGAACAGCCCCTATTACTGACTTCAGCACAAGCCAAAGACCTTCAACAGCTTCAGCAGAGCCGGGGATGGGAGTTTGATCAAATGATGATATTCCAAACAACACAGTAATATTTTCCTAAGCAAAGTTATTTACCCACAAATTTAGTCTCCTTCCTTCTTACAGGAATAACCCATGGGTTTCACTGAATCCATTTTTTCTGAGGATGTGATGGTAGGACCAAGCCTTAGTGCTTTAGCAGGTCACTGCTTTTCTCCATCAGCAGCACTGCTGAGAGCAGCCCAGACCACCAGCTGCAGGGCCAGCAAGTGCCTGGAAGTGAATGAGAAATCTTTATTGTCTACTGTCTATTCCCTACGTACTGGCAAATAACTCGAACACAGATGTTCCTAACAAAAATCTGTGGTTTGGGATTTAGCTGTTGCTGTCCCATGAAAGAGAGAAGTGTTCAAATATTTAGTGGTCTCTGACAGTTGCAACACCTGAACACACAGGCATTATTGCAAATTACTTGGAAAAAAATTAATTATCTTTCTACTAAAAAATTAAATTGCAATTACTAGCCATTTTAATTTAAGGAACCAACTGTTCCTACTTGCAGAAAGACTGCATTATTGTCATTTCAAAGTTATATTGGAAGGTCAGATGTGAGAATTTCAAGTGTAATCTTGCAGATGCTCTCACAGATGTCGAAAAAACCCTTCACTGTTCAAATTCTCTTGAAATCTACAAACACCATCAGCTTCACGTCCCATTCAGAATCCCAGAAACGACTAAATATCTTCTTCATGTTCCCACCATAAAGACGACGTCTCCTCTTTAAAGCACCAAAACCTGATTAAGGGAAAATGAAGCAAAATATGGAAATGAAACCTGACTCATTCTTTCCCAAAGCGTCAGTTCAGTAGCTGATGATCACAAAGGGTTACTTTCCACTAAAGCTTCAAGCAGTAGATACCGGATAGAAAAAACTCAGCTATTTTGTATAATGGCCTCCAAAAGCCTAGCAAAAACTGACCGACAGTCACTCAGAAAGTCTGAGTATTGAAAATCTCAAATTATGTGACACTAAAGACAAATAATACCTCTGTATATTCAGACAGGTTTTAGTACCACAGGAGGTGCCGGATGTAACATCCAGCACGCAGGATTTTGGACCATGACATTTTTGTCTGAGAGGAATTTCAAGATGCTAACTTTTGAGGGGTCCAAAATGGAATGAATGTAAGTAATGAAACAAGTTCAAAAGTAATACTGAAACAAGTTATACAAATTGTGGTGAAAAGGCTTCATTTTGAGCTGTTGACATTCTTAATTTCAAAATACTGAGTTTGAAACTGCACTGTTCGCTTAGTATGCATCTATTGAAGAAATTAAAAGGTCGACATCAGAATGCTATTTTAATAATTTAGATTTTGACAAAATGCCACATTTTCTCCTGGGCTTTTGTTTTCATTGACACTATTCACGTACTTCAAATATCTACTGCATATTCTAATGTTTTCAAAATTTATCTTTTGCACCTATAATTTTGTGGATGACAATTGCGTATTTCAGTTGTTTATTTATTGCTTAGGACCGGGAACAAAGGCTTGCAGTGCGGCATCGTAGTTCTGCAGTTCTTCGGCAGAACTATTCTGATGGCAAAGGATTCCCTGTCATGAACTGGGGCCGGGGAGACACGCTCCAAGACTTGATCTAAAACCAGAACTCCCCTTCCTTAGAGCACAAAGCCCAAAAAAATAGATCAGCTTCCAAATGCAGGTGCAAGTCAGTCAGTCTGTTTGTTTACCTATCTGTCTACCTATTGTTTCATTAATTTTCTACAGTCTCTGATATATTCTGGTAATGCCACTGCTTCACCAGATACTAGTCCAGCTAGCACAAGTGACAACATACAATCAGCATATGTTGCAGTTATTGTTTAATTATAATATTTTGAGAACGACTGAAACGTTATTCCCACTTGATGACCTTTTCTTATCATCTGATGATAAATGTCCCAGGGTCCTGGTCTTTAGCCACTGGGAGGGAACAGGATTGGTGTGGCAATGCATTCTTACCTATGAGTCTCCTGTGAACTGCATTATCATTAGCAAACTTTTAATAAAAGTCATGTTAAAAAAAAATGGAAACATGGTCATTTGAAGATCAGACTTTAGACTCTAAAGGCTGTTTGAAAAGAGCAGCATTAAAGTTCAGACAACAGTGCCCAAAGCCAAGGCGGAGAGGGCAGAACCAGAGCAAGGGTACACTTATCTCCTTAAAGGATATTTATTCATAGCTGCATTTCATACTCTTATAAATCCATATGATGTCGGTCATACTCCAGTCCAAGCTTGTCACTATTTCTTTGTCTCACGAATTCTTTAATTTGGATTTATGCTAAGCATTGCTGCCAGCACAGAGGACATTAATGACGTCGTTAATGTATACAGAAAACAGAATTCAGGCAAAGAAGGAAGCTTTACTGGTCTGTCTGTTTCCAGTTTATCACATTATCAAGCTGTTAAAGGTTGCCCGAAGCAGTGGATACTCTAGTTCTAATTTAATCGGTAGAAGCACTATTGCTTGAATTCGTTAGCTCCCATCACTTGTATGATAAAAATAAGACAAAATAAGTACAAATAAAGGGAAAAAAAATTCACTATGTAGAGGAGGACCAACTAGGAGTTGAAAAGAGAATGAAGAGGAAGAAATTATATTAGGCAATATAAATTAGCTTAGAAAATGACAAAGGCAGCCACAACAAATTCTGGTAGCATGCCCTGGGGAGAAAGAAGCAAGGGGCTTTCTTTGAGGCAAGATTGGAGTGCAAGAGAATCACAATTGAGTCAAGTCACTATTTCTAGTGACTCTGAAGATTTGGTCAATCAAAAGTTGGTCAGACATGGTCAAAAAAGGAAACAATATCTCTACGATGCCAACGAAGGCTCCTAGCCTGCATGCTTAGGTTCAAGCACTGTCCTGGAGAGAGGAAACACTGTGAAACCCATATTTCTAGACTGCTACTCGACATTTGGAAGAAAGCATTTTAAATGCTTTGTAAGAAGAAAGCAATAACCTGATGCCACAGTCAGTTGAATCGTAGGAAAATCACTAAGATGAGGAAACGGTAATCACTATAATTAAGTGAATGCTTAATTAGTGCATTTTGTGAATAACAAGGCACGTTTGCAATGACAAGGCAAAAGATAACTCCTCACACGAGGGTTGCCACTGCTCCCTGGTGCATGGATGGCCACGCGGTGGGGAAAAGCCCACAGAAAGGGCTTAGGTAAGCAACAGCTTCTCTCCCAACATTATTATTTGCCAGTCAGCAGCACCTCAGCACCCTACTGTGGAGTAAGTCTGCACTGTGATATCTGTTATCCAAAACTCAGAAGAAAATGATACTATCTTCCCCACAAGAGTCGAGCACTGCCCTCACCTACAGCCATGCAGGACTGCTAATGTGTAGCAACAGGCTGTGGCCAGATGTTAATTCAAGGGCCAAAATATAGCACACGAAGTGGAATATAAGATCACGTATAGACAGCAGGAGCATTGTCTTCTGATACAACTCTCCTTGTAACCTTTATTACACTGACGAGGCACAGTGTGCTACATGCGTCTCTGTAGGTGTTAAAAGACTAATTACATCAATATGCTACATTAATATGGTTTATGATGGAAGGAGACTAACAGATGAAAAGTAGCGATGTGCACTTTGAGGAATCAATTCCAGAGAATTAGACACTTATTTTCAGTGTAGGAGCAATTTTATTTCATTTTGAGATCTGGGGATTAATAATGGAAAAGCAAAGACCCTTTTCTCCTTTGATGAAAGGCAAAGGATGTACCTTCCTGACCAGCAAAGTTGAAATGAGTTGAAGCATTGCTTGCTAGAAGATCAGCTGAAACCGACAGGCAAACTTAATTCTGGAATTTTGGTTGCAGAACTTTGGCCCCCAAAACATACTATGAATCAATGACTGATTAGAATATGACCCGTTTTTTTATTTCTCAGGAACTGCCAAACTGAGAACATGATATTACCATGCTAAAAACTTTAAATAAGTTTTCTCTCTCTCTTACAGCAGAAGTATTCATTTGAGATTTAAATGATTTTCTAAAGACAGATGAAAAACAACTACCATAACAAAAGCTACAGCACAGTTATAACAAAAATGTCATTGTTTTTCTACCCAACAGAAATCTGAACTTGATCTGTTCACTAGCCCTTGATGATAACATGACAGAAGAAAGGGAACACTTGTAATAAACTAACAGAAGCATAAAATTCAGAAGAGGCATCTGATTGAAAATCAGATTCAGCCCTCAATTTTGACCATTCAGAGTACCCTTCTCTTACATATCATGGCCTTGGGTAAACTTTTATGACCACCTTAAAGGAATCAGTCACTATATCATACATTTAAGTAGTCGAGCGCCCAGGAAAATGAGTGATGAAGGGACACATTCACAAAGTTCACCTGCATGCTACTGAAGTCACGCCTCGTACACCGATTCAACCTCATCCAATGAAAGATTTCACAATTCCTGCCACTCGATGCTACTTATTGCCTAGCAATGGAATAAAACCACACACACTTAGGAGAGGTTATGTTTAATATTTCGGTATATGCCCAACCAGTCAGAAATCATTAACTCATTTGCTCATGAATACTTGTCTGCTCCGAGCTCTATTTTAAACTTGTCTGCATTAGGACATATTTTTAGTTCTGTTTTATTTCTGTGGAGAGCGTAAGAAGAAGAACATTTTATCTCCTGTTCATAAAGGAGATATAAATCATCCTCTTCTAAAAAGGTGGAGCAATTTTAGCTCTAGTTCTTTTGCAATCAATTTGATCTAGACTAAAAAAGAGGCCTCATCCTGCTCCTAAGCTGGCTCTCCTTAGCTAACTCAGAGCATCATAAGTGTTCAGCAATTTGCTTGCACTGAGAGAAATAAGGGTTTTTTGCTACTCGAATTATTGCTCTGCTGTAGAAAATGAGAGCATTAATACAAAAAGGCAGGAGCTGCATTTTGCTGGAATAGCCCACTTGCAAAGCGATCAGCTGCACTCACTCGTGACCCAGCTTGCTACACCAGATCACACGGGGGCTGCTTTGCTCAAGTGCTTACGCACGTGCACTTCTGCGTCTGAGCAACACCAGGAGATTACTCAGGGCCTTCAAGACAGAACTCCTTGCTGAACTTGGAGCTGGAGAGTTTGAGACTGACCAATAAATATCAGTCACGGTGGTTTCACAAGAGAATTTCATTCTCCACTGAGTGTGACTGGAATAACTACTCCAGCTTTTGGAAATGCACAGTGCTTTCAAACTTAGGCTACTCGATGCTCTGACTTATTGCCACCACCAACAGAAAATCATCTTATGGCAACTAGTGCCTACATCATAAATAAATTCTGAAACTTACATTTGTTTTTATTTTGACACCGATTGCACTTAAGCATGCTAATTATCAGAATAACATTTTTTTCACATAAAGGAAGGCAAAGAGTATCAAGATTTGTAGGAAGAAAATACTTTGGAAAGAGCAATAACCATTTGACAGAATACACATTTTTTCTTTAAAATAACTGGAGTAGAGGGCTCCCTTTATATA
This sequence comes from Anarhynchus alexandrinus, assembly GCA_008711295.1. NCBI lineage: Eukaryota > Metazoa > Chordata > Aves > Charadriiformes > Charadriidae > Anarhynchus > Anarhynchus alexandrinus. The sequence continues at coordinate 4,928,196 of VUYV01000039.1, forward strand.
ATTATAAAATCATTGTTGGTATGACTGATTTAATTTGAATAGCATTCCCTGGGGAAATATACTGTGCTATCAACTTGAAATGATTATGATTATTTGGCCTTCAGCAGTAGTGGGATAAAGTCAGCAGCAGAGCTGGATGGCAGTATGCCCACAGCTACACCTAATGAAATGAAGCACATCTGTGGCTCTGACAGGAGGAAATACCAGGGAACGAGTTAATCTCAGAGCAACTCATTCCACGCCTGATGCCAGCAGAGTCTCCAAGCACCCACAGGCTATACCCCAAGGTCCTTCTTACTCAGCTTTTACTCAGAATTGAGGGAATTTTGATCACGGACTGCAAACCAAGAGGGGCAGATTTTATGTTAAAAAATATTAATATATAGGGGTGGCTGATTCACTGCCTTGTTCGATTTGGCAGGAGATGCTGAGAGGGGTCTTCTGTGACCCTGGACTGCAAGAGCACGAGCTGACCCTCTCCTTACAAAGAGATGGTCAAATATGAAAACTGATATTTTTATGATAAGTTAAATGGAGTGGAACTTTATCAAGCTGGCAATAATTGTTTTATTTTAAGTTGCTCTCCTAAGATCAGCAGGCTAATTTCATACCCTGCAACATTTGTGTAGGAAACCTTAGCAGTATCTTGCTCTGACATAAAATAGGAGAACAGGCCCAGAGAGCTGGTTCTTGGAGGACTTCTGCTCCAGTGAACACATCCTCGGTGGCAATTTAGTATATGGCTTTTTAAATTGCATTGACAGGTTGCACAGTGTTTCTCTGCTGCTCTTGACTAACAATCTAGCAAGCAGATGAAAAGGCAAACCTCTGCCTTTGTCAGATTTGCTGGCACTCTACTGTGGGAGATCAAAGCAGGTGCTTAGAAGGAAAGAGAGCCAGTGTGTAGCCAAATGGTGGTTCGAGACAAAGGAGCAGCCCGCCTGAGTTCATAGATGGAAGGAAAAAGCCTGAGAGAAAAAGGAAAAACGAATGCCTAAACATATGCTGTGCAGGAAGAACACAATTTGCCACCCCCCTCCGTGGAGACTAAGCCAGACTTTGCTTTCACAATTCATCTGGCCTCCAAGAGCAAAGAGCTGCCTGTCCAGAGGCTCTGAACCATCTCTGCCCTTGATTTTGTTAATGGTAGCAAACTGGAGGGCAGCACGGGTTCCCTGTTGACTGCTGTCTATAAAATGCCTGTTCCTCAGAGGAAAAGGTAATAATGCCAGAAAAAGCGAATGGCTTGTTTTCCATGTCATCGCAGAATAGCATTCTGACCGCAGCAAGCAGTTTTTCCTTCCACACAAGGCAAAAGAGGTCTGTGCAAAAATAATCCCCTCTGTCACAGGATAAAAGGTATACATAGTCTAAGAATGACTTAAGCTTTCCTGGGGACTTTATCCTGGGACATAAAATGATGTATTCAACTTGTGCCGGACCTGTGCAGCAGCCAGTTTCCCCGAGGCCCTTAGGAAGCATCCGGGCCCAATACATTAGCTGCTTATTGTGCAGCTTTTTCATTTTCAGAAATCCGGTTCCCAGTTCTCCCCTCCTGGAATGAGGTGCCGGTAAGAGACACAATGCAAAACACAAAACATAATTGGGATGGGTAGAGCAATCCGATTAAAAAGAGGAATCTGCCTGAGGCAGGAACAAAAGCCAAGAAATGAAGGAAATGATAAAAAAGATGAAAACCTAAATAATTTTCAAAAAATCATTTTGATTTTTCTGTAATCCCCTGATTCCAATGGCACCAAAACAAGAGGAGCAGCTTTTGCAGTATTCTTCTGGCTGGAGAGGAGGCAAAAATGATGTAATATTAATAATCACCATTTTGCTAACTTGACAGAGTCCCATAAATGTTTCTGAGAACACACAAAAACACCAGATAAAATATACCATCTGTCCTCAAGTTCTGCAGAAGCTGGTGCCAGCAGGATAAAAACGGAGCACCAGTTCAGGCAAAGGTGGGTGTACAGTACTCATTGGCAAGGAAACTACTGCAGGGAAGACCGAAAAAAGAATTTTTTATTGGAGGTAATGAGAAGTATGATGTAGAAAGTACTTTTTTTTCAGGAGAAGGGAATCATGAAAAAAGCTTTAAAGTCAGAAGTTGGTGAAGGATTAAGTAGGGAGGATCAGAATTTCTACAGGGAAGTTCTTCTCTATAGCTAATATAAACAGACATAACATATCATTAAATCTGTCAAAGTAAAAACTACAGCACTCATGAAATTCAGCAAAGCATGACATTTTAAACCTCTGGACCTCAGGCTGCCCATTGTGCGCATGGAACTTAAGCACCAGCTTAAGGTTTCTGCTCACTCAGTGCAACACGTATCCCTTTGCAGTATCAAGGACATAAACATTGTTCCCAGAAGGGTACAGAGTTGCACTCTGCAACACAAGCGGAATGGTGTGGTATGACTTAGCCCACTTCAGAAACAATAAGAACGTCTTGAAATGCGGGGAAAAAATCCAAGAACATCCTTTATTCTTCAGAGAAATGTTGCTGATGTATTTTCTTGACTAGGCAAATTGGCATGTTTTGACTGTGGTTGTTTGCACAAGTTCTACAGGCTAGAAAGACGTAAAATAAGCTTCTGGTTCTCTAACCCCCTCCCTTCTGAATAGGGTTTATCAACTGCACTCCTACATACAGAGAACGCTGCTACCCAGGATAACCCCTCGCTGCATTCAGGTGAATTTGCCTGACCCAATGTTCCTCTTTGCCATATGAATCAAAACTTCAATGGATCTTTTGAGTATGTATCCTCTTTGCTACAGAGGCATTCTGGAAGATTTTTTTGTTGAAACACTAGATGCTCTTGGTTAGAGTTAAATCAGAACCTTTAATGGAATATTAGACTCATCTAGTTATCTTTAGACTGATTTATTTATCTTGATGTAGCACCATTTCTTCTAGACTTTGTTTTCAAAAATTCCTCTCTAAGGAATTTTTTTTTTTTTTAAAGGAAGTGGTAGCGTTGCTATGGAGGAAAAAATCTAGTTAACTTTCTTATTATAAACTGGTTTTGACTGAAAATTTAAGGACATATTTGTAAAGGCTTACACAGTTAGGAGGCAAAAGCTTGGCTAAAATATAAAATCCTTTTAAGCAGCTCGGCTTTCATAGCACGCTACAAATTCATGAAGAAAGGAATACAGGAGGATTGTAAAATTTCATGCCTGACACTTGCATGTTATCTTTGGGAATCCAGCCTGAACAGGACAGGCATAAAAGGAAAATAGAAGCTTGCATAGCTCCAATGGGGTATTATATTTCAGAAATTCTGGAATGAAGCAAACCAGGACAAAGAAGACAGGTATCTCAGCATTTGACATGTGTCCATCTAAATACAAGTTAATTATTCAAGACATTGTCTTGTATCCTGAAGGATGCAATTTGGGATTAAAAATAAATTCAATAGTACATATATGCTGATCAGTAACATTCATATGCATGGCTAGATACAGACATAGCAACTTGAAAGCATAATTAAGATTTAGCATCTCTATTTATAGAACAAAAGTGAAGCAGATTCATTGTCTTTAAATGGGAAGGCTGGGGTGAGCACAGGGTGATATTAGTTGCTAGTGAAAGAAGATATAACTCATTATAAAGATGTGTTCTTTTTCAGTATAAAATAATATGCAAGATACAAGAAAAATGAAATGATAAAATGAAAGGACAGAAGCTAAAATGCAGGAAGAGAAGAACAAAAAGTATGTTCTAAGCCACTGGGACACATGTTTTTGCTAAAGAAGTAAATGAAAAGGACTGAAGAGATAAAAAATCTGTAGAGACACAAAACAAAATGGTAATACAAGTGTTTTCTCTTTAAATGACCTACTTGCAATACAAATATGAGCCACTTTTTTGTTGCAAAACAATCCAATAGTTACCATTATTTCACAACTGTTAAATTTAGGAAGTCTGTAATGCTCGGGGAAGTCCACCTTTTACTGCTGATAATTAAGGATATTTAAATGAACATAGTTATTCTGAGAGAGTAACAGCTATTCTGAAAGAGAAGTATAAAGAAATTTAATTCTCAACTTTCTTAAATCCCTTATTATAATATTAATAGTAATCAGATAAAGTAAAGTTAAATGATTCAATGAGTCAATTTACATTTCAAAAAATTAAAATTGTGGAGCAGAGCTTTTTGGATCTGATATTAGGATTAGCTCTTTGAAATATCCCTGGAGAAAACTTGTAGGCAGTTTTTTCAGTTTTGTTAGTATGGTACCTTCGTACCCACTTTTCTACACAACAGTCAGGAAAAGATGTAGCAAAAACATTTCAAAATATTTCCGAAGGGATAGATTAGACTGCTTTCTACTTTTCTTTTAATTGATTTACAAAGAGCTGCAGAATGCTACTGAAAACTCCCTATTGCAACTTGTTTGCTGCATCTCAACTGCACTGCACTACTTTGAATTCTTTTTTTTCAAGAAGAGGGCTGCTGTTAGGCTTACATAAAGTGTTAAGCACTCTCTCTACTCTTTGACAATTCATGGCCTCTGTTCAGAGAAGTTTCCTTCTTCAAATGAGTGGGTTTTGCATAGCACAGAAGTTCCATTTGGATTTGTTGCCTCCTGTTCACAAACTTGATATGAATATCAGTGATCAGCAAGAACGAGTTAAAGTGCTGTTGAGATACTCCTGTAGTTTTTCATGTGGAGATGCCAATAAGGATGGTTTTAACATAAACTTTCATTTGGGAAGGAAAGGTGGGCAGACGAAGCTACTGCCGATTGTTTAATACTTGCTAACAGAAAAGAGTAGCCTTCAGGTTAGATGTAATTCAGAGAAAACACATTTGTGGCTATAAAGTGATGCATCAACAGCAATTTTGTCATTTTGAAGCAAAATGCGAAAAAGAATTGAAACTTGCTGTTAATATTCTTTGCTTTAGTGAGCTGACCTTCTGCATATGGTGATACAGTTCACACATGGAAAAAAGATGCATGGAAATTGAATCAGTCAACGCTGCTGGAATGAGGAAGGTTTTGCTGACTCCAAACTACAGACTCTGACAAGAAACAGCAATGGGAAATTTGTTCCAGCCTTTCATCTAACCATGAAGTGACTGCATTTAAGAACATTATGATAAGGTGGAAGCAAAATAAGAGGCATTTTATAAAATGTAAATAAAGCAGAAAACCAAAGATACAAGGGATAAAAATATGCAAAATGTGACTCTGAAGATGTTTTTGAAGACTTCTTTTGGACATATCATATTGGTATGGTAGCTTGATTTTTCACATTTCTTTGATGGTTTTCCAGGCTGGCAACCATTTTACAGCATGTGAAGTTATATCATCATAATACAGCACCATAAACACTGTTCCTTCCTGTGCAATGAGACTGCATTGCCAAATGAATGACACCAGACCTTTTCTTTCTCTTGTTCCAAAAAATAAACATCAGGAAAACTAAAATGGTTTTACATCATTGTCAGTATATTTTTTTTTTTTTTTGGTCATTGTCTAAGGGACTTGGTGAGCTCAGCAACGGCCATTTAAATGACATTTGTGTCACTTACATCATAATGGCCATTAACAGCAATATACCTGACCTAAATATCTGAATGCTGAAGCTGACTTTTCCCTGCTTTTCTCCTCTCTGTACCTTCCTTTATCAAGAGAAGCTACAAGGCTAAATACATTCACGTTGTCCTCTGCCCTTTCATTGAAACAGACCCCTGGTTCGGAAACTTCTTTTTTAGGACCAATGTGCATCTGTGGAAAATTTCCATTGGTGTTTTTAGGCTCTGCATATTTAGCCGATAGCGTGATCCAGATTTTCCAAGCCCACACTACACAGGGACACTGGCTATCTGTGTACTGACTGTGCCCTGACTTAAAATAACTCTGAAAATGCTTCTTCCTCCCCATCTTCACAGTTATTTACAATACTTTTTGGTCATGGCTTCCTGTACCACAGTTTTATTCAGTCTGCCTTTTAACTCCTGATGGCTTAGACACCCTGTTCGTGAAAAAAGGACAAATTGTAACTTTCAGATAGCTCAGCCTTCCAAAGTGCTGGCACACACAGCGCAAACATGATTTTAAGGCTTCCATGGCTAGCAAATTGGCAGCCAGCTCCTGTGGCAAACACAGGACTTAAGAAGCAAAAGTGCAAAAAAGTCCATGACTAGAAGTGAAATCCTTTGAGTTCAAGTAATTTGAGATACTGAACTGCTTGGAAGGAGGACCACAAGCCTTATTTAGCACCTAAAATAACAATAATAATCGCTATTAACAAAGACAGTTGTATATGATGCTTTCCAACTTCAGGTGACTCAAAAAACCCCATTCATTACAAGGATATATTTTTCTCATCCTAGCTACTGATGGCTATCGAAATTATCATGCAACAAGACCCACTGGAACTGTACAGTTGATTCAAGAAGAGGCAGGATAATTAAGTTTTTATGCTGTGGCACCTTTGTTGATATTTAATGTATAACATGGCTTACTATGCACTTGGGGTTATGAAGCAAGAAACTTCAGACATTGATGTGACAATTAAGACAGTAATAGACCAAAAAGTGAGACTTCTTTCTTGGTAAAAGTAAAAAAGGTAAGCAGTGATGAAGTAGAAGAACCTGAAGATGACTAGCAAGGAAATAAATAAGGATGGCTCCTTCTTACATGATTGAGCCTGTCCTTTGAGTGGAGCACCACATCTCCCATAGCTTACTACCAGCCACTAGCAATTAGGCAGTCACAGACTGAAAAATGCGGATATTTCTACAAGCAAGAGTAACAATAAAACAGTTTTCAGAGAAAAAAATGCTGATACCTAATACAGTCTGAAGGCAAAAAAGGTATTTCATGTAGTTCTCACTAGCCCCATGGACAGGTTTTATTCACTGATTCAGTAACCCAGAAGTATGATGTGGTAGGTTGGTAAGGAAGCTGGTGAGCAGACTTGTGAGGAAAAAAACCCAGCCAAACTTACTGGCGGATGACAGAAAACGTTAGGAACTACTGCAAGTAAGAGACCTGGATTATGCCCAGATGACGGAGCCCTGAACAGGAGATGTAGCAGGGGCACCACTGAGCAATGGCCCTCTAAAAACATATCTTGCACAGAACTGGACTACCTACTGAGAAGTAGATAGATGGTGTCTTCACTGTGTTATTGAATCATAAAGTTGCACAAATGATGCCTACGTATGTAAATAGAGGTAGAGAGTAAAAGTTAAATTGAGTTTATTTGAACAATATGAAAGCCTGAGAATATAAAGGTCTGCAAAACGAAGGCAGAATAATTCACAGTGGTCATCATACCGCAAGAAAGGACATCACAGAAATGCCCATGGTATAGCTGCAGGCAACCTGAACGGGAACTTCAGGATTTCAGTGAACCAGAAAGGCTAGAGAAACTGAGAAATCAATGCTCCCACTGGCATACCAGGGATTTACACATTTAACTTCTATTAATGCTAATGGGATTTATGTCCATCACTACCCCATACATCAAGAGAAGAATTAACAGCCAGGTCTATCTTGTTTAGAAAAGGAGGGGATTAGCTGTATGTTTCTGCCTCCCAGTGCAGAACTTACAAGCCTCACAGCTTGGAAAATTATCTACTGTGCAGCAGCTATAAAGCATGGAGATTACTGCTTCAGAAAGAGTCCATGGGAAATTTCAAATGGCAAACGTCAACTTTAGAGGCCTGGGGTATCTGTGGGAAGAATACACATTTCCACGGACAATAGGAAGAGAAACCCTCATTTCTCAGAAGAGCGAGGCAGTAACCAGTACCCCGGTGTATGACTGAGAGCTGCGGGCACCACGTGAATAGTTCCCTGCACTCGCACACTCTCCCGGGCAGGCAAGCTCAGAGGGTACCGAGCAGGCCACCAGCAAGACACAAGAACTCAACAGTCTGGTAGGAGTAGCTGTAGGAGTTACACTTCAGCAGATGTTCAAAGCCTAATTAGCTCCCCTTTGGGCTGCTACACTACTACAGAGGGGATTTAAAATTGCTTTGAACTCCCTCAGTGTGTAAGAATTAGACTAACTCAAGGAACAGGGTATTTGGGTGATATAGGAACACATTCCTATTAGCAGTCCTAGACCTACATAGCTTGCCACAGCCTTGAAGAACACTGCACTAAAAGTGCCTTAAACAACCTTTGCTTCACAGAAAAAGAGCGTGTTCTGGTCAATGAACCACCACAGGATTGATCCTGCATAAAATGTGCACATTGAGGTTCTCTACATTAAGGCAGATGCACCATTGAATACAGCATATCACTGCTCCTGATACTTCCATTGCTTAGTGAAACAGTGTTTTCTTGTTCGCTGAGAAAATGTTGCCTCCTTCATGCAAAACACAATTTAAAACAGTATTTGATGTTTTCCAGGAAATTCTTTGCACTTTAGAAAGGTTCACGTTAGGACATCATTCCACCCTCTGGTAGAGACAGACACACCCACTCTGTTCTCACTTGGGTGAAATATTTTTCACCTGGGTGGAATCTTTTTCACCTAAATCTTTGGCTCAGCACCTAACTCAGCCAGGAAATGAGATCAGATATAGGTACCTGCTTCCAGTCCTGCCCACAGGAGAACAAGTATATTTCAGGCCAGAAGTGTTTTACTCAACATGTTCTCAAATTGCTTACTGTTTGCATCAACTAACACCACAATGTGTTTTACCCACCTTTTCAGAAGGCATTGTTTACATTTTTGTGGTTACTGCTTTGCACAAATACAATTAAACTAAATTTAAATATGCAGGCTCCTCTCAGTGTTTTTTCAGTGATTTTACACCTTAGATTACACTAAGGGAATCCATATTAAGAGCTCGAGAAGAGCCATGAATTCATACCTCTGTTTACTATATAGCAGCTTCTCTGCAAGCACCGAGCTGCAACCACATAGTGTGGCTCCATCCCACATGAATGATCTCAGTGGCTTTACCTGAATCAATCAGGTAGAAGGTGAAACATATGCAAGAACGGTCCAATGATACAGTGAAAAGCTTTAACTGGGCACCATCAAAATACTATTATTTGGGCTAGCTGAGATTCCCAGATTGTTCAGAAAATAGGGTACCAAAAGGATTGGGTGGTAGGAGCTTTGCCATTTCTGCCAGCCTTGAATAAGAGCTAGCAATGTATGCCTTATCTGGAACTGCTCCCATACTGGGGAAAAAACTCCATTCCTGTGAAAACGGGATCAAGGCATATCTTTGAATACTTTACCTAAGAATAAAAAGATCCAAATATGGAGACCCCATATCTCCACTCCATATCTGTATCAAATCTTCTCTTCTCTTTACGTATCCAGGCACACATACACTGGAGTGAAGAGGATAATTCAAGATCTGCAAAGGTAGCAATTCATCTAGTCCTGGACTAATGTTTTTACACTCGTTCTTAATCTACCTGCAAATATAATATGTGCACTTATTAATGGTAACAACAGAAGAGCAAAAGAGAAAAGATGCTGTTTCCAGCTCCAAATTCCTTTATTCCCTTCCAGCGCTCTCTGACATTCATACAGATCTCCTGCTCCATCCACACACAAACTGAAGCCACCCCTTCATGTTTTCTGAGCATAGTTAAGGAATATTAACAACTGCTCTTTGCTGACACAAGTGCATGATGTATAAAGGCATTGATAATCCTTTATTAAAAGGCATTGAGACATGCATGCAAACTCTGCAAATTTTTGAAATGCAAACTTAAATTAAGAACTAGATTTCAGAGAGTATATCTTAAACAGCTTGAACTAAGAGTCAAGATTCAAAAGACTGCCGAGCAATGAGCTGTTGAGGGCCTGGATTCCAGTTCTGCAGCATGAACCACCTTGCACTAACAAAGTGGCTGCAGGCAAGGAAAAAAAATCTATTGTGCAGTTTTCTGCTATTTTAATGTATATAGGTCAACTTTAGCTAAATGACTTCACTGAAACCAATGGAGTTCCTCCAACTCTGGTCTATTAACATCAAGAATAGTTAGTATGTATTATTTGACCTGTAGTAGGGCTGGAATGCTGCCCATCCATTTGAGTTCTAGAAGCAGAAGTAAGTTTTTTATGCTCTTCTAAATCTCTAGAAATTAAAAATAGTTTATAATACTCTGCAGGACACTAACTCTACAAGATGCAAACAACTGCAAGGAATAGTAGTTACTGATTTTTCTGCAGCTTTTAACACTCCATTGTTAGTATAATCATCTAGAACCACAATATAATAAAGAAATTATTAATTTCAGTTTTAAGTACTAATATTTTTAAGACCTCCCCAAACTCAACACACATCTCAAAGCAAATATGCATGGGCAGACTCAGCTTGTATAAATCAATGTAGACCCTCCACTAACTAGTGAAGAAACCCTTGGCCTAACAACACTTGAGGCTAAAAGCAAATTCCTTTCTATGGGTATGTTCCCCCCCCGCCATTTTTTTTTTTTTCCATTTTTTTTCATTTCAGGGCAAGTGTTAGCTTTTTGTGTCCAAACGTGGCTAAAGTCAGCAAAGCAGCATATCTGTGTGCTCAAAAATCAAGGAATCGACAGGACTTCTCAGAATGAACAACTCATGCCTAAATGAAATTGTGCATTATGGTTTTACAGAACTGCAAGCCTGGATCCATTAAAATAATGGGGGAAGTAGATCTGGAGTAAAGCACAGTTGATCAGTTGGGTGAGCTAGATGATACGTCTTTCTTCTCAGGAAATAAAATACTAAGTTGCCTGCTGTTAATTTCTGTGCCCATGAAATGCATCCTGCACGAACACAAAGAGACTATTTGTGAGTAGCATTAGCCAGAGGGAGATGCTTTAGCAGAACGAGTCTCAGCAACCACAAGCATGTTTCATGGTTTGAAATCTCTGTTAGGATCCCATTCCAAATTTGTCTTCTTGCTTTAACAGACTCCCNATCAGAAGCAACCTGGATAGTATCTACTGAGCTTTTTGTCCCTCCATTTTCCTACAGTCCATGATGATAAATGTTTCACTTGTTTGCTGTTTCTTTCCTTCTCTTAAGATCCTGCTGTCTGAAAAATTCATTCTATAACTCTTAATTTCACTTTATCAACCAATCCCCAAAACAGGAAAATATCTCTCCTCTGTCTTTACTTCTTAGACAAATAGTGCTGAGTAGTTGAAAATATAAAGAATTCTAAAGCTCTTAGGTTCCTTCAAAAATTCAAACCTTGACTCAAGTATTTTCTTACTGAAGCTGGGGTTCATGCCCCAAGACACAGTCAGCTCTATTTCTGGATCTGAGAAATCAATAGTGCTTTGGAGAACTTTGGAACACGCAGAAAGGAATTTTACTGTACACACCACCCTCTTACATATTAGTAAACCAACATTTTATTATAGCAAGTTTATTTTTTAAAAAACTACATTTATTCCACAAATTCTCAAAACTTAAATGATATAATTTGGTGGAATTATTTCAAGCTTTTAAATAGCAACCTAATTAGTTTAGCATAGATTCGAAAATCAGAACTTCAATTAATATTCACATTTTCAGGTCCTTAATTTCTGCCCAACTAACTGCATTACTTCAGTTAATAGCTTTTCCTTCCTGCAGTATACAGTTTAACATCCCTAAACATTTCTGTATCAATTACTAAATCTAAATTAAATGTTTATTGGAGTTATTTACTTTTCAGCATTCCCAAGCATGGTTATGGTCCATGACTCACAAGCTAGGTTTAGAAGGTTTCTTATGGTACAACGACTACAAATTACATGTAAAGGTTTGAAAATCAGAGAACAGTTTAAAAAGAGTTTGTATACAACTTAATTTTACCTATCAGTATCAGAACAACTCTGATGAGGAAACGTGTACTGAAGATAAATTGCTCTGATGTTGCTGTCAACTGAAAACGGCTAACATGCAGTAGGAAAATTTTTCTAATGAATTTCTCTTTCAAAAGCCAAGCTTGGATGTACAGAAAATTAAAAGAGAAGAATAGCTCAAACTGGTAATTTCATACAGTACAACCTCTGTCGGTACTATGATCAGGTTAGTTCAGGAAGTATGTACATATTTCATCCTTTGAAATTATTTCTCCCTTGCTGGGTTTAACTAAAACGTCTCCCTCCCCGAACGAGAAGATGAAGGGTTACAATGAGCTTCAATGCAGTATGAGGCAAGGGGAAGGCGGCTGAGTTTTTAGTTCCATTACTACACGTAATGTCTTACAGAGATGCATATGGATCACAATAACATATGGTAAAGAGCAAACACCTTTTACTTCATATGGACAAGTTGCATAGAAATCACACCAAGATGTTCAAGTAATTAATATCCATTTTTGCCATATTCGGTATCAATTTTTACCAGTAGAACCGTTTTTACCATGAGTTTGAACCTTGCCCTGCTAAGTGCTAATGCCTTCTGGAGTTTGTCAACTATATGAATCTCACATTCCTCACTGGACTTTGGTAAAGGAATCATAGTTTGAAGACAACAGCATTTATTAATTCATTTTTAACATCTCTTCTTGTGCATCATGCCCTACTTAATGTGACAATTGCTGGGATGATTGACATGAGCCACCAATTCCAATGGGGTGCAATTCAGTGAACATGTCAGTGGAAAATGTCATTTTGCAAAGCTATAATTTTGAAGGCTAACCTCCAATTTCAGAAAAACATCTTCCAATAACAAAGCCATTACTGCAGGTTATACTGTTTATGAGCTGAAATTTCTACATTAAATTAAAGAATTTTCCATGACTGACAGCAATGTTCAAATTCATACTGACAGAACATACAACTTATCTCCTGTATCTCCATGCTCTAAATTTCCGAAACATCTTAATACTTTAATATAATCCCATGTGAATTTTCAAGGTTTTAAACATTGCAATATTTGTTTTCCAGATGAAACATGGGGCAAATAAACTGGAACATTTTTCAACTGTGCCATTTCAGCACAGCACCAAGTCAGTATCATTGCTTTCAGGTTTAGTGTAGCTTAACTTGGGTAGTACAGACAAGATCTTTCTAGAGGTCACTTAGCAAGTGCTACACGTACGCTGCTGGTTGTAAGCACAGAAATTCTGACCAGCATGTGCTCTGCAAATTTAACACAGTGCTTCATCTGATAAACTGTGCTGCGCTTGGCACTAGGGCAAGGGGCACTCTGCAGAAATCAAATTCATACAAGTGAATTCAGGAAGGACCAACAACTCAGTCCAGATGCACTAATGGTGGGACTAGAGCAAGAAGTAGCCTGTGCAAAATGAGCAAGCTGCAGTCCCACTGGATATCTAGACCTAAAACTTTACTTCATCCCTTTGCCACTGTCTCCTTTAACAGTGCTTTATACTGGCACCAGAAACATTCAGCCTCTGCCCAGAGAACCTTCGGAATATCAGGGCCTAAGCTGAACCCATTTCTCAGCCCACCCCTCGGGGCAGCCCTCACACACAAACACTTTCTAGCTCCCCCCCCGCATCCCTCCTAGGCAACCGGATGATGAAGGGACTCAGCTCATTCCATTGATTTGCTCCTTCAGGTGACCACCTATTCTCTATTTTGTTGCAAGAGGTTGAGACAATCAATCAAACCTTTGCGGAGCAACAAAAAGCCGTACAAGTGTTAATAAAACTGTGTTATGTTCAGTATAGAATTCAGTTTGAAGTAACCCAGTATTTTAAAGCAATGTAAAAGTTCAAAAAGTAATAATTCCAAAGACCTCTCTTGTTGCACTGTTAAAGGCTGCATTGAATTGCATACCTAAACCAATCAAGGAAGTGGGTTTTGAATTTCAAAACCTGAAGTTAGCCCAGATCACTGCTGTTGTACCTGCAAGTTCAGTAAAGAAACAACATGAGAGGAAGAAAGCGTCTGGAGAGGTTTTACTGGCTATGCCGACCGCAACGGCTGGTCAGTTAAAGGCACCCACGTTACAAAGCTCAGTATTGCAAAGCAAAGTGTAGGGCCTGGAAACATGGTAACATGACAATTTTCTTTGAGAGGGTTATACAGTTATGAGGTAAAGGCCTTACTAGAATTTTCTGAAAGTCTCCTCCAGATCTACAATGCTGTTGAAGGAAACTGTATTCTCTATGGAGCTTTACTGTACTGGGTTAATTGTATAGCTTAAGTTGATGAGACTGTAGGAAGATGTCAGAGAGAGACAAAATTGAAAGGAAAATGAGACAGATTCCTTTAAGTTTCAGAGAAAGCCTGGATGAAAGCTTTAGGAGAGATCAGAAAGGTGAGATTTCCTCAAAGAGCCATGCAGACACTTCCTGCAAGTCGACACAGAGGCCACTGCCACTGCCCTCTGAAGAATGCAGAATTGGCAGGCGTATGGTAAAGACAACAGGAAAAGTTATTCTTCAAAAGGAATGGAGTTCTGAGCGGTGGAAGGTGATGAGCTACATTCACAGATGATGGTTTAGGTTTCTAAGCTTTCTCATTGTTTCAGATCAGGCTCTGACAGTCTCAGGCAACAACTGTGTGCCTTCCTGTAACATTTCCAAAACCAAAATGGAGAATGAAAGTAATTCCAACCATGTCTAAAAACAAAGCTCTTGAAGCTATTCTAGTGCTAAGAAACATGTAAATATGGACAATTAGAAGAACACTGCTATGGAAACAACCAGAGACAGAATTATCCAGAGTTATTCACATAGGGGTCCTGAGTATAAAAGAAAATGAAACAATGTTGTATTTCAAGATTCATCCTAAAGTGATACAACTTTGATTAAAAGGCTTCTATGGACACCAGCAGTAAATTAGCTTCTCTTTCAGTTGAAAACAATTAAGGACTTGATTGAAAATGGTATATTTTTCTATGTGGCCACTGATGCTTAAAACTTCCCAAGATTTTATAAAAGTTTTCTGCTATTACACACTTAAAATGTGAATAATCCACTGTGGCTTATGAAACATACTACAGGATTTTCAAAAATATAAAGAAAACACTAAGATCAAATGGTAGAAGTTTTGACATTATGAAAGAATTTGCAGAAAAACTGGTACCTTTTATCTTGGGAGACACTGCTCTGTTTTCAAATTAATAACAAATGAGGATGAATATTTGCTTCCATTTGATAGTCTAATGCATTATAAAGCAAAGTTAGAGAAGACGGGTCATCACTTGCTCTTCAGTGGTGTTGGAAAATTTTCCAATCTCCCCTCTTCAAGTATCAGAAGAACTTCATAATTTACATGAGAAATGATTCTACCAATCTCAGACACATAGGAACATGCCACAGGGAGCCCAGAAGATTTTTATACATCTGTACTGCATGAAGATTTCTATCTATTAGAAGTTCCTCTTGTACTTTAAGCGTATTTACCAAGTTGCAATTTTCAAAATTATAAGAATGGTAAGAAGCAGATGACAGAAAATGCTTAAACCCTGGATGGCTGAGGATTGCTTGCGCATGTTTCCAGTGTGCTAATCAGCGTTGAAACATTTACAGTAGTTTCTTAAAACCAGAGAAATCTGATCTTACACAGCAGATGCTTCTGTCATAAGACATTTATCAAAGGCTTACCTAGAATAAGGATTTGAAGAGCAATTGTTTGATCAGAAATGTAATTTTTATCTAAAATTAAATTTTAGTAAAACAGAAAAAAAAAGAAAGAAAGGATTTCATTCGCATGTTGATTCTTAAATACCTGACTTGAGCAAACAGTTACCGTAACCTAACTCAGCTACTTTCTGTGGAGAAAAAAACTACATTGTCGGGCTTTCAGGAAATTATAAGGATTACTCGAAGAGTTGAAATGTGATAGAGACGAGATATGGACTGTTATATGAGAAGTATTCTGCTCTGAAAACCCCATTAGAATGTGTAATCTTGCCTCAGAAGTTTTGTACTAGAAAGTGGTCTGATGTTCTTGCTTCAAGCTCTAGCTCTCTTGATTCCAAAAGACTTCACAAGTTCCTACCTCAGTTTCAGCAGTGGAAGAATATGTTCCTCAGACTTCTTTGTATTGCAGAAACATGGTAAATATTGAGTCTGCTAGAGACGAGCTTCAAATTGAAGTTAAATAATCTCTACACATATGACTGAAATAATTTAAACAGATTAAAATAGCCAAATCCTAAGACTTGTATTGCATATTTCAGGACAGTAATGTAAACCTGAGAGAGAAATAAGTAAAAATCTTAAGGGAAATAGTGTTCTAAAACTTTCCTTATGACATTGTTCTGCATTTCCCATTTTTTTGCCATTCGAGTAAGACATTTTATCCCACATTCTTTCCCATAGTCCCATATTACTGTGAAAACTTGATTCCTAGAGGAGGTGCACCTGAGGATTTGGGCTTTGCTATGAGCAACACGATACACTAGGGATAGTGAAGAAGAGACCTTATGATTCAGGCAGAGTCACGAAGAGTTAAACCAAAAAGTCACTATAGATGCAGCCACAGATGAGAGAACAGCAGCATTCAGAACTAGTAAGCAGAGATGCAGATGTCTGTGCAAAAGTAACAGACTGGCCTCTAAGTTCAGGCGAACAAGATAGACTCGCTCTGCCAGGGAGGCTGGACTGGCTCTCATGGAACCTGTGAACCAAAGCCAGGAGAATGGAGAGCAGCAAAACTGACGGACCCCCAGCCAGGCTCTGGAGCATATTTGCTAAGGAAAGTCATACAAATTTAACATTTATTGTATAATTGTATGCAACAGATAGTATTTTTCTGTTCAAGTACTGGATATTTGTGTTTTGAAAAGAAGATTGGTGAAGATGATCAGCACTGAGCTATAGATCATGCCAAATTGAGCCAAAAAAACGCAGAGAGGTATCTCTGGTTTAGACTGGCAATAGGATGCAATAAAGAAGGTGTTATCTAAAATTAGAGATATTCCAAATCTGCCAAGTTCTGCAAAGGTCCTGTCTGCTCCACCTACACTCCTAATGTGTTTGATCTATACCCTTGATGCGTGACCAGATACTGCCGCTAGGTAGAAATACCAGTTATTCCCATTTTAGTAAAGCACAGAACATATGCCTCCTTTTGCCATCCTGGAGTATACATGAGATGCAGAGATTTAGTACAGTTATCAAAACTTAAAGAAAACCGTGACAAACTGTTCCTGTTTTGATACAGTACATTAGGTCATTAGGTGCCTATAATCAGATGGAGAACAACAGGAATGAGAGGAAAGAACAAGCTGCTGAAATGCTAAGCTTAGCTGACTCAGACAGGTTCCCTGGTAACAAAAGCAGTTACATTTATAAATATGCCACAGCCCCCACAATATGGATTATTTCCCATTGTTTTTAAAAAATGGCTGCTTTAAAAATAAAGATTAAAAAAAAGAACGAACTTTTGCCAAGATATACTAAGAATTATTTTCTGCCCCCTTTGCTCACACTGAATTATCCCAGGACTATTGACTCTAAGAAATGAATTGCTTACTGTGAGTATAAAGGGAGCAAAATCTCCCTTAGAAATCAGACGCTACCATTAAAATGAAGACATCCAGCTTCCACTCTCACCTTTGGGTTCCTTTTAAACGAAGTATTTCTAATAGAAATATTCTGGTTATTTAGTTCAGTACATAAAAAGGCAATAAAGTCCAAGGTTGTAGGTGTTTTTACATAATTTTAATTTATAATATAATAAAAATACACAATACTTAAAGTCCTGCTAAAAATGAACTTTCTTTCTCCCTGCCTTAAGGTAAGTCTTAAGAACCCTATTCACATTTAGATAACTATTTATTTTAACTCTGTTATAAAATAGCTATCAGCCTAAACCATATCAAAATATTACTTGTACAAAAAACAATCTATTTTTGACACCACTATTCTTCCATATCTGAGTCATATCAGTCACGACAGCTGTCTGCATAAAGCTGTAACTCACTCTTAAGTCCTCAAATGTATATAAACTTTATTACTTGGTGGCTTAGATCCATACACTGGAACCCCAACTAATAACAGATCTACATTTTAGAAAGTATCTTTTAGAACTAACAATCCAAGTACTAGTTATCTACCAAAGTAATGACAGAAATTAAGGGAGCTCTTTTTAAAAACATTAACGGTAGGTCTAGTTTGCAGAATTGCAACAAAGATTACCAAGCCTGATTTTAAAATAAAGCAATGAAAGAAATACCCAAACCCAGAAGAACCCTATAAATCAAATTTCTCCTCCAACTCCTGCCTCTTTCTAAAATTATAAGACCGGCAACAAACCACAAGAATCGCCAAGCCAGCTTCAAGCAACTTCATTCCCCACCTACACTACCCTTTCCTATGGAAAAGAGATGCATCTGTTCAGTGCTTTCCCTCTCCACCTCTCTGCCCGACTTCCCTCACGGCATTTCTCCCTGCTCTCTTCAATTCACTGAGCAGAGCAGCTCTGGTTCCTGCTGCAACACCTCTCACCGATTACCCACTGCTGCAGATTTTCTGGCTTTTCCCAGTCCCCCCAATTCAATTAATCGTATACCTTCTCCCAGCTCAAGTCTGACACCTGCCCATTCCCCAGCTCACCAGTCTGCACCATAAACATCTATTTTGACTTCACCCTTTCATACACTTATCCTGCTGCTCCATGAACTTTGCAGTCTTTCCTTCTGTCTTCTCCTAGCACTGGAAGGAGCTGCTGGGCTCTTCCCACTTCTCTTCCAGTCAGACTGGTATCAGCCTGCCTCTGCCACAAATGTTTTACCATGAAGGTCTCTGGCTCTGGAAAGGTGGGTGCTTTCTGCTTCCCTTAATATCAGACGTCCTCCCTGCGCAGCACAAGGATTGCCAGAGCCAGGATGGAACAGAGAGTTGGAACCGAGTGAGCCGAGGAGGCGCAGCAAGGTCTTAACTGCAGTTCCTACTCATAATTATTGCACAATCATACCTTGTTTATTGTTGTTCTTAAGTACACTGTAAAATAAGTGGACTAAGCAACATGTATGACACTCCAAATTGGGATTAGGTAACCCGAAGAGCTTCGATTCCAGGCAGCTCCCAGAGCTGCACCCAGCTGAGTCTGCAACACACACCTGGTGAGCGTAGCCAGGGACTGGCGAGGAAACCCACAGCTTATTACAGAGGAGCCTATCACAGTACATAGCTTAGTTCAAATTTAAATATTACAGCTTGAATCTGGGCATGTAAAGGTCCAAAATGGTCCTAAAATTTGTTATATAAAGTTAGATGGGAGGAATTTGCGTATAGGAGCCCTGATCTTGTGCTCTGGAGCAGAAGACCACATTGCAGAGGGGAAGGTAATTACAAAAGCAGGTCCCCAGAGCAGTTTAAGAGTTCCCCTCTTGTTTGCACACCTCCATTTGAAAGCTGAGGTGTGCGGCAGCAGACCAAGGGCACACAGGGCCAGCAGACCAAGGGCACACAGGGCCAGCAGACCAAGGGCACACAGAGCCAGCAGCCCAGGCAGAGAGGGCAGGAGGAGCTTACCTGGGGGAGGAGATGCCCATGTGATGGGAGCAAAGCTGAACACCCAGATGTGGATGCAGCTGGAAGAAGCCAGAGGCTTCCCCAGCTTCATGCTGAGAGACAAGAGAGTTTCTTGGGCGCAAGGCAAAGTGACCATGCACCCACAGGAGAGAGGTGGTGACAGTCAATGCTGGGGGTGACGGGGGGGAGTAACCCAGCCTGACATGTCAAGCCTCACACGTGCAAGGCCGTTCATTGTGGGGAAGCAGCGTGTCTGCACGGTACAGAGAACTGGGAGTGAGACACAGTGGCTTGAAGCCAGGGTTGTCAATTTGGAGGTATTTGGGGAGGAAAGGGGTGGTTGAGAGAGCCTGCAGGAGCACTCTTGAGCAGTCTCATCGCAAGGCGAGCAGCAAGCCCACTCCTGAGGAGAAAGATAACAGGAAGATAGAGATGTTCATACAGCAATTTCAGGAGCAATACGCAGCGGGACTCATCCAGAGGAACAGCCCCAGTTTTAAGGCAGAAAGGCATGAGCATGGTGAGGGGGCTGCCAGCGGCTGGTCCAGTCCACCAGCAGACTTGTGCATCCTCGCACTGAGGAAGCCAAGGGCCTGGCTGCAAGGACAAAGCACGTGGCAATGGAGGGAGACTCTGCAAATCAGCGGTTCAGCTTACAGGGTCACAAGGGAAATTGAAATGCATCAGTAGCATCTGCTGTCACTGCAAAGACAGGCTTTGTATTGTCTACACTCATTCAACTTTTCTTTTTCCCCTCCAAACACCAAACAGTCATTCCAGTGAGCTAACTGGTGGTGGTAAACATAGAAAAATTGTTACTTTGCACAGTAATTTGTCATAAACAGCTTGTGATTATTGCAGGAAGAACACGAAGACTGAGTGAGAACAGATTGAGTGAGAAAACACTGTAGATGGCTCAAAAGAAGTACCTGAGAAACTGACACAAAATATGACAAGCTGGGACAAACCGTCACAATTTCTAAATTCCATCCGGCTCGTCAGTGATCAGATGGGATCATGGGAATGGTCCTGGGACAATCAGAACCTTTCACTTGTTCTTGATTTTGGTTTATTAAATATAAGATCAATATTTTAATAAAGTGCTACTGCTGTGAGACATCCTCTGACAAAAATAGTACTCTACTCCTTGGGGAACCAGAAAGATCTTGCAAAATGTTCATTAAAACAGTCATATTTCTGAGAAATCTCCCATTCCCACCAAGTTACTAAAGCACTGCTGGTGTGGAGCAGCAGCCAAGTTTTGCATTCTGATGTTTTTGTACTTTATAACTTGGTGCTTTCTTCAAGATTTCTCCATTTTTCTGTTTTGTGTATGAGACTGACAACTGTTTTTGTCCATTTCACATACTAATGATGAAAGCTGAAAGAACAGAAAAATTAACGAAGCAACAAAGCTGGTGAGGGGTCTAGAGCACAAGTCTCATGAGGAGCAGCTGAGGGAACTGGGGTGGTTTAGCCTGGAGAAAAGGAGGCTGAGGGGAGACCTTATTGCTCTCTACAGCTCCCTGAAAGGAGGCTGTAGCGATGGGGGGTCGGTCTCTTCTCCCAAGTAACAAGGGATAGAATAAGAGGACATGGCCTCAAGTTGTGCCAGGGGAGGTTTAGGATGGATATTAGGAAAAAATTCTTCACCAAAAGGGTTACCAAGCACTGGAACAGGCTGCCCAGGAAAGTGGCTGAATCAGCATCCCTGGAGGTATTAAAAAGCCGGATAGACGTGGTGCTGAGGGACACAGTTTAGTGGTGGATTTGGCAGCGTTAGGTCAACGGTTGGATTCAATGATCTTAAAGGTACCTTCCAACCTAGACGATTCTATGATACTGTGATTCTATGATTAAAAGATCTTCCCTGGAAAGGTTTGGCTACCTCCCCCTCCTTTCAGGAATATTCTAGCAAAACTGCTCACTCTGTCAGGAAACAAAACACTGAACTCTCAGGTGCAGACTGTGAGCCCTCAGTATAGTCCTGCTGCAGCCTGTCATTCCTGCGGGTGAGGGAGGCACAGCTCAGCCCACAACAAGAACATTTTGCAGAGTTCTGAATGACTTTCATTTAACACATCTAATCAAAGAATTGCAAATGAACGGCAGCTAGTCAAAATGCAAAATGTCCCTGCCCGTCCAACCCAACATTTCTAAACTGGAAATTTGCCACCCAAAGCCCGGTACCTGCGCAGCAGCCGCTCCCAGGCACAACCCCGAGAGTGGGCAGTGGAGGGTGAGTCCTACCCGTGCTTTCAGACACCTGTGCAAACTGGTCTGTAGCTCCACCGATTCCTAACAACCCAGACTCATGGTGTGGCTACCGTGGGAGGGGATGTGAGCCAGACTCTTACTCATTCCTATTTGCAAGCATGGGTGCATGCGAGTCCCAAACTGCTTCACAGTGAGCTATTTAGAAGAATGAGAAGTATGTTTAAGAAAATGACATTTGAGAAAGTCACAATCTGTTTGCCCATTTTTCCTCTTCCTCTGTCTATCAATTAGCAGCAAATGTCTTATTCACCGCCCATTCTTTGCCTTCTTTTTCTTCTATGTGAGCTTTTCTTTTCCTTTCAGTCTTTAAAGCATTTAAGGGAGTCATTGATTTTTCTATATAATATATTAATCTTTAAATTGCTTTAATATTCACATCACTGTCAAAAGCAGAAGCTCCTTTGCTGAAGGCTGTGGTACTGACAGAAAAACTTTAAATTTAGCTCAGTATATATACATATATTTTCCCTGCTTCCCACACACATAAAAGCTGCACATTCCAGTTGGAACTTCCTTTAAACTCTTTAATTACACAGGTTATTTAGTCTGGCTCTTTCCTTTCCGATTACTTTTTAACTAAATTAAATGTCTGCCTCTTGCTGTCCTTTCTACATTAGCAGGCCCATTATTGATTTTTATTATCTTTCCAAAGAGAAGTTTTTGCAGCTGATTGCTATTTACACTGTAAGCAGTTCACTTATGCTGAGAATTCATGCTGCCACTGAGACTGCCAAAGATGGTTCTCTCACAGCTCAGCTATGCCCAGCACTGAACCAGGTATTAGTGAGAACATTACACAGCTTTGCGATGGGAAACAAAGATGAATACACAAATGCTTCTGTAGCATAAAGAGCACAATGATATTGCTCGTTTATGAAGCACTCCTGTACCAAAATAGCTCCTCAGGAAAGTTTATCATTTACCAGCTAGCTCCCTAAAGAGGTTCCTATTTGTGCTCCAGTCTGCAGTGATGTTTGCAGAAGCGAATGTGTTGCTTCTTTTTCTTCACTCGCAATCAACGTAGGGAAAAAGCAGGTAAAAGGGAAGGGAGAAAATGAGGGAAACAAAAGTAGTGAATGCTTTAGATAATGTTTGGCCTTTTGACAGCCCCAGAGATAATAATGAAGGGGCTGACAAAGGATGCTTCAAGTCCAGAAGTGTCAGGACAGTTGGCCACCGATGCATTGGCAGAATTACCTGCAAGCAAGGAAAGGGTTAACTCTTAACAGCTACGGACCAGGTTTTCTTTTTCTTTTATGGGTATGTCTGAACAGTGCAGCTCTACACAGCAAGTTGCTTCAGTGATAGCTATTGTTTATCATACATTCCTACCTGAATGCTTCAGAGACCTGATTTCTCATTGATTATGCCACTTTCCGCTCCTAGCAGCAGCATCAGAGCAGAGGAATCGGAGACTGAAGCAAGAACAAAAAAATCCTGAAGTAGCAACACTGATTTACCTTTACATTGCAAGTGTATGGTTTTGTTTTCTCAGCTACAGTTCTGAAGTCCCGCATCACTGCATAAGTGGTCAAAACCAGAGGAAAATGAAAACATAAATTGATGATTCAGACACAAAGCTGGAGAGGAGCACGTTTCAAGCAATATATGGTTTAGAGTGGATTGAGAAAATAACTGCAATTAAAATAAATACAAAGCCTCCTGACAAGCCTACTAAAAAACCAGAGAATGCAAGACAGTATAGGAGATTATAAAGCTAATGACTGAGAATATACAACATATTACAGTAATTAGGACTTCTGCGTTTGCCCCAGGTATCTATACAGTTGGATAAAACCAGATCTCACTAAAGGATGAAATTGTGCTGCAGTTTAGGCCTTCAGAACCTATGGGATTTATATAATGGGATGCAAACTTCTCCCTCTAAATTGATCAGTATCCTCAAAGGATGCAGAAAAATCTATTTGCTTCTCTGTAAGACTGGCATCTCATTTTAATCAGGGTTGTGAGTACCATTGTGACAGCAACAGAAATAATTGCAGTTGAATATGAAGATACTTGATGTAGCCACAAACCAACCAGCCAGGTAACAATGGTAGAGCAAATGCAATGGCATTTGCCAAAACCCTGCTACAACTTTCACAGTGGCATGATGCTTCCAATTGAACAGCACTCAGCCTTCTGCTAGAAACGGGCAATGTTTCGCAGCCCTACTAATCCAAGTTCTGAACAAGTGCTGCCCACAAGATACGCAAATCACATTGATCACAACATAAACAGGAAATGTAATTCTGCTTTTCCTGGAACATATATGCGGTATCAATAAAGTCACCCTCTAAAACATATGGCCTGTGAGTTGCTGTTCTAAATCCCAAGGAGCTAACTAATATTTCTTCTCCTTCATGCAGAATTTCTAGAGTGAAAAAAAATTTCAAAGCAATTTCTTTTACTGTTCCCCGAGTCACACAGATCATCCTCCCTTGTCTCATAGTAAGACTTTTTGCTTCACTGGCAACTGAACCTTCAGCTACACGGTGCACGGACTGTGCAGTGCACTGCACTTGTAGCATGGCATAAACACCTTTGGCTGAGCCCATTCATTACAGCACAACCAACATGGAAGCAGTAAAATTAATAGTTTTATAGCATGACCAAAACATATAAGATTGATGAAAGAAACATTTCAGTCCACCACCTTTCTCTCTTTATTCCCTTCTGTTCCATTGTTAGTGTTTCTTTCCATCTTTTCCATGTTCTCCCTGGCTTTTATTGGCATGTTGGACCATTTCCTCTTTTCCTAGTAACTGAAAATTAAAGTACATCTAACTCATATATTTAATTCATATATTTCAGTAATGTAATGTCAAAAGGTCAAAGTCATCATTCCACATACCAAGCTTTATGTTAAAGTTAATGTGATCTGACTGGGGGTCTGGGCCACATCCCTGGGTGATTTCGTGGCAGACCTTCCTTAACTCTCTCACCAGCCACCCCATCCCCCTCCAAAGCAAGCTTAGTGCCCCTATTCTGACCAACACATTTTTCCCTGCACCCCCACAAGTCCTATGCAATGTTCAGGCCAGAGGGACAAGACAAAAAGGTTTCAAGTATGGCCTTCAAAATGTGGCAGATATGATTTTAAGTAATTCCTTTCACTTGGTTATTTGAAATTAATGAGAACAAACTCATCTTCAATTTTTGAATCAGAAGCATTTTAATGCCTTCTGAACTGCTACAAAGAAGAGGTCACATTCCACAGGTGGGTTTTCCTCCTCTACCAGAAGAATTTTCAGTGTTGCAGGACAAAATTGTTTGCATCTAAGCCTATTTCACAGAACCCGATTCCCAACACTCTGTTAGTAACCTTTATTAAAATTGTATCAGTCGCTTCCCTTCAAAAAAAGATGATGTATGCAGTTTTTCATGCTACACCAAACACTGGAAGAACAAGATAGAGAGACACATCTGAATTTACATAAAGATTGCAAGCTGTTGTTCCAAAGTAATTCTGAAGTGGTGTGCCCTGTGTGTAGGCATGTGATCTGACTGCATTCCTGCATATTGAGTGTAACATGTACAAAATCTATAATTGGAGCCTGTTTTCTGAAAAAAGATAAATGGCTTCTTTCTGTTGAAAGAGAAGATGATACATTTCTGGACAGGTTCTTCTAGGCCATTTTTTTATGTAAATTGAGTCTTTTATTTTATCCAATAGATATTTAGAATGGATAACAATTTTACAAATAATTGTTTCCATACCTCTTCTATTTTAAAAAGTTTACACTTTGCTAAATATATAGCATAAATGCTGTATTTTACTGCTAACTTAAGGGGCATTTATGTGTTGGGATTGATTTGTTATTGCATACCTGCCTGCATCAATTTGCCACTTCTGGACAAACACCCCTATTTCTGGGGAGTTACAGCTAGTTCAGTTTTTCTTAGCACTAGCTTATACTTTTGCTAGTCTATACACTTAAAAGACATTACCGCATTTCAGATGGGAACGTCCTAAGAAAAAGCTCTCTGTACAACATGGAACTGCCCAATCAATCAATTTCCAGTGTTCTCTAGTGTCCACGAGCACTGAAATTCCAGAGGAAAAATAAAGAAAAATTGATGTATTTTGTTTGGGTTAAGTTTTAAATTTTAGTGTCAATTTTCTCTGGCTGGACAGATCAATTTTTCTTATGAATTGCTCATGTCCTCTCAGTCCACTTTATTCTAGAGAGTGCAGTTCACAACGAACAGCCCACTCAGAGCATTTTACCATTTCTTCTACTCCCAAAGCAAGTTGAAAATTTCCCAAGTTTGTTGCCTTTTCATGAAAGCTACAGATGAATGATAATCCAAAAGCAGACCTCATCTTCCCGCTATAAAAGTTCAGATCACAAGTGCTGTACTTTCCCAAACTAAACCTAACAAACCCAAAATGCAAGATAAATAGCCACAGCAATGCAATAGCATAAGAAAGTATGAATAACAAGAGTCTAATGTGCTACCCCTCTCCTCCTGCAGTCTCTAGCAAGAAGGAAGTTGGCAGCAGGCCCCAAAACTGTGACCCTTCCACCCCCATTGCAAAAATACAGTCAAATGTAAAAAAAAAAAAAAGAAAAAAAAAAAGAACTAGACGCGCCCAGATGAGATTGCTGTAGATGAAAGCCTACAACATTAAAAACATAAGCTAAGTGATGTAAGGTAGGTAAAAACAAGAGTATACAGAATCCAGCCATTAACCTCTCTCTCTGAACTGAGAACACTCCAGCAAGCACTGAGATATCCAGTTTGCAATTTTACTGAAGTCTAAGTGTAACTGTATCTCGAAACCCCAGGTAAATCATACACGAGTGCAGCAAATGTGTGCTATGCAGGCAGAGGAGCAATACACCAGACCTGATGCTACATCACATTAGCACACTTTCTGGAAAGGGCAAATTGTTGGAGATGTTGGCAAAGGTGGAGTCTAGCTCCAACTTGTCCCCAACCTTGACACCTACACCCCTGTTGCTGAAAGCAACCCATACAAGTGCTCAGGACCTCGCTGGTACATATCAGTCACAAGTGCGGGATGGGAATCTAACAGTGCCAGACCACAGCTTCTTGCTCGGGATGTAACAGACTCCTGCAGGCCATCAGCCTCGGCAGTCTTTGCTTTTCCCAACGCTAACCCTAGCCCCGCATCACAGCAAAGGGCCCCACTCAATGTATCACCGTGTCAAACGATGCTGGCCTTTGGCATCCTTCTCTGAAACTTGCAGACGTTGACGGGCAGCCAAATTCTGCAGCTCCTCCTTTTCCTAACCATGACCAGACTTAAAGTAACCCTAACCCTTCACAGTACGTTGGCACATACAGAAGTAGAAAGGAACCAGAGCCTAATAAAAACGCAGACTGCTGCCAGCAGTCAGCTTTTACAGTTTTTACTTTACTACCCCTATGCCTAATCCTGACCCTACAGCATACTTAAATAAGCAAGAGTCTACCATCTTCAGAAAACATCTTCTAAAAAAAACACACAAAAAAAATACTGAGTATGTGATCCAAAGGCTATTAACAACTACAGACACCAAGAGAACAGGGCCCAGGCTCGCAGATCTCTGATGTTGTTTCACCAGGGACAACTGCTTTGTTCCTGTAAATCACAGTGCCGACATGACACCTGCCCGCCTGCTCCTTTACACCAGTGCAGGCAGGGAATTCCAGAAAAGAGCCACTGTCTGTTCCTTCTAATCCCTACAAGCAGCCTCTTCATTTCTTTGTCTGTCCTTTGAAACTGACGTGGTAAGAATGGCGCCCTCTTGGAAATACAAGGATTTGCCTTTATTTTTCCAAGAGTAAAAAAATTCTCACCCTAAAAGATGCAGTGAACTGGCTGCTCCCCAGTGCACATTCATGTCATGGCCTGTCTTTCAAATGGTCGATTCTCACACCTCTTGGAGTTGCAATGTTGAATAACAAGATGCATAAAAGCGAACAGATGAGTGAGAGAGAATCAGCAAGTCTTAAAAAGTAGAACCGTATATAGAATTGTATGTATGCATCTGTGTGCATTTTGAATACATATATACATATAAATGCATACACACACAAAATAGGTAAATAACAGAGTACAGCTTATATTTCAAGATTTTATATTTGGCCTTAAATACTTGCCTTTTTCCACATTTTTTTTAAAAGCCAAAGTGTATATGTTAATAAAGGAAGTTGCAGTTCCTCTTATCCACACTAGTCCACAAGGTAATATCTTTGTCTAAAAAAAAAATCTTATTTCCTAGATTTCTCCAGTTCTGTCAGAGAGCTCATCTAAAATATCCCAACCTTGTGCTCTGTCTCTTGTACAAAGTCTGAAGGAAATTCTTAGTGAAATAGGTTGAGCTAGAAGGCAAGACAGGCTTTAGGTCATCAGACTCACTGGACAAACAGCATGCCACTTCCATCTGTATGATCAGCTGCAGAAGAGTTCCCTTAAAACAGAATAAGTCTAAGCTGGTTTGTTTGCAGGGCCCGTTGGGGAAAGAAAAAAAAAAGGTAAAAAAATTATTGTGCCTAATACATGATTTACAGACAACAGAATTGTAACAGACCCAAGCTACTCAAACTATCAAAGCAATTGCACTCAGGCACATCTTCAATAAAGAAATATTAAAAATTACAGAAAAAGCAATCTTTTTTTTTTTTTTTGCTTCTCAATTAAGCTGGTATTTGAATATCGGCCTTTATTACATTTTGTTTCCATTATTTCTAAGATTTAAAAAGGTCTTTGTAGGCATTGGGACTGTGATATATGAATGTCAGCTGCTATTCACATTTGGTATCCTGTATATGCCATTCTAACTAATGGGAAAAGCATGAAAATCAATATGTCTCAACTAAGAACTAAAACTATCTAAATTGACCTATGACATGCAGCAAAATACACATTTCTCATCATTTTCTAAAATGGATTCTG
Organism: Anarhynchus alexandrinus; assembly: GCA_008711295.1. Taxonomy (NCBI): domain Eukaryota; kingdom Metazoa; phylum Chordata; class Aves; order Charadriiformes; family Charadriidae; genus Anarhynchus; species Anarhynchus alexandrinus. Next base: position 4,956,774 of record VUYV01000039.1, read on the forward strand.
CATTTTTCAGCTCCACAGTAGTTTGCACATTAAAATAGCTAAAAACTAGCGATTACATTTGTGGGCAATGGTAGAATGAATGAACTATGTCCACTTTAGGACATTTTAATATCAGAGATAAATTTGTATTTTCCAGCCGAACTAAGCAATACAGCTATCAGCAACTTAATTATGGTTGTTTCACATGCTTTAAAAAATTCAGACCTCTGGAATCTCACATTTCATAGCCAAAACCTATGAGCCATCATGCAAAGACAGCAGGCACTTTTGAAATTATAGGCTGCTAGCTATACATTGCCAAATTATATTACAACTTACGAATTCTTTTCCATTCATGCAACAGGACAGAGGTCATTCTAGTATAATAATCGATACAATTGCTTTCTGTATATCAGTCCTTCCGTGGCTACAATTAGTCGTTGTCTGCTTACGTTCAGAAGGCTGGCACTGTCATGAATTTGGGCATGGCTGGGTTCATCATTCTCATCAAAACTGAAAAATTTGACAGTTCATAATGTAAAAATTTGGTAGCAAGTAGCTAGATGCTATTGCCACAGCACTGCAACTCTGATGTGTAAATAGTGCCTTCCGCCTCCCAACCTCACTAAAATCTTTATTTCCCTGAACATCAATTAAGACAGACCTTTGGCTTCTTGCTAATGAATAATACACGTTTAAATCTCAGTTTGCCAAGCAGATTCCACAAACTTCACACCTGTTTCTATTGCATCATCTGGAGACTATGCCACATGACATCTACTGAATGTTTTTGAGGGCTTAATAGAGAAGAAATACTAGGCTCTCATCAGGTTTCTTTTGGTGTGTGGTTTTCCTGAATTCTAGGTTAAAGATTTTGGCAGCAATTTGCAAGTCCAATCAGACAACTACATGCAAGTTGCCCCAGATACATAAAGTTACTTTTGTGCATAACTGATTACAAGCTAGAGGCCTACATCCAGAAAACCTCTTCCCAGGAACAATCCTGGATTATTTTTTTCAAAAAATCTTCCCCCCCAAAAAAAGCGTTGAAAAAAAATGAACAGGCAAAAATTAAGAAATCTTTCCTTTCATCCATTTCTTAGAGAAAAATTTTCAGTTGTTCACTAATTTTACAGAGACAACAACAAGCCAGAAAGAGGAGTAAAGATGCCCAGAAATCAAAACATGGTGTACATACACAGGAAGAAGACAGTGTCCCAGGTTCTACATTTCAGCACAAAAGAACAAATGAAAACTTGCCAACAATTTTTATGCCAAATATGAGAAGCCATAATTATAGGATTGTGAAGTTATACATATCTATTAGAGGGCAGGAGAAAAAGGTAAATCTTCAGCTTGCTTAATATATTAGTTCTTCAATAAACGTATCTATTTAAAGAACACCATTGTTCTAGTTTACTGAAGAAAAGCAGTCAATTGCTTTGTATAATTGCAACCAAAGAAAAATTTTGTACCCCATTTCAAAGCCAAAGCTACACGAAGAGCAGTAAAACCCTGAAAGAAAGCTTCCCTGGGAGTTCTTTCAAGGGCATGGTCTAAAGATTAGCATTTATGTGAAGTTACTCGCACAGAGAAACGGGTGCTTTCATCTGAGTGTTACAGGTCAAATTCTTACTAATAAACATGCACCTGACACACTGTGCATCCTGTAATCTTCCTTCCTGCCCAGACTCCAGCTCTCATTTTACATTTCTGTCAATTCGTACAGACTGGAAGAAAACTGAAATCCTTTGCTTCATTCTTAAAAAGCTTCTTATTCCATACTTCAGCCAAAATCCTTTCTTTTTTTATGTACCTCTGCAATAAACGTTGCTCCTCCACACTTTACCTCACATCTCTGCCTCCTCCAGTTGAGACAATCCCATGCTGGAACTAAATTAAGAACTTGAAAAATGCAAATGAAGTAGGCAGAAAATGATTTATTGCAGCACCAAGAATTTAAACTAATAGAACAATACAGCACGTTTTGATCAATCTACAATGCCCCACAGGCAGTTTTATTTAAATCAAAGTGTTATCTAAAATAAGTTGAAGGAAAAAGTAATTCAAAAGTATATTCTAGAAATATTTTAAATTGGCTTTGTAGAGACACATGGGTACTCGCTTTCTGCCGCATTAATACTGATGGGCTGATATGGTATCTGTAGAAGCCATGCAATTACAGCACTATGGGATAGCGCTCGCAGGACTCATTGAACTGTAGCATACTTAGAAAAACAATATAAAATAGTCTTAGATGAGAGAAGTTTAAATAGTCAAGATACTTATATTCAGAATGCTTGTTGACACTTGTAATCAAGATTTCTAAAGACTTTAGTAATTAGATGCTTTAAGTCTAATTGAATACATGCTGCCACACTATTAAATTCTCTTCCTAAAATAGGCAGAGAAATTTTGATTGGATTAAATGAAATTTTGTATCACATGATCTTTGGTGACACCTGCAACCTGCTTAAATCTGGGGAATCCCAATATCTCATTCAAAATACGGTAAGCTAAGAAAACCCTATCTGAACCAATATCAACCAGTCTAGAGCAGAGCTGCATCTGTACCAACACAAAGCAAAGTTTTTGGGGCTGTCCTGCTTTCAGCTGGGATAATTTTCTTTCTAGTGGTTGCTGTGTTTCAAATTTGGTATGAAAGGAATGTAAATAATGCATATTGTTTTAGTTGTTGCTAGGTGATGTTTATACTATTCAAGGACTTTTTCCAGCTTACCGTAGAAGCTGAGAAGGAGCATAGACAGAACGATGGAATGGCCAATGGAATATTCCGTACTACAGACATCATGCTTGGTATGTAAATGGGGGTGGGCTGGGTGGTGGGAATTGGTGATCACTGCTTGAGACAGGCTGGGCAACCAATTCACCAGCTGGTGGGAGTGACTTGTTTTCTAGTACTTTATCTTGTATATTCTTTTACCATTATTATTATTTTTTTTCCTTTTTTTCTGTTGTTCTATTAAACCGTCTTTATCTCAGCCCACGAGGTTTTTTTTTTTTCCTTTTCCTTTCCCCTCCTTTTCTCCCTCTTCTCCCTCTTCTGGAGGGCAGAGAACTGCACGAGCAGCTGCATGGTCCTAGCTGCTGGCTGGAGTTAGACCATGACAGGGGCTTTGAGGACAAAATTCAGAACTTTTTCAACAACAGAATTCTTACCAAATTATTTGGGTTCTCTTACATGGATGCTCTCTTTCCCCTAAGGGTATTATTTATTAGAAAAAAAATAGCAGTTCTACTGCAGCTTTACTCCATCTCTAACTCCACAGTTATGCTACATGCAGGTACAAGGATAGCCCTTGTTTTAAATATGAACAGACTCTTCATCCCTAAAAGAGCAGACCCTCAGCAGTTACCTTGTCTTATTTGCTGCTTCACTGAATTAAAACTCTCCCCTGCAGATATACTGCATCAAGCGAAGGAATTCACAGTGATGCTCAGAGAAATTAAATGTAAAAAATTTAGTACTTATTTCTGGGTGCACCACAGCTCTAAATACACCCGGTTTTGCCCAGGGCAAACAAGTACCCTGCCTCCTGCAGTTGTCTAGATTTGGGATCATCTCCCTATCTTGCTGCATATCAGCTCCCCCGTATGCAGCAAGGCCAGAGCAGAGCTGACTTCCCTGTGGCTCAGTGGGCTCAAGGGCCCACAGAAAGCGGCTATAAGCCAGCCAGTCCCTGCACCACGCAGGGTGCCGCAGGGCAAATATACTAATGACCACCTCCCTGTCCTGTGAGAAATAAAAGCCCAGCCATGCCTTCAGGATGTACCGGGGACAGTATTACTGTGCTCTCCCCAGCTTTACTTATTTAAGCTTCTGTACCAGAGCTGAACCGTGCACTAAGACACCACCAGGCCTTTCTCCAGCTTGTTTCACTACTGGACCATCAGCAAACGTTAACATTTTCATTAAGTGCAAAGAGAGAGAGAGGCAGCCAAAAGCCACAAAGAGAGCACCAGGTGCTACCCTAGTGAGTACCATGCGTAAGCCAGGGCAGAACAGAGGTTGGCAAGTTCTTGGTTTCTGAACAGGCTGTCATTAGTGAACCTATGTAAGGCATCGTCCTTAGAAACGCTTTTCAAATAGAGATAGAAAGCCAAGGAATTATAGCTAGGTCTGTTCTGTGTGAAAAGGATGAATTACAAGAGCACTGCAAACTCTGTACTGAAGATGGTGTTCCAACTTGTTCACTCGCAAAATAAATAGTTCTTCTTCAAAATGCATGTCCTAATGTGGAATTGGTGAAGACCTGCTCACTTTCTCATTTGCCCCAAACAGAGGATTCACCTTAAAAAACCCCAAACCAACCAACCAAACAAAACCCAAACTTTTTTAAAATCCCAAAGTACATACTGTGTATGCTCTATTCAGCAATACAGGCTGCTGCTTCTGAAAAGGCGACTTTTTAAGCCTCTACTTCTTTGCAAGGTGCCTTGGTATTGTTCAAAAATAGCCAGAAATCAAGATATTTGGTCAGTAACTGTGATATCTTATTAATACTGAAAATGAAGAAGCTAGAAAAAGAGACATTTGACAAATGACAAACTACATTTATACATATTTTATCCTATTATTAGCACACTTCAGACCTTAAAACTCCCATGAAGAAACCTTAAATCAGGACTGCAAATTTAAACACCTGCAGATACTACTTCTGCCATACAAATCTTCTCCCCATCTCTTCCTTACTCTGCTGAGTCACATGCAGAGCCTCACAGGGAAGGATATAACTAAGAGCCTTTTCTCTCATCACTCCAAAAAATGCAACTCAAGTACAGGAAATCGTTACCTGGAGCAGGATTTCAGGGAGTCAGATATCAGCACTGGTATTCAACTCTCTCTTCCCAGAACTTTTCTAAAGGTCCACTAAGGTAAAGCCACTCAGCTAAGAACCTCTTAGCATGCTTTTGGATAACTACCTACACCACAGGGGAGCTAAATGTTAATGTGACAACAAAAATTAGAGGTAATAGAGTTTTGCATAAACTTATTGCCAAAGAGCTACGTTCATCACCTTATCCTTCTGGGCTAGGCAGATGTTTGCAGGAGGACTGTCAGGGGCTGGTTAATGCCTCCATTTCTTATGTAAGGAATGCTCCATTATCCAGCTTCTTTAAAGAACTCTTTATTTGAGCCTAGTTACAATGAAACACAAATAAATCACCTGAATCAGACAACATGTTTAAAAACATTTATAAAAGACACATAGGATAAATTGAAACAACCCCATAGTGGGGAAGGGAGCTCTCTGTCTTACCTAGTTGGCCACTGCGAGGTAGCAGCATGGATTTCAGCTCTTAGTGACCCATGTCTGCCTAAGGAAATACCCAAGAGAGGATTACTCAGGCCTCTGCCTCAGGAAAGTCACCTGTAAGACAGTTTCCCACAGAAAACTGCTCCAGAGGCCCTCCTTGGGCAAACCTTCAAACCTCAGGGCATTCAGAGCAACTCTACCTTGGTGCTGCCTTTGTAGGTTCAGCAGCATCTCGGAGAGATCCAGCCTCTCCTTGCCTAGACTCATTCTGTGCCTCCCTTTTCCAAGGGACACACAGGCATCAGCTTTCGTAAATAAAAGAGTGGTCGGATTCCTCAAATACACAAATGGCTTTCTGGCTGGACTGAGAATCACCTCGCACATTTAAATAGGTAGTAAATTGCTTCAGAAGTAAAACTCTCTCCCCTGCCCTGAGTGCCGTACAGGCATTCTTCGGTATGAAACGCATTTGCTGGAGCTTATGTCTGAAACTACATCCAAACCATTGTGATACTAAGGCTTAAACAGGGCAGCTCATGACTGGCTGCTGAGACCAGAAGCAATGGGGGAGCAATGGGTTTGGGGGGGATGATCCCAACCTCCCTTTCTATACACCTGATTAAATTATTCTTTAATCAAGTCATTCTCTGCTGGATAGCAATTAGAGTGATGTGTGCGTATATCAGCTATTGCGTATCCAGAATGTGCCATGAAGATACTGTTGCTGCCACTTAGATATTGTTTCCCTAGAATGCAATGTCAGTTAAATATTTATGAACGACCTTTTTTAGAAACTTGGTTCGTAACTGTAAAAGTATTCTTGAAAATAATTTGTCCACTTATGGAATACAGTCGATTGTGTCTTGGGATACAACATCAATAACATACACAATTCTCACATTTTGTGTTAAGCTTTTACTTCTAGTAGTAAATGAATTGAGACCATCTTTAGGTTAGATACTTCTAAAGTGATAATTTGATGACTCTTCGATGCTCTGAAACAAAGTAGTAGTTTTCAGTATCATTCTTCATGGACAAGGGTTTATCTTATAAAATTTAGCATCCCACCCAACATCACCTATGGAGATTGATCTGGAGAGGCACAAAGACTAAAATATCTTTACTGCCTGGTAAAAATCATCCCTCCTAAATGAAATTGGAGATTTTATCAGAGAAATAGGCAAGATACAGGGAAGTCCGACATTATTCATGATACGGTTGTTCTGTTTTTCTTCCAAAAGCACCATATTCACTGAAAAAAACTCAGCTCCTTTCCAGATATCTGATAACACATTCTTCATGAAATTCTAAATGATATTAAAAAAAACCTTAAAACCCGTTTCCCAAAACAGAAAACTTCTACAATACACCAAAATAACTGAAGTCTTAGATGAAATAATAATGCAGCTTCAAAGGAAAAACTTGGCAATTTTTCTTTTCCTCTATCATTTCCAATAAAATATTAGCCCTTAGACTCAAAGTTCAAATATTCTCATGAAAAGAAATGCAGGTGATTCTTAAAACAAACAGATGTTATATATGAACTGTTGAGGAAATTTCTTTTAGTAACATATGACAGAAATTATCTAGTGAACTAATTGAGTAGGTAGCACAAGTGCAAGCAAGCACTGCCTAAATTTATGCACTGGCCTTTTTTCAAATCCTTTTTTTTTCCTTGAGGATGCATAGTTTGCTCTTTTAAATATCCTTTGTTTTATCAATTGTCTTCCCATAGGCATTATTCTCTCTCAGGGCTGTAATGTCAGTAAGTCACCTAGATGCTGAAAGTGCAAGAAAACTTTGACATTTAGAAGCAAACTAATTATTTTGCTTTCGTAAATGCTCTGAAAGGCTGCAGAAATTAGCATCTTTTAGTACAAAGAAGCCAATGGTCTGGACAAGGAAAAGAAACATAATGTACTATAAAAGAAGGCAAATGTTTTACTTGGCATTTTTTTTTAAAAGAAGGTATTTTAATACACCAATTATTATTTTTAAACACTTGTATCCTTTGTAATGGGGTGATTTATTTTCAAAAACTGCTAAAATAGGAAAAGAAATATTCCATTCTTTTATGGGAGAGTTTTGTGGTCTAAGCCCTGTTCTCCTGATTCTATCATATGCAAGCTCTGGATTCATTTCCCCAGGCAACTGCTCAGTCCTGTGTTTCTTGTCACTACTTTATCCAACCCTGCTGCTCCATCTGACACCTTCCTCATGCCTGTGCTGAAAGCAGCAGCATTTGGTACCTATGAAGGGCAGCTTCTCACAGAACAATGACATGGAGCCTGAGCAGACTATGCATAGCACGCTCTGTATTCATACTTTAATCGGCCCTGGAAAAAGAGGTGCACCAATCTCGTCTTTCAGAGTTCTCAGTCCATCAATAATGCCTATTCTTAGGGACACCTTTCCTTTCAGGGTTGTACTGGCATAAACCTGTATAGAGAGCAAAACCCCCTCTTGTTCGCACAGATAGTTCTGCCACTACGCAAACTTAAAAATAGCACTAATAAACACAAGCAGCATTTTTTCTAACATTAAAACCTTACACAAGCAGCACAGGAAAAACCCTGTTAGACACTGTACAGTAACATCCCTGTCCATAACACTGTATTAAATTAGAGAGCCACCAGCCCAAGCTTGGGTCTTCTTGACAAAGCAACGTAACGAACTGATTCCAATAATTAGATCAGTTCCACCAGCAAAATCACTGTCCAAATGCCCCTTCAGTTATTTCTAAATTGTGGAACAAGTTGTAGCTCTGACAATTTAATTGCCAAGGTATTTCATTTATCTAGGTCCACCAACCTAGTTAAATGTTAAGAAATACTTCATCTGCAAACCTGTTATGTTTAAAATGGCGGTAGTTAATAGCACTACATCACACACAAAAATTAATTTGGTAGAAGAAAGCAACCATAGGGTTTTCTCTAGGCCAAACCCTTCAAACCATAAAAAGTGGTTCTTCTTGTAAGTTTTGTGATTGTTACTGTTGACCAGATAAGCCTCTAAGTGAATATAGCAAAGCAGATTTGTAGTCACTAATGGAGTCCAGTGGCTCTAGTATTAATTCTACTGGAGCGACACATCTCTGCAACAGAACAGGAAGAGAGATGCAGCACCTGTGTTCGCCCAAGATGAACATTCAAGCAAAAAGATGATATGCAAAACATAAGCATGTTTATCACAAACAAACCCCAAGCTTTTAGTTTTCAGAGGCTGTTTTGCTTAGATATTGAATGGTTGTGGGTGCTGAGGTTACGTTCTACTGCAGAGAATATAATTCAGGCAAGACTGTGAGAAGGTTCTCCAGGAGATGGTAGCTGTCAGCTGTCATCTTCTGCAGGCATATCTGTGCTTCATCGTAGGAGAAACATTTCCAATAAAACTGAATGATACTATTGCCAATGCACAAATGGATCAAGAAAAAATAGTGGATTAAATAAATAACAAAGGAGGACTACAGCAGCACAAGTTTTCATGCCAAAGCCTAATAAAGTATACTGCTGCATTTCCACATCATTACTGAATACGAGCAAATGACCATAAAGCAAATTATTTTTTTTAACAATTTTTTCCAGCTTCACAGAAAACATAGCTTAACTGTGGCTGTGATAAATCATGACATATGCCACTATATAAAGTGCTTTATAAACATTTAAGTTTTGCTACCAAATTGCCTAATTGGTGACTGATGAAAACATCAAAGGACAGGCCAGAGATCACTCAACTGTTGTAACACTAGGCTGGACCCAAGGGACATCTGAACTTTTCTATTCCATACTATGCTCAAAATTCTGTAGCTTGAGCCCACCGTGAAAACTGCAGTCACTCCAGTGGTGAGATCCAACGACTGCAGCAGAGATGCTAAGTTTTGGGGGGGTTGTGGGTTTGTTTGGGGCTTTTTTGGTTGGTTTGGGGTTTCTTGTTTGTTTTTTGTTTGTTTGTTTGTTTACATGGAGGGCCATAGGCATATGGCTAACCACCTTCACGCCAAAATCAACAAGAACCTGGGATGTGACCACTGAGGCAGCTATTGATGTATATGAAAGTTATACAATTCCAACCCAATTCAGAATGATGCATCTGACTGCAATACTATTATAAAATCATATTAGATCAAACTAAACTGATTTCATACATAGGGTATTAGCATGGGATTTTAAGATGATCCTTTCTTTGATTTTTATTTTCAAGTAGAAGTGTTCCAAATGTAGTGATATTGTTTCCAGAGAAGAAAAATTGACTCTCTCCTCAGTGTTAAAATTGATTTGAACCAGTCAGATTCTAGAAGTTTACATTTTACTTTTACAGGCTTGGTGCTGCGATATGCATACACAGTGATTGATTCAGTGGATTTCTGTGCCTTAAAATGTTACAAATTGCTGGATTAAGTCAATATTCATGTCAGCTACAGTAAGAAAAAGAAAAATAAATATATATACTGCAAGCTATTGCTCAAAGCACGCTGAAACATAACAGAATAAATGGAGGAGACCAATACAAATACCTCCCCACAGGGGCAATGCTTGCCAAAACCTCAAAGAAAGAACAAAATATCCTTGAATATAACCTTATACAACATTTCCCAGAACTTTAATTACTGGCAACCTACAACAAAGCAATTGAATCATTAGGCATCTTTTGCCTAATTTTCCTTTGTGGGTCAGCACTCATCAGCCCCTGTGTTTCAGCTTTCAAGTCAAGAGAATACTCTAAACAGAGAAAGAGAAGGCATTCCCAAATCATAACTGTATAGCAAATGTTCTGTTTCAGGAGAGACTCTATTCTAGATGTTTAAAGTCAGCGTTAAAGCCCATCCATGAAGATGGGCATATTGGTATCATTTATAAATCTGATCATTTAAAAACTCATATTTGTAGGACCCTGATTTTTGATTGTCTAAGCATGACAGACACTTTATTATCACACAGATACATGCAAAGCAAACTGACCAGCAACTCAGCCTTGGGTCTGCAGGCAGGAGTCACATGAGTGGTCCTAACTCTTCTCAGTCGGGTGATTTGTATCAATGAAAGAAAAAATAAAAATAATAAAAGCACACCTCCCTCCCCAAAACCACAAACTTTGACCCATAATTGTTAGGTTCCAACCAGCAACCTTTGCTGGCATCAGAACAATACCAAAAGTTTGGTCGATGACAATGCAAATCTAATCTAATGAACTAAAGGTTAAGCTGGTCATCCCCAGTCAATGGAGACAGCCACCCAAGACGGATGCAATGAGTTACCCTTGAGTATACAGGGAGCCTGGACAGCTGGCTGGATGCTGAAATTTTGTGGGGAAAGTCAGCAAGAAACCATACAAAGTAAGTACTAGAGGCAACATGTACAACACACTTGACTAGATGTCTTCTGGAAACGAAGGCATAGCTGACCTTCCAGCTCACTTTCTGCTGCTAAAATACAACATGAACTCATCAGAGCCAATACGCCCACTGCGAGTGAAACCCTGCTATGAAGTATTCTAAATTCAAGGGGGATGCATGTGAGAACTACTTAACCTGCACTTAATTTGAGAATTAGTCCTTTGTGGTGAAACATTCCTGGTTGTAAGCATTTTAGGAAGCAATGGGGGCCAAGTGACAAGCCACTGGGCATTCTCTAACCAACCTGGGAAACAGCTGCAGCAGAACTATTTCGAAATGCGAGTATTCCCTACCGACTCCCCTTTCCAAAGCTGAGACTTTAATCAGGATCACAGCAATTCACATAGAAAGAATTTAGATATTGCTTGTCTGACTTTTACCTTGGGAAAAAAGAAAAAAAATTACTCTGAACAGCTGAGCTGACTTCTGCATCAATTCAAGGACAAAGCTGCCTTTCTGGAGTTGTAATCGTTGTATAAAGGTAGGGCTACAATTTTTTGTCTTCACAGAGCATGTTAAATGGCAGATTTTATCTGGGCTGTAACAGCAATTGCTAGCTCTCACCCCACCAGACAGAAGATGCTACCTGAAAGAAAGGGCCTGCTTTCTCCAAAAATGAGACCTTAGCCAACAAAGTGCATGAAGAGAGGAATATCATCAATTGATATTCTGTTTCTGGTTTGCCTCTCTAAGGGTTGGAATCCTTCTTTCAATGTTCTTACAGTCAACCTTACCCAAATCACACCTCAAATTTTTAGTATTACAACAGTGTTACAGAGCTGCAAATTCAGTTTGTACAGTGTTGAAAGAGGTAAATAAAATGTCTAGTGTATATACATATTCAAGACTGTCTCCAGATTTCTGCACATGACTCCATGTGAAATCATGACTTACATATGCAGCCATTGTACCTGCGTGCACTTGTACCATTGTGTTCAGAGTAAGATTTTCACGTAGCAACTTGGACACAGAAAAAGCTTTGGTCTTCAATAACTGTTATTAGACGATGGAGCAAAGCGTGACGTTCTGCTATGGAAAGGCCAAGAATAGAGTTAAATTAGGTGGAAAGTACAGAAGATTCTATTCTAGACTAAAAATCCAGAATGCCGATTCATAATTTTGGGGGGGTGGTGGGGGGTGGTGGTGTAGCAGTAGATGAGTACTCAGTCACCCTGGGGCATAGCTGTCTTTTCTAGAAATCCTTTGTCCTAGAATTTCAGTGGGAGATTTTCCCTGAGATGTGGCTTTTAGGTGTGACAACCAGTGCTTCCTACTTTCACTTGAGTCAGAAAAGCCAATATGCAAATAGTCAGAAATTAAATTCAAATCATTGACAAATGACTGTTTCTGAGAGACTTGAAGTGAGTTCAGTCTCCAGAAAATAAGCTGCTGAGTGCTAATCTAGTGCTTTAAAAGACCAGCCTACCCAGGCAAAGTAGGAGGATGTCATTAATAAAACACCAGCATTTTGATTTTTCTCTAAAGAATGTGCTCAGAGCTGTCTTTAAATTGCTAAAGCAGAGGTGGGTCAGAGTCCCACTTGCCTGGAAACAACACAACAGCTTGCTACTTTCTTAATTCAGAGCAGAAAGAAGCTAGAGCAGGACAGCGTAATGGAACTGCAGAAATCTCCCAAAAGCCTAGCCAATATAAGGGTAGACAAAAGTAAAAAAAAAAAAAAAAAAAAAGATGGTTTATTCTACGGATGTTCATGTTTGGGATGCACTTAAGGAAATGCATTTCTAGGTGCTCATAAAAATAAATGCATTCAGGAAAACCTTTTCTGACACATGAGAGAAACAAGCTGTAGAGTAGGTCCAGAATAAGTGTTATATGGATGTAAGACTGCACTTGACAAGCCACTAAAAGCATGGAATCCAGGGTTAGGGCTCTTATTATCCTCTAACTCAGTCCTGTGGATGTGCTCCACTGTGGTATCTAGGGTCTTTGACTCAGCCTCAAAAATGAAAAAGTAAAATGAAAACATCTTATTTCCTTGTCTTTAAGTTTGCAGTGAAAATGAGGTCTGCCTGAAGAGCTACATTAAGGCCATGAGGAATTCAAATGACGAGTGAAGAAATGCAGGAAAACTAAGCCAGACACATGCAGGAAAACAGCCCAAAGTTCATCTACAGAATGAGGGCTGCAGAGTTAACCATGCTCACTCAGAAATCTGGTCTGGAGGTTAAAATGAAAGATTACATTACATAATTATATAATATTGTGTGCAATTCTGGTCTCCTCTCACTGCCCCAATACCATTTCAGAAATTGTAGAGAAGATCTGGAAACAGCTCAGGAAAGCATGACAGGGGTGGGCAAAGTTAGGAACAGCTGCTGAACCTGTCAGAGTGGAAGGCACAAACAATAGAGTCGACAAAGAAGTCCGTAGGATCATTAGTGGTGTAGAGGAGATATTGATTGTCCCTCAGCAAAAGAGCTAAGGAACCTTGGATGAAAACCAGCAGGAAAAGCCAAACACAAAGTTCACACGTTTGGATTCTGCAAGCCTTTACTTTAGAAGATTAAGATGCTGAAAAAGTACCTGGGATCATGGGAAAATGGGACAAGTTCACAGAAGAGCAGTCTTCTAGGGCTATTGAGTACGATGTCACTACCTCTTGCTTAGAAAATTCTGCCACTGAAAAGTGTTGGAGGTTTAGAAAATATTTAGGGAGCTATCACAATATGCTTGCTCTCTTGAATATTTTTCTCCTAGTCATTCACTTTGGCTACTGCCAGAAGCAGGATACGGGGAAAGACAGACAACCGGTAAAACCAATGACAATCTTTGTCCTGCTTTTAAATAAATACATCTGGTGGAAACTGTCATTATGACATTATTTTATGGTAAATTTGGAGTACCCAAGTCATATGGGAGTTGATCCTAGTTTCTTTCATTTTTTTGACAAAAATTCCTTGATTCCTTTCAGCCAGCACATTTCAGCTGTGTATTGGATTATTCTGCTTTAACTGAATTGTCGCTTGGTTGCTGAATCATAATGTTTTAAAATGACTAAAGATTTAAAAAAAAAAAAAGACAAGAAAAAAAAAGAATAGTCTTCTCTCAACAAACTTCTAACAAAGATGCTTTCAGCAAGAGCTTTTCATAAATTTCAGGACTCAGCTGGCACTCAGTTAAGTATTTCCAATGACCAAAAGCAGAAGTATAACCAGCAAAAGCATTCGTCAAGTGCTTCTTTATTTGACCAGGACTGGCTGTGAGTCAAGTAGAAAGACAGATATGAATATCGAACATTTTTCCACAAATGCCAACATGATATTGCAAATTATATATAGTCTTAGAATCATTTAGGTTGGAAAAGACCTTTAAGATCATCAAGTCCAACCGTAAACCCAGCACTGCCAAGTCCACCACTAAACCACGTCCCTAAGCACCACGTCTACGCGTCTTTTAAATACCTCCAAGGATGGTGACTCCACCACTTCCCTGGGCAGCCTGTTCCAATTCTTGACAACCCCAAGAGTAGGTGCTGCTATTCACACACACCAAGTACACTGTGCACCCCCAAAACAATCAAAGATATGGAATTTTTCATAAAACAAAAGTTCTGAGGTTTGAGCAGCCGTATTTTAAATCTGCACTCAACATACACAGCAGAAGAGTATGGAAGAACGCTAATTTAGTGGTTTTATGCTAATCTGCAGGAGTCAAAAGGAAAGCAAATGTGCCCAAAGTACTGTGCGAAATTCTCCAGCTCTATTAAATACTGTCTTTCATCAAAGGTTTAAATACAACTGTCATAAGAGGCACTGAACCAGTATTTCTGCTGTTAGCACCTGGTCCTGAGGACTTTGAGAGGTCCTTGAAACTCTCAGTGATTAGAGTGGGTTCAAAATTTGACAAAGTAAGCTTGCTTACCTCTAACGTTTAACCACTGCAGTCTGAAAAGCCCTGCAACAGAAAGTGGGTTTATGTTATAATGTGCAACACCACACTACGCTTAACATCTTGGCAATGCGTAAGGCTACAGGTTAGTGAGGATTAAATGATACTGCTATTAGAAAACTTTCACCTAAAACTCAAACGTTTTGCTGGAACAGTTTTACTCAATTAAAACATCAGTTGCAAAAACCTTCTCTGGTTCAAATGTTTAGGCAGAAAGAGGGCAGGAATAAACTGCTCCCCCATATTACCAGCTATGGCCTCCTCTGGTTCCAGTTTGCTCTGTCTCACGTATTCTAGTTGGCTACTAGCCACAAGGCTAGTAGACATTTTAGGGGTAGCCTCTCACAACCTCTCCTACTGGAAATGAAACACTTGGAAAAGTAATTATTGATGAGAGCAGGGAATCCAATCCAAGCCTCTTCTGTAGTTGAGCGCACAAGACTACTGCAGGTTGTGGTTCACTCATTTTTGCAGGTCAAAACCCCCTCTGTCCCACCCAGAGCTACAACTGGTAGAGTCTATTCAAAGGGGTGTGTGTCAGCCCGGAAGAGAGAGTTGCTTTTATGGGAAGTAAAAAGCTGCAAAATACATCCAGTGTTAAAAACAAAATCCATGACAAACCAGTCTGACACCTACATAAAGCTGAAACCCTGGCGCACAATTACTGAATGCTCTACTTGCAACGCATACAGAATTCTAACAAGAAAAGTAAGTCTCTGTGTGGGATGCAACTTAGAAAGGATTTTTCTCTGGCAGGTAAACCATGCCAAGGCAAGATTACTAGCAAATTTTCTTTTGTCTTGCTTCAGAGTTTGATGTATATATGTTAGTCAGTCTTTAATTTACCTAAGCAGCACAGTTGGCTAAGCGTGGGAGGCTTTTGCATGCTTAAATACTAGAAAAAAGAAAACTTTAATACTGCTGCTGCACAACAATAATAATAATAATAATTTATCATTTCTCCAAGGACATGTATGGCGGATACACAACTCATGTCATTGTCAAAAGCAATAAAATAACACTGTGAATAACAAAACAAGCTTTCTTATACTTCCCAATTAATGTCAATTTATGAATCTCCAAATAACATAGCCAAACATATTTTATTTAGTTATTTTCATTTACATACCGCGGAAGAACACCTCGGCTTCTAGGTGCCCTGATATAACAATAAAAATCATAAACCTAAAACCAGCAGAACAGTCAAATAAATATAAAACTAGCAGCTAACAACAGCTCTGACCAAACAACCTTATCCCTTCTGACAGCTCCAGAACAAACCTCACCCTGCCCATTCTGGGTCCATTTCAAAAAGCTGGACTCTGCACTTTATTCTGAAGCCCAGTCTTGTCAAACTCAATTTGAGGGGTGAAGGGCATCCCAAACTATGAAGACACTCTCTTCTGAGCAGGGAGAAATCAGCGTAAGCATTTCTGATAACTGCAACTGTAGCCAGGCTGTATCTAAGCACCTGTTTCAAGAAATACACGTCTTTTTACAAACCTCTTATATTTCTGCCAGCAAATATCTCAGAGCAACCCTGTAACCTGCTCACAGAGTATCATTCTACCAATCGAACAGGTCACCCTGTTGTTTTAGTGTCTGTTTGCAGATGGATTTTTGAGATACATTTCACAACACGCAACAACTCTACCTTTAGGCAATGAAACCATTCATTCATAAATTCCCATCCTAGCTTTAAACTAGGAACCTCAGCTAGCGGCAGCAGCATAATCCTGGCAGCCGGGATTACAGCAAGAGGTGGAAATTCCTCTTGGGTACCAGGAAAATCTTCAGACCATCATTTACATAGTTCTGTCACCCCTAACTGCACTCTGTAATACAGAGGCCAGCCAGCCATGAAGTGGCATCTTTGTTGACAAGGTAGATCTGCCCAAACAAGAAGATGAAAGGAAAAAACCCTCAACTAGTCATTTGTTCTGTTTAAGAGCCTACAGCAGGCTGGGAACTAGTGAACATCCCATTTGCCAGCTGTGCAATTGCAGCTATCATTTGTTACTGTTCAAATTCTCTGGCAGCTTCTACAGCCCACCAGTTTAATCAGCAAAAGATTAGACTGCTGAGATGCATAGCAGCCTTCCTTAGCATCGCCTGACACAGTCAGTGCAATTAATAACCTTAGCATAGGCAAGGGGCAAACATTTTGGGGAACGAGCAGCTTATCTCTCCATTTTCTCACTTCCACCCCTTGCATGCTTGTGGGTTAAGAACAGCAACAGCACTGGGACACCAGAGTGCTCTAGCCACAGGTTTGTTCCTGGGATTTCTGAGAAGCAACTTAACCCCAAGAGCACACCAAAACCATGCCCCAACCAAGGGCAACATCTAAACACAGCCTAGTCAGTGACTAGAACAGAACAGCGACTGGTGGAGGGCCACTGATCAGACATGAGCACTACAGCTAATGACAAAAGCTAACGAAAAAAGTGAAGGAAATCAGAAGCAAACTGAGAATCACTTTCACACCCCAATTTCCTATTCTCCAGCTAAACATGGAACATTAACCTCACAAAAAGTCACTGCAAAGGTTGCCAGTACCGGAGAGGATGTTTTAAAGCAGGAACTAAATGTTGTGTCAGCATGCACTCTTGCCTGGCAAAGACACTGGCAATTTCCCCCTGCAAAGGACTCCTGGGATTTCTCCAGCCAAAACAGATGAGGCTTTAAAGAGCAAACCATGCCTCCACAAAGTAGGAGATGGTATCTCTTATATCTGACATCAAAAATAAAGGTGTATACTGTGGCTGTTCCAGAGTACAGACAGATACGATCATTGTCCTTTTCCATGACAGGGGCGCACATAGGCCTTTCAAAGATTCACACTTTATACTTGCATTATATAAGAAGGAAAGAAAATCTTATTTGAGCAGCAGTTTGGATAATCCTCTCTGCTTTTTGGATAAATAAATAAATAAGTACTTTTGTGGGCTTTCAAACTCTTCCAAAAGATGCTGAAAGGTTTGGGAAAATGTCGTTTTTNAAAATAAAAAAGCCAAAAATAATTTTCTGGGTTAAGAATCATTAAGTTTTAATAAAAAGATTATCATAGCTAGCAGAGTCTCTTTTCCAAGTACTCAAAGGAAATGCCTACTTTGCTATCACTAAATAAATAAAAAAAAAGTACTTTCAAAACTAAAAAAGTAAATAATGTTATGTAAGAGCATCATTATATTTCCGAAGGGCATTTTTAAACTAAAACTTAGCATATAATGTTGAAGCTACCCATGAATGGTGCATTTTGTTAATTTCAGACACTAATGTTCAATGGTTTGAAAATTTTTAATGAGAATGGCCATCTCTGTAGACTGAAGACCTTGAAAAACAGAAATAAAAGCTGATGTCTTGTTTAGCATTTGAAAAAATGACTCTGCCTTTAAACATTCAAAAATTCCCATATTAACTTAATCTCTATTCATTTGGCTGCTATGTACTACTGCATCCCCATAAGCTGTCCTGCCTAAAATCAAGCAATGCTGTGCAGGCAATGGGGACTGATATCCTTGATGGAAAAAAAGATTCATTAGGCCTTTTAGAGATAGAGAAAAATACGCCTTAAACTTCAGACTGAAGGTGAAGCCCTTCGCTGCCATCAAATGCATCTTCCCTCATGACCAACAGAAGTAGCAACACTGACTGAAAATCAAGTTCTCATTATCAATTCTCAGGTTACTTCAAGGAATGCTTTTCCTATATTACCAAAACCTAAATGATTCCTATATTCCCGTACAGAAGAAATGCATCACTAAAAAGGTCAAAGATGGTGATTAAATAACAATAAAATAACCTTTAAATTTTATGGCATGTCAGATTTGAGCTGATTGCTCATGGCTAATTCCACACTTCTTGTGCTGGCCACAAGTTTGTAGGATGGACTGAATTTTCATGCAAGCATTAGTTTCTCCCACCATTAGCAGCGAAGGTCCCCTAAAAATAGGAGTTTGGTTTTGTTTTCATGCCTCTATTCCTAATAGAATATCAATAGTATAAAGGATGTAAATAGAAAGCCCAGAGAGGTCCACATCTGAATGTACTCTGGCCTGAGTTATTTTCATTCCTATATAATACAATTTTAAAACCTTAGAGAGTCATGAAAACAAAAATGACAATTTCTAAATGCACTCATAGAAGTTATAATAAAAACACACATTTCAACAGTTTAACTGTCAGCCTGTCTTGTTACCTATAATCACAGTGATTGAAGTTTCTGTATTTCAAAGGCAAAAATAGCAGTGATATAATAGGGAAAACCTATTGCAGTTCATTAGTCATGGTACATTAGAAGAAAGAGATTCTTTGGCAATTTTATGGCCATTTTAAAAATGGTGCCTTCTCAAAGGAGAAAGTCTTGAGAGATTCATATTTCACTTATTTTTCAGAGGCTGGGTAAGCCACATCTAGAAAAACAGTGAATGCAAGCAGGTCATGCAGAGGGAAGGAAGAAAGGTTTAGGAGCTGCACATCCAGTGCAGAGACTCAGCATCTTGTTTATTTGTTGTGCCTGACCTACATCTGAGCACCCAAACACTTAAAGAAGGGGAGAGTTCAAAAACTTGATCCACATTTGAAAGACGTGATACGGACTTCTGTGGGGAACAGTAAACAAGCAAGATGGGGAGAAAAGCAGCAGATATTTTTCCCCCAACAAAGCAATGTTACATCCTATAGGAAGCCTACCCAACTCACACCAACAATTCTACCCCATAATGAGAAAAGGGTCTATGGCTGAATTATCGTTATGGGTAAAACGATGAATCCTGCATTCTTAAACAAGCCAAACAGAATCTTTGTGTAGTAAAACCAAAATGTCATTAACCAGACTCTCATCTTTGATTTTCCTCAGTGAAATCATTGTGGAAAGAAGGGGGCAAGGAGATATTGTGAGAATGAAAGAAGACACTTCTCTGATGTGGACATCAATTAAATATCATTGGATATGTATCCAGTTATCAAGAAAATACGTTGATTACAGGCAAATATGTTTGCTTGTGTGACATTCTTCATAGGTAGCTTTCAGATTCATGGGAAGTGATGCACATGGGGGGGGCAGTGAGCTCAAACCTAATTTTCCATACAAAATTATCATCACTTAGGATCAAATCCTTAGTGTTAGAAAGATCATTCAGTTCTCCTACTTCAAAATGAATGAAGCAGAAATAGGAAACATGCAGAGAAGGAAAGTGATGATCATCAAAAATATATTATAGCTTCCATATTGAATACTATGTAATCATCCTGCAAAAAGAAAAGAATGGGGATATGCCATAGATCTATAAAATACTGAATATCATAAACAGGGATAGGAAAGCCAGCATGGCTTCACCAAGGGCAAGTCATGCCTGCCAAACCTGGTGGCCTTCTACGAAGGGGTTACAACGGCACTGGACAAGGGAAGAGCAACCAATGTCATCTACCTGGACTTGTGCAAAGCGTTTGACACTGTCCTACACGATATCCTGGTCTCTAAATTGAAGAGACATGGATTCGACAAATGGACCACTCGGTGGATAAAGAACTGGCTGGACGGTCGCACTCAAAGACCAACAGCTTGATGTCCAAGTGGAGAGCAGTGACGAGCGGTGTTCCTCAGGGCTCGGTATTGGGACCTGTACTGTTCAACATCTTTGTCGGCCACATAGACAGTGGAGTTGAGTGCACCCTCAGCAAGTTTGCCGATGATACCAAGCTGTTTGGTGAGGTAGACACGCTGGAGGGGAGGGATGCCATCCAGAGGGACCTGGACAGGCTGGAGAGGTGGGCCCAAGCCAACTTCATGCAGTTCAACAAGGCCAAGTGCAAGGTCTTACATCTGGGTCAGGG